>JAZGUH010000759.1:0-336375 GCA_037893225.1 Hippasteria phrygiana | reverse complement strand
TCACCATTCCTCGACTGTTCATGTTTCTGTGGGAGTTTGTGTTGAACATTTTCAATTGTTTTTGGCCATTGAACAACACGCGCAATTATTTGCAGTGAAACTGCGGGTGTACGGTGGTCACATGGTCGGAAAACCAAGCAGAGTAAGTCAAAGCATAATCATAGCATGGTCTTTCTTTGTCTCGTTGCCATAGGCTAATTTTATTATAGTATAGGCAGTGCAATTGGAGAGCCATGATATTGCATATCTCAACCTGTGACTACCATTCCGGAAAATATGGGCTGTTTAGTTCAAGCCAGACTCGATCTGTGTGATTCTGTCAAGGAGGACTATATGGTTAGGTTATCTTTTTCTTTTTTTATCTTGCAGGGGTTTAGGAAACTTTGGGACAATAAACCCGGATTTTCCCATTGGGACTAATTCAGTGGCCAAAATTTCTGACCCCCCCCCCCCCCGCGGCATGTCCTTTATGACTCGGATATTACGTTGCCAGTCACTCTTTATCAACACTGAATGACCCATCGGAGCATCGCCACCTATACTTGTATAATTAAGGTTTTCTCGGCCAGTTTCAGCAAAATTTACTTAATTTTCATTGACACTCATTTAAATTAACGCGTTTTTTCGATATTACTGCATTCAATTTCGTTTTCGTGTACACATGATATCGTTTTAGACATTCAAAACTACATTTTCATTACCCTTAGACAGTTTAATTTTCACTATGTATTTCCAAATGGTGCAATCAAATTAAGAGTCATCAAAGCGCACGGGATTTTGTATCTGATTGTGTTGATCTTTTTCGTTTATGGACAGTCAATTTCACATTTTGTGTATTCAGTTGAATATGGTTAATTTCATCTTACGATTTGTTACCTTGTTATGCATATGCACATGCACATGTAAAGTCTTTTGAATTTTTTTTCTATTCATAAGATGGAATTTTATGGGGGGGGGGGGAATCGTCGATGAAGGTTAAAAAAACCAACCCAATACTGAACTTTTATTTCCTGTTGTCTGAATTGGAATTCTTCCTTTTGTGTTGTTATCCCATTATTATTGATTAAGCCCCTTTTGAAGTCAAGTCAACGTTGAAAAATATAAATCAAATGGCCTATCAATTTGTTTTGTGATTGTTTTTCACAGGTCATTTTAATGTATTCTATAATTTTGTTAATGTTCGGACCATGTGATATTGATTGGAAACAAAGGATTGTGAAAACAAGGGGCTATTTAAGGACTTCATCGTTATAACATGTTCTGTTTCTCGGCAGGTATTTTTCCCTATTATGCTTTGACATTTTGCGATGTTTTTCCTCTCCCTATCTACATTGGTCAATCTTCTCTGTTGACCACGGGCCGTCATCTTTATGTCCAAAATAGGCTTTACAAAGACGTGTGTGTACTAAAAACCAATGTATAATTAATTTTCCTCGAAATATCAGCCTCTACAGGAAAATACAAATAGGAATATATGTCAACGTGTGACAAATGTTTGCCTATTGATGAAATTTAATTCCTGAGAAATCTTTTTAAGCGGCTCTGAGGAAATTGAATGAACTATAATACCATTTGAATTTGAATAATCTTATTTGCCGAGTGAATAATCAAGTAATGAAATCGAATGACAGTTTGACAAATGAATGCTAGTAGAGGAGCATTCATTGTCAAACAAAACTGATATTAAATTTCTTGTTTAAATGGGCTGGGAAAACCTATATAAAGCATCAACGTAGCTTTTTGTGTCGGGGAGGGCAAACAACGTCTGAACTATCTTAAAACAGTCTTAAAATACTTTCCTTTTGTTTTTATGACGCCTTTTATGCCGCGGGGGGGGGGGGGGGTCAAGTCCCCCCCCCCCCCCCCCCCCCCCCCCTCCCCCGCTGGATACGCCACTGGTCACAAAATAGAATGAGATGGAATTCTTATTTTGTTCTTTTGTCTTTTACCTTAGACAATTGCTTGGTTTGACATCTGTGGACGCAATGACACGAATCATCAGAGAAGTTTTTATGGATTACTTTGATAACCTTGATCCTCGGTCAATTCCCAGGAACTTATCTTTTCAAACCGTTTATGGGAGAGCAATTTGCCGACGTTGCCAGAATTGTCGGAAATCCTGGAGTACGTACCTGGCGTGGCTGACCCTCGATTTGCGAAGCCAACGGATCGCTAAGAAATGGCAGCAGAAATGTAAAACATGTGACACGCCCAATCAATTGTGGTTTCCACCTGAGGAACTTGAACGTATGGTACAGGTTGCTGTAGAAAGGTGTGCTCAGTTACACATAATTTTATAGGGCTGTTCATTTTCTAATAATTTAGTATTCGAATAATTTAGTATTCGAATAATTTAGTATCCGAATATTCGAAACTGGATTCGACCGAATATTCGAATATTCGATACTCACCGATCAAGTTTTTCAGTGCATGCCACATCGGTAAAAGAAATATTGAACGTAAAAGCACGCCGGTGTGTTACATGGAGCACGGCGAGATCAAAGACGCAGGAAAGCCTATGAAAAGCCCGGCCAGGCCGCCGCCTTGCGGCCAGCTTATCTCCCTTTTGTGTGTCTAGATTCTCTAACAAAAGGCAACATGTCAATCATTAAAGCTGGGCTTCTTGCAGGCTAGGCTGTGCCACAGCCCAGCCAAGCGTAGCTCATTTTCGAGGGTTCTTTGTTGAAGATGTATTGTTCCCTAATAGGTATTTAAAGAGGAAAGAAAACCAAGTTGCATTTTTCCGCTTTATTGGCTTTTCTGAGAGCTTGTATATTCTAGCTGGCCCGACGTTTCGAACTTAAGCAAGTTCTTTCTCAAAGTCAGTTGGAATTTGGAAACGTCAGGCCAGCTAATTTTCTTATTCATTTCATTGAGACAGATACAATGCAGTTACCAGACTATGTTCGCGGCGCACACACAAATCCATCCACATTTCTGCGTTTTTGCAGCCCTGTGGAGACATGGCATTGTTCTCCCCTTTGTCCCTGTACTTAAGCAAACCCCCATAATCTTTGTACAAAAAATTCCTTGTGGAGACAACCTAACCCATAGAATTGCCTGGTGGAGACCTATTCAGTCCCTTTGTCTCTATTGTTTTCATGTCTCCACAGTGTACGGTATATCTCTCCATCCACACAAATTCCAAACCCAAATTTCAGTGTCAAAATATGGATGAATAAGACACGAGTAAGCTTCCTGCTCCACAAAGACCCCATTAAAAAATAATGAAAAACTCATCAGTGCAACGTTCATGCAATAATGCACCGCCAGGAACATTAAAAATATGACAAAAGCAACACATAGTACACACGTACGGATAGAAACACAATGGGCACTCGCATAGTGACGTCATCTATCTCCACGCAGCTACGTCACACGATTGGATTGCAAACACGCGGTTGACCCCGAGCTTTTCTGATTCTGAGCGAAAGAGACTCCAAAGTAAAACTTCTCTAAAATTGCCAAATCCATGCATAAACTCTTCAAACCTACTTTGTTAGGTTTGGGGAGGCATAAGCTCTCAGAAAAGCCACTAAAGTAAAAACATGCAAATTGGTTTTCTTTCCTCTTTAAGTGGGGGAATTCCTGTGATGGGCCGACAGTATTAACTATGGATGAAAGATGTAATGCCAGTCAAGAAAGCTGGGCTTTCTAGCGGCCTGGCCGAATCGATCGTTCCGGTTTTTTTTTTTTATTTGAAACACTTTTTTTGTACTTCTTTTACTACCATTATCTACCTGGTTCCCTACCCCTGGGAAAAATAATAATAAATCCACAAATTTAGCAAATTATACAACAACTCTTCCTACAACCCCAAAGTTAAAATGAACTTTGGGCAGTATTTTCAAATTATCAAGTTGCAGGTAGAAAGAGGTGTATCATTTCTTAAATATATAAGAGGACTGACAAAAGACTGGGCTGTAGGCCTAGACCAAGATGACTGTCCAAAGCTGAAGGTGTTTTTATTTTATTTTAACCTCAGTACATCATCAGCATTTTTATCGTAGTAATCAACAATTTTGAGGTATTAAAGTAATTAGACCAATAAAATGGTGACACACTTTAATGCCTGTTTTTTAATTTTTTATATGTATCTAAGTTGTACACTATTTTGGGTGAATGCATTTTTTTAAATTTTTTTTATCACAGGAATGGCAAACCTATTTGAGTTGTAAATTAGAACAGAGTGTTTCTAAATATTTAGTGTTGGGGTTTATAAATATGTAGTCAATAAATCCGAATTTACGGGACAACCCCAGGATGTTTGACGTTACTTCGCGGCCATGTCTTCTTGTCTATTCCATCCACAAAGTATTTTAGATGCCCTAACAAAATGAGCCCAGTTAGTAGATTATTTAAAAGTCACCGTATACTTCTAAACTGGCCACGTCAATTTTAAGAAGAGATCACTGAACGTTGATGGTGCTGCGTTCATTGCGATGTAAAACAAAACCGGGAATTCATGTGCATGTACTAACAGGTTTCTTTTTACTAGAAAAAATAAGAAAAAACTGACAGCTGGGGCGCTTCGTACTGCGGGGGACGTATTGAGCCATGAACCCCAAACATGGCGGGCAGCGCCGGCACTCTGCCCTTAACTTTGCAGTGAAAATCACCAAGTAACATTAGACAGGCGATCTATTTATAGTCTACAAAAATGGTGTATTTCCTATCCATGGTAGGCAGCTTGAAAATGATAATTTTCACCAAAATTAGACCAAATTATTCCGATTGTATTGCAAAGAAATTGTTTTCAAAACTTAAACCTCTGTTGTTACCCTTTTGGTTACCCCCAGTGTAATTGTCATAAATTTGACCCTGAAAACTTATCAAAATGTGTTTTTTTACAATGAGCTATATTTAAATCTATGCAAATTAGTGGGCGTATCCATTTCATCTGCTAATAAGCTCTAAATAAATCAGCTGATTCACGCGAATTGACTGTTGGTATCTACACAATTCGCTGGTACCCGTCAATAGTCTAGTGGGCGGGCTGAACGCAACCTTTCCGTGAAAATCACCAGAAAATTAGAGCAAGCAGAACAAATATAACACAAAGGGGACACATAGCTGATTAAATAAATCCATCGATTGCCGTATTTAACGTCGAGCAAGGAGAATAATGTGTACCCTCCTTGTGGCTGAATTTAACGGAAGGATGGATTATTGTATCATTTGCTTGGAATATTAATGCTCACCTGTTCCGACAAGCTACATCATGTATGTTTAAAACAAATCAGAACTCATTGCAATGTCAGTATCCATTTGCCCTAAAAGAAAAGTACGTCTGAAATAAAAAAAATTCTCCACCCCAGGAGCCCTGAAACCTTTTAAAGTGATTGACAGCTCAACTTTTGCGAGGTATACAAACGTTGTAATACCATGTAACAAAATGTATACAATGGGTTCGGGTTCAGCTCCAGAGGTTCTTTGTGTAGGCCGCCCCTGGACTGCAAAAAAGCCTGCGAAAATAAAACAAAGAATATTCCAAGCCAACCACACTTGGCATCTGGAGAGTACTACCGGTACATTTATCCAGCAGGCATTGGGTGATGGCGAGATCGAAAATATTGCACAAATCCAGCCAGGTGGTGCTCGACTACCAGTAATTTCAAAGTCATCCTGAAGGTTTCATTACAAATATTAAAAATCGTCTGACATGTCTTAACCCCTTGACACCGGATTTCATATGGGCGCCAGGCAATAAAATTGCCAACGTACACAATACCCCAATAATGGATTGAAAATGCAGAAATTGACATGTATAGACGTCAACCGGCCAGGTGGCAATTTCAACCTGCACATATTTGGGTAAACTGGTGGCAAGGGGTTAAAAGGGGAACAAGGGAAATTCTCTGGTCACATCGAACATACCGATTATTTTATAACGTACAGTGGGTTTTCTCATCTGACGAAATCTTATGGTTAAAAACTCGAGAAGTTTTAGTTAGCATTTTAAAAGAATAATCCTGAACCGAAAAAAATGTTAAGGCCGAAGAAAACAAATAGTTCACGTTCTGCTTCCGATTACATGCCTTTCAAAAATAGGGTTGGTATGTCGAAAAAGATAAATTTTGCAATTTTTTTGTGCTGATTGAAAGGGGGTATTCAATTATATGCGAATTTCAGCCTAAACTATTACCATTAACGCTACGAAAACTATAAAAAAAAATGGTCCGAAAAATGATAAAAACTTGCCTTAATGTCAACAATATTTACAGTCGATTATTCTTAACAATAATGGAGAATTTAGGTCGTGCACACCACTATGCACGACGCTAGTCACGATGGGAAACTGGCCAACACTGTCCGTTCATCGTGCAGTAAGCGTGCGCGATGCACTGTGCGTGCATGTGGCTGGCGATAAACCGGGCATTTCTGGTTTATAGCTCGGCTAGCCCGATAGTAGCTAACCACATAATCCCCACATGTTAATCACTAAAATCAAAGACACCGGGCAAGGCGGCAGGGGTCTTCTTTTGTTATGCAGGAATGCAACCAGTGGAGACACACATAATAGAGAGCTCATCTGTCAGTCAAGGCAGGGCCAGCGAGGAAGGTGTCAAGTCGTCCATTCACAAAGTCTGTGTCTATTGTCATCGTCTAAGGATTAAAAAAGCAGACAGGCTGCGGCCTTCCTGCGGCCTGGCTGGGCTTTTCAAAGGCTATCCTGCGTGTCTTAACTCGCCGTGCTCCCAATTATGGCGATTGACCGTTCAAACGGCATATTTTTGCATGCCCCTGTTGTATCAAGGGTTTTACAGACAGGAACAATAAACCTCCGTCCACAAAAAATTGCGATTGACACGTATCTGTACGTGCATATTATATTTTTTAGAATATTCGAACCGGCAAAAAGGTATTCGAATATTCGGTTGACGATCGAATAGTCGAATATTCGGTATATTCGGGACAGCCCTAAATTTTATCGCACAGAGTTTAACTTGTTTTCAAACATAACCAGGGCGCTTTTTTGTTTGGTAATAGAAGAAAAAAGAAAAAGAAAAAAATAACAATAAAACCAAAATATTTCCTGCAAAATAAATCATCAACACTGCTTTGAATAAATATTAAAGTTAAAGTAAAACGACATTCTTTCTTTTTCGGAAGGATGTTAAAGTTACAAGACGGCACTCACAGAAGTGGACAGGGAAAAAACAGGGATCGGCCTGCTCCCCATTTGCAGACGTTGTGTGAGCGATGCGAGTACGGATATAGAAAGTGCTGGCTTGGACGAGGTGGGCAGTAGCCTATGGACAGAGAGGCATAGCATGGAGTTGCATGATGTTTGAAAATTTCACTTTCCATTCTGATACATCGTTTGCTACAAAATAATTTGATAATTTTAATGCCGCCGACCTTTTTTGCAAGCACTGTCTTAACTTTTTTGGGAAAAAATAAATAGGCCTATCTAACATAAATACATGCAAATTACGCTATAGTAGCGGTCGAGGATTTAGACAAAGCATATAGTATAGTTTTTCCAGGCCAATTTCACCATGTTTTCGTTCATTTTAACTCCTGTCTCATTCAGTTTAGATTGAAATTTAACTAACACGCAGATCGTCATTTGACAATCAAAAATAATTATTCAATTTCACTATCCGAGCATATACTTTCATCTTTTAGCTTCACAATCGTCCCTGTAAAAGATGCGTTCAAATTAGAAACATCGTATTGTTCATTCAATTTCGTCTGGACCAGCAGTACGGGGTTGATCGGGCATTCATTTTCATTAAAGGGCAAACATATTTCACCTTTTTCCAAGCATTTTTTCCTGCATGCAGTGCATGACCATATTAATAATAATAATAATTTATTTATTTTGCGCAGAAACCATAAACATGTTTTAATGCGCATTACAGACAATTATGTATTAGAAATAAAAAAATTAACATTAATCTTAAAAATAATAACATTACATATACGTGTATTCAAGAAAAAAAGCACTGTAAAAACTTATAAAACTTAAACTACAAAAATAAAAAGCCTACATG
Source organism: Hippasteria phrygiana (assembly GCA_037893225.1). Classification (NCBI taxonomy): domain Eukaryota; kingdom Metazoa; phylum Echinodermata; class Asteroidea; order Valvatida; family Goniasteridae; genus Hippasteria; species Hippasteria phrygiana. The sequence continues at coordinate 328,375 of JAZGUH010000759.1, read as the reverse complement.
TAAAATAAACCAATAATAACAATTCAGTCTTATTCAAATGCCTTTTTAAAAAGAAATGTCTTAAGCTTAGTCTTAAAAACTGGAAGGGACTGAACTGACTGAACCTCGGCTGGTAGTTGGTTCCACAAAGTGGGAGCGGCTTGTGCGAATGCACGGTCCCCCATAGTTTTTTGCATTCTTCCAGATGGATGATCTAAAAGGAACCGACCATTAGACCGAAGGGAATAGTTGGATTTAATTTTAACTTTTAACATATCGATAATGTATCTGGGAGCAAGATCATGAAGCGCCTTAAAAGTCAAAAGAAGGATTTTAAACTGAATGCGGAATTGTATAGGCAACCAATGTAATTGATGTAGTAGTGGTGTCACATGGCTCCACGATTGTTTTCTACAAACAAGCCTGGCAGCAACATTCTGAACTCGTTGAAGTTTAACTAATTGTGAATTTGGTAGACCATAGGCCTAATATAAACTATTACAATAATCAAGACGACTGGTTATGAATGCATGAACTAAAGTATTTAATGCATCTCTCGACAAGTACTTTCTAATTCTATTAATATTATGAATGTGATAAAAAGCAGTGGAGCATGTGGTGGTAATCTGTTTATTCATACTCAGTTTAGGGTCGAACCAGCAACCTAAGTTACGAACTTGTAATGATGGTAAAATAGTACAATCTCCCACTTTGATACCAGGTATAGTCAATTTAGTTAATTGTTGTTAACTACCAATAATGATCAATTCAGTTTTGGAATCATTTATCATGAGTTTATCTTGTAGCATCCATTGCCGTATGTCCCTTATGCAGTTTTCCATAGCAGTCAAAGACTGCTCTTGATTGTCTGAGTTACAAGGTTTAAATGACATATATAACTGGGTGTCGTCAGCGTAACAATGAGTGTCAGGAAGATGTTGTTCTACTATGTCGAATAATTTAGATGAGTAAATACTAAAAAGGAGTGGCCCCAAACATGATCCTTGCGGAACTCCACAATTCAAGTTAAAACTATCAGATAATTCCCCATTCAATAAAACACGTTGACTTCTACCATGAGATTTAAACCAGTTTAAAGCTACACCAGAGATTCCAATTTTAAACTGAAGACGTTTCAGTAAAATGTTATGATCCACTGTATCGAAAGCAGCAGTAAGATCTAAAAGTACAAGTAAAGTAACATGTTGATTATTCATTTTCATTAAAATATCATTCTTCACTTTAAGCAAAGCAGTTTCAGTGCTGTGATATTTTCTATAAGCTGACTGAAGCAGTGGATACAATGAATTAACAATCATGTGATCATGAATCTGTTCATACACAGCTCTTTCAGTTAACTTGGATATATACTGGAGATTACTAATAGGCCGAAAATTCTGATAATTTGTAGAATCTAAATTACTCCTTTTTATTATAGGCAGGACGAGGGCTGCCTTCCAATCAGTTGCGAATATGCCTGTTTCTAAAGACAGGTGTATAATCCTGGTAATAACAGGCAGAAGAACATCCAAACAATTAACAACAAGCTGAGTGGGTATGGGGTCTAAAGAACATGATTTTTTTTTGCCTTTTTCAATAAGACTCCTTACATGGTGCTCAGTAAGTGATACACATCGGTCAAACGTCGCATATGTCTGCCCAGGTGCATCAGATGCAATATTATCAGCCACAGATTGTAAATTACCAGAACCAAGTTTTGCGTGAATGTCAGTTATCTTTTGAATGAAAAACTTACCCATTGCATTAGCTAAATAATGGGGATTGCTTGAGTTGGGTTTAGCAATATTAGCTTGTGGTTTAAGAAGTTTATTAACAGCATTAAAAATATGTTTAGAGTTGCAACTGTTCTCCTGAATAAAATTAGCATAAACATCTTGACGAGCCTTATTCATCAGGTACGTGGTGTGATTTCTGTGTGTCTTATAATTCTTTAGGTCCATAATATTATTAGTAGTTAACCATTTCCTTTCTGCCTTTCGACGCAACCTCTTTGCAAATTTAATTTCAGCATTAAACCAAGGTACAAGTGGTCTAACTGTGATGATCTTAGTTTGAAGAGGGGCGTGACAGTTTAATACACTTAATAGAGTTTTGCGCTGCACCTGTTCATCCAATTCCCCTGTTTGGTGTGAACACAACATTGTATTGGCAAGATCAATATTCATTGAATTAAAGTTAATAGATTTAGTTTTCCTAAAAGTCACATGTCTGACCGGTAAAACAGGTTTACTTTGTTTCAAATTATACACAACAGAAACATGATCTGAAAACAAATAGTCAGAAATTGGTAAACCATCTATTATATTGTCACAACCACGAGTGATAACAAGATCCAATATGTGTCCCTTTTCATGTGTTGGATGTCTCACATGCTGTTGTAGTCCCATTGTCACAAATATCTCCAATAGTTGAATTGCGTCAGAGTGGTTCTGAAACCAGCACGATGGTTTCAAGGTAGACACTGAATTCAGCCAAAAATTAAGCAGTACTAATTGGGTGATTGGTAGAATACGGTGGTCTGTAGACAACAACGAGTCTCATCAGGGTATGACCACCGTACTTAACAATCCATTCCGAGTGTTCAAATGACTTGAATTCCGTTTCAGTTACTTCAACGACATGCATGTTGTCTCTAAAAAGCACAGCTGTGCCGCCTCCAATCCGCCCGACACGAGGACGATCTTTCAGCTGGAATCCTGGTGGGGTTACTTCAAGTTTGTGAGCTGTATCCGATTCAGTAAACCAGGTTTCAGCCAATGCAAATATGTCAGCCCCGCAGGTTGAAGCATAATCCAGAAAGTCTGCAGACTTATTCTTTACCGATCTTGTGTTTAAGGTACAGAGTTTCAGAGACAATGAAGCACGTGTACTCGTTGTTTGATGATTTAAGAAACGCATAAACGGCACAGGGGTTATTGTGCGTTTCCTCTGAAACTGCTTACGTATAGGTCTTTCCTTTGGGTCCCTTGGATAACGTTGGAAATGGTCGACAACAACAGATATTTTCCGTTGACCACCACGTTTCCCCCTGTATCGCAGAAGACCACACATCTTAAGTAACTGGAGAGTATGGGAGTCAATGGAATTTCCTGTACGTCGCATACTCAATAACTGAGTGCGAGAATATTTAAATGTCATATGGCTGTGACTGTATGATTCCAAATGTTTGCTCTCATGTGATTTATGTTGCTCAACAAAACTTGGACCTGGGTTTTTGGAGACATCGTTGAAAATAGTCACATCAATTGGTGGGTCATAGCTAGGTATGGCTAGGCAAGTATAACCATGCTTACCCCAACTGGCTGAGGGCATTTGTATTATTAAAGTAGATTTGGTGCAGGACAGCATTGGTGATCTTGCACTTGCAGGAAATTGTCGAGAGTATCGCACTGAGACATATCCAATCCATACCTCTTGTAGAATCTTTTGTGGATGAATTTCTAGACGACATGCTGATAATCCAAAGTCAGCACTTGTACTACTATGGAAGCCAAGTGCGAGTAGTTGACCGGTAAATACCATGAGTAGTAACACAAAAACTGTCATGGCTGCCGACAGTTAAATGGTGCAATCCATACAAGTTATAACAATCCAAGTTTGTAACATCAAAAACTGCACAAAACTTACAAAGTCTTCAGGGTAGCAGTAAAATAAGAACACTACTATTTGATTGAAGCTGGATGATTAAAACAAACGAAGATAAAACAAGATTAAAACTTAACCGGCAACACACCTTAAAAAAGCACTGGCAGCTGATCAACAGCGCCCTCCAATAAAAGTCTGAGTTATCTCGGCGAAAATCATAGGCTTACGTGTTCAGTTCGTAGATGCACAATCCTCGCTCTTAACTATGTCCTCAGACAAATAAAATGGCGAACCTAAAGGAGTGGAGAGGGGTCGTCCGATGGAAGTAGCATAAGAAAACATTGGACAAATTACCAAAGAGAAGTGTTCCCGATGGTACAACCATCACTAAACATACATGCCCCGATTTCGTGCACGTCAAGATATCGATGGGTAAATCTGAACGAAAAAGTTAACGTTGAAAAAGGTCAAAAAATTAAAGGATTAATTGCCAACATATACAGATGCCCATAATGTTTTGTTAAAACCTTTAAACGAACAAATTCAACAGTGAAAAAGAAAATGTCTAAGCTCTTTTCGATTTCATTAGTTCGTTACATCATCCATCCCTCATATCAGTTATACGTAGTATACAACAGTTGCTTTTGCTGTAATTTTCAGAAATAGATGGATTTTAGGGTTATTATTTTATAGTGTGATAGCAAATACTGTAACGAATGCTGTGCATAAATGCTGGGAAAACAGAAAAAAATATGTTCTAGTAGTCTGGTTCCCTGACCCTCCTTTAGACAAATCGGAGCAATTTATAGAGTCGGGCAGCAATATTTGTTTCCGTACCACATCCCATGAGTACCGGTATTTTTTTGTACTTGGCTATGTGAGCTGCAAGATAGGTTTCAGATGTGTTTTCCCTTGAAATAAAATCCTCCATGCCGCCAATTAGAAAAGGAAAAACAACCCAACAGAGGATTCGAACCAAAGCCTCGTATATAATAGTAGTCGGTATAATCGAAGATTGCGAAGCGATTCAAATTCCGGATAAAGAATCTTATTATAACGCTCAAGTCGTAGAAAGTATATGTTTTTCTAAAATAAGAAATATGATAAGCATGAGTAAATCGGTAGACTTGTGTATACATAAAAACTACCTGGCTAAGTTGTAAAGAAGGCCAGTTGTATAGTTCTTGTTTAAAAATCGGGAAAAAAAGACTCTAAACCGCTGTACGACTGTACGTTCGATAGTACTCTATTTGCACCACCGCTTTGTTCGGGCTCCAGAGTCTACTAGGTTTAGATATGGGCGAGAGATTAGAGCATAGGTGGGTGGGTGGGAAAACAAAACGAAATGGCGACCACCTGAGCTGGTCCGAAACCTCTTTCGCTAGCACGAACTTGCTTATTTTTCAAGTTAATAGTGTTATTTAAAACCCTCCATACAAAGACGATACAGAAGGCACTAAAACTCGAATCAATACATACACACTTATACATGTGCGTTTGTATAGCTATTCATACCGCGGACCGGAAACAAAGAGGACAATAGGGTCCGTGATTGTGTCAAGGCCCACTTATGAAAACCGCGCACAAAACCAACGGGAGGCCCCCCGAAAAAGTTAAGAGTACAAACAAAAAAGGGACAATAGGAGCCCCGCGATTTCCGGCGCCCACACACCTATATGCGTGTAGGCTTATGTGTGTGCAGGCACGAATTACATAATTTACGCTTCTCCCTTCCGCTTATCCAGCCGCGACCAGACTGAACTGTGATAGTGTCTCTTCTGCCCTCTACGTCGCGGCAGTGCAAATAGTACTCTATCGCGGTCGAAGCGCACCTGAATCGTGTCAACGCAGCCTGCGAATCACCGTCCAACCACATCAACCACAGTTCCACGTGGAACGCGCAAAATCCGAGACAAACAAAGATTACCACACAAACCCCACATGCACCCTGTGGATACATGTACGTCAGCATGATACATGGCTATACAAAATAACGGCTTGGCGCTCCTAAAGGTTGAATAACTTGGAGTTTCTCAGGTTTGTCCTTGATACGGACGCTCCCGACAATGACAACTCACCTGCAGGCGCACCCTTCAATCCAGGATTCCAACCAGCCAATGCGAATGAAATGAATGAATGAATAAAACATGTCTCAATTTTTCTAATTACCTTTTCATAAAAGATGAGTTTTTGCCAGTTTTGTTAAATCACCTGTACCAACATGTATGCCGGCTTGGTTTTTTTGTTTTTTTGTTTTGGCAGCCAGTCATCATGGCCAGGCCTAGTATTGTGAAAAATTTAGACCAGTTCCGTGCACAATAAAGTAGTTGTTGCGGTGTCTTGTCAACTTTTGACTAAAAAACGCTCGTCGGAGCTTAAATGCATCATTGTCTTCATCAGTCATATTTCTCCCGAACAAAATGCCTTCACTAAATATATTACATTCCTACATGCGTGGCAATCCGTGCATACTAATATTTGAAAAGGCGAACATGAAGAAGAGAAGTATAGCAAGCCCAGCAAACCACTCAAATGCTGTCGATTTAAAATCAAAGTAGATGGTCCACTTCATTAGCTTCACTCATTTCTTTTAATTCTTGAGATAAAATTGTTTTCGCTGAATACGATTGATTTCTGTCAAGAATGCAAATCATTATTGCAAAATTGCATTTACGTTAAAGGTTAGAACTGCCACCGAGTTCAGTGTGTGGTTATCAGAAATATGAAATACACCATGTGTTACATATCTGTTTTCATGTATTCCAATTTTCATCCAATTAAATTAGCAGATGTACACTAAGTCTTATTTAAATCATTTACAAAGAAACTGGCAGGAGCGGGATTCGAACCTGCGACCTCCGAGCTACCGTACAGGCCGCGCTATCAACTGAGCCATCCCGCCCCATGCCAGCGGTCTCCCAAATTGTCAGTATCCTTGCTCGGGTTAGCGCTAGCCAGAAGTCATAAACCCAGAATGCCGTATGGCCAGGGGCCACACCCATTTTTACGATACAACCTAGGAAGCGACATTGTGGGGATCACTCAATGAGTGATACGACTTCTGAACTTAAAATTCGTCAAACAATCCACAATGAAAACTGACCACAGGCAAACCCGGACACAATTTCAAAGTGAACAAAGAAACTGGAAACAGTATAGGCCCACTCTATTACATGTGGCATTGAAGAAAACCAAAATGTATAATACTTTTACTAATAGGCCTATATACAAACTGGCTGATCTCCATAAATTTACACTCTTGTATTTTAATTGAACACCTCAGTTCGTTCCACACCAGTGTCCTAACTCATGCAGTGTACAGTCATGCATGTACATATCGTCGGGGAATCTCATGGCTGCCTTCACTCAAGCGCGCGGATTTGGAATTTCCACCCTACTGGTCTCTGTAAAGCGCCACACAAATATTTCGTATACACTTATTTGATGTCTAAATAAGCTTCAGCTGCGAAACGGAAACCAGCTGCACTACAGGAGTTCCTCCGCGGATTTTAACGACACGTCTGCCTGCACGCAAACCCGAAAAATATTTCCCCAGGCATGACAAACTGGGTCACGCGTATCGCGCAATCCTTCAACGGGCAAAGCGGCGCGATGAACTTTAAATTCCGGAAACACGACTTCAAAAACCGCACCCAGGGTGACCGCGGGCTAGCCAAATTATGAATAATCCATTCATCAAGGTCAAACTCAATCACTGATGGTCTCCGCCGGAAAGTCGGGGGAAAATGATTGAAAAAGTCAAGAAAAAGCCAAGACCCGCTTGGAGGAATATCCGAGACCTTCGTGGAAGTAAAGAACCGAGCAAAGAACGGTAGAATCGATTCTTTCAGAGCGTGGAATACAAAATATTTTAGAATCGAATACATTGTCGAGCCGATCCGCTGAGAAACAGCAACTTCGTTTTAGCGGAAGCAAACAAAAACGGGGACAAAAGGGTCTCGGAACCAAGACTACAAAACGCGGCGATAAAACCGACGAATGCTAACAATGGACGTTTCCCGGCCGGTCGGTTCCAACTGGTGCGGAGCGCTGTCTTAATCGGAATTGCGGTTTGATCGAGAGGATGTTTTGCAAACAAGCTAAAGGGAAAACACGAGGCGTCTGGAAACTCCTGCGGCATCACGAGAAAGAAATCATTTCTGAGTACACACGATGGCACACATTGCTATAAGCAGAATACGGACGGCGAGAGGAAAGGAACTCGGGATTTAGCTGGGAACAAAGAATAATTATACAACCATACGGTTCGCCAAGCGAATGATACAAAATATTGGGGATGATCTGACCAAATCCTGCAACATCAACCGATTTTTCCTCTTTTATGAACGAGTAAATTTACAGTATATAAAGGTGTAGTCTCCTCAAAGACCGTGACCCAAATGTCCATGGAATTTAGGCAGGCTGCTTGAGACAGCACGCATGTTCCACACTGCAAAACAGGCGAACCATTGGGTGGCCCGCCATCCATCATAAAATACCATTTTCATAGGGCTTTTCTCTGTCTCAAAATCACATGAAGTGTTCGAATTGGAGGCCCGTTCTCCACTATCCATGGTACACGTATATTTTTTTTTTTTTTTTTTTTTTTTTTTTTTACCAGAAGGCTTTACTCTGCTTCTAAATATCACAATCAGAATGGTGCGTTTAAATATGAAAGCAGGTCACACAGAAAGATACATAAAAATTTCATTTCAGAGGTTTTTTCTCTGAAAATATCAAAATCACGATAGCGTGTCCAAATTGGATGGCCCAGGCCGCCCTCCACCATGGCGCATAAAAACTTGATTTTCAGAGGGCCATGCTCTCTCTAAAAATACCACACTCACAGTAGTGCGGTCCAAATTGGGTGGTCCATCCTCCACTAAGGTACACAAAATGTCGTTTTCAGAAGATTTTTTCTGTCTGAAAGTATCGAAATCACAATGGTGTGTGCAAAATAATGGAGAGGCAAGTTCCTTCATCATGGCAAATAAATGATTCATATGCAGAGGTCTTTCTGTCCAAAAGTATCACCCCCGCAATGGTATGTTCGATTTGGGAGGCCCGTCCTCCCCATGGTACACAACGCTCCATTTGTAATTTTATGTATTTACAGAGTCCATTTTTTCTCTGTCGAAAGGCGCCGCATTCATAATCGCATGTTCAAACAACGAGGCCTGTCCTCCACTATGGTACACAATTAATGTTGTATTTACAGAGACAATTCCTTCTCTGTCCAAAAGTGCCACACCCATAATGTCATGTTCAACTCACAAGGCCTGTCCTCCACTGTGGCACCCATTTGTTATTTTTAATTGTTGAAATGTTCTATTTACCGAGACAATTTCTTCTCTGTCTGTATGTTCAACTCAAAAGGCCTGTACCCCACCGTGGTACACATATATTTCATTTACAGAGGCAATTTCTCCTCTGTATGTTCAACTCCACCATGGTACACATATTTCATTTACAGTATGTATGTCTGTATGTTTAAATCACAAGGCCTACTCCACCATGGTACACATATATGTCATTTACAGAGGCAATTTTACTTCTGTCTGTATGTTTAATTCACAAGGCCTGTACTCCACCATGGTACACATATTCCATGCACAGAGGCCATTTCTTCTCTGTTTGTATGTGCAAATCACAAGGCCTGTACTCCACACATATATTTCATTTACAGAGGCAATTTTACTTCTGTCTGTATGTACAATTCACAAGGCCTGTACTCCACCAGGGCACACATATATGTCATATACAGAGGTCATTTCTTCTCTGTCTGATTGGTCAACTAACAAGGCCGACCCTCCGCCATGGTACGCATATATTCCATTTACAAAAGCAATTCTTTGTATGTTCAAATGACGAGGCCTGTCCTCCCCATGGTACACAAATGTTTCATTTACAGATGGCAACTTCCGCTCTGTCTAAAAGTACCACACGCATGAGAGTATGCTCAACTCACGAGGCCTGTCCTCCACCATGGTACACATATATTTCATGTACAAAGGAAATTCCTTTGTATGTTCAAATGACGAGGCCTGCCCTCCACCTTGTCTGAGTATCGAGCGGCTAATTCCATAGACTACCCTCCACCATGGTACACAAATGTCTCATTCACAGATGGCAACCTCTTCTCTGCATAAAAGTACCAAACTCATAATGGTATGCCCAACTGGCGAAGCCTGTCCTCCGCCATGGCACACCAATGTTTCATTCATAAAGGCCAATTCTTCCCGTATCATCCTTTTGTTTTTTGTCTCAAAGAATCAACATCGCAAGATTGTACCCAACCAAGGTACAGTAAAGTATGATTTTCAGAGGGTTTTTCTCTGTCCCAAATATCACACTCAGAATGTGGTGTCCGAATATGGAGGTGTTTGACTTTACAGTCCTCCAGCCAGGTACATAAAAATGTCATTTCCAGAGGATTGGTGTCTGCTGCTAATATCACACTCAGAATGGTGTGTCGGAATACAGAGGCATTTGACTGTACCGTCCTCCAGCAAGGTACATAAAAATGTCATTTTCAGAGGGTTTTCTCCGTCTGAAATATTACGCTCAGAATGGTGTACTAGGTGTGTGACTTTACCGTCCTCTAGCAAGGTACATACAAATGTCATTTTCAGCGGGTTTTTCTCCGCCTCAAATATCACACCCAGAATGGCGTGTTGGAATATAAAGGTCTCTGACTTTACCATCCTCCAACAAGGTACATAAAATTGTCATTTTCAGCGGGTTTTCTCTGCCTCAAATATCACACTCAGAATGGTGTGTTGGAATATAAAGGTGTCTGACTTTATCATCCTCCAACAAGGCACATAAAATTTTCATTTTCAGCGGGTTTTTCTCTGCCTCAAATATCACACTCAGAATGCTGTGTTGGAATATAAAGGTGTCTGACTTTACCATCCTCCAACAAGGTACATAAAATTTTCATTTTCAGCGGGTTTTTCTCTGCCTCAAATATCACACTCAGAATGGTGTGTTGGAATATAAAGGTGGCTGACTTTACCATCCTCCAACAAGGTACATAAAATTGTCATTTTCAGCGGGTTCTTCTCTGCCTCCAATATCACACTCAGAATGGTGTGTTGGAATATAGGGGTGTCTGACTTTACCATCCTCCAACAAGGTACATCGAAATGTCATTTTCAGAGGGTTTTTCTCTGCCTCTAACATTACACTAAGAATGGTGTGCCGGAATATAAAGGTATCTGACTTTACCACCCTCCAACAAGGCACATAAAAATGTCATTTTCAGAGGGTTTCTCTCTGCCTCTAATATCACACTCAGATTGGTGTGTAGAATATAGAGGCGTTCGACTTTTACCATCCTCCAGCAAGGCACATCAAAATGTCATTTTCAGAGGGTTTCTCTCTGCCTCTAATATCACACTCAGATTGGTGTGTTGGAAAATAGAGGCGCTTGACTTTACAGCCCTCCGGCGAGGCACATAAAATGTCATTTTGAGAGGGTCTCAAGATATCACACTCAGAATGGTGCGTTCGAATTGAGAGACCCGTCCTACGGTAGATACAATTGTTTTATTTTCAGAGGGCTTTACTTTGTCCTAAAGCATCACGCCTACAAAAGGAAGGGTGTTCAAATTTGGAGGCCCTTCCTCCACCCAGGCACATTTGCAGTAGGAGTTTTCGTTTGTTTGGATTTCTTTTTTTTTAATTTTTTTTTTATTATTATTATTTTTTTCTTTCTTTCTTTTTGCTCATAGTCCTGGGCCGTAAATTATAGCTACTTTGAAAGAACAGGGCTCCAGAATCTAGAATCTGCAACAATATTTAAAATAGCCCAAGGGGTTTTCGAAATACATCAAATCGAAGGACAGACAACTTGTGGCATTTTTTCTTTTACTTTAGAGGTCAAATGCCATTTTATGTATTTCCTTATAGCGGCCACGGCTCCAAGAAAATCACATAATCACAAGATATTTTCTCCCAGTCTCCATAATGGTTTATTTGCTTTCATCCATTTTTGGCAAGCATGTTATGTATGCATTCTTCCAATAACATCTATGATTTCAGATGTTCATAATTAATTTCAATGTCAATTTACATAATTAACCCTAAAGGGCGCAAAAAATCAGCTTTGAAGGGATGTGAATATCTTTGACACATAGACCCACTGGCATCATAGAATCGGCAGATGACATTTTAGGCAGTCTCTGAAAATAACTCGTTAAGATCTACATACAAAATTTGCATAATTAATTAGGTTTTGCATAATTAATTATTACCATTTCGAAACAACTGCAGTTTCACCGGAGATACTGTGTAGAAGACATTCATTCAGGGGAAAGTACGTTCGTGCAAAAACCCATCTTCAACACCTACGTGAAACCTATCAGTAATTGTGTGGTCAATGCTTTAAAAATTATTAAAATGAAAGATATATATATATAATATATTTCAAAATGCACATAGCTTCCGCTGCGGGCGCGAGCCCCATTTCGAGAACAAAAGTCATCTGTATTAAACAACGGCTAGGCCTAATCCTTCAGAAGATCCATCTTGCGAGGGGAGATAAGTTTAAATTTCCACAAACAAAACATTACTACGTAGATTTAAGTCTACTCCAGATTTTGGGCCATAATCCCTGTAATGATTGAAACGTTCTATTATAAATATCCTCGTTATGCCCACCAAGAGCGCATGGAAATTTATAAGTGCCATTTTGATAAAAAAAAAGGATTCACAGCAATTAACAGATGACTCTACGTTGTCATATTCAGAGGTAAACCCTCAACTTGTTATGAACTGTAAATAATTCATGACATCTTTAAGCCATGACGATCAGCCGTGAAAGGCAATTCTGAATTTATTATTATGATGTATGCGGCAGTATTGCGTATATAAAAAATACAGCAGGTTCCAGTTTGTGTGAGAATATGGATATTAGACTGGTACCCAAGCGCACCCCAACAGTACCAGCGCGCAGCAAGTTACACAGCACCTGTCTGAACCATGCATTCTATGAGATTATCGGCCAAAAAGCTGCCTAACAAAAGTATATTTCCTGAAGCCACTTCATAACCAATATCATCCGAATTTAGCTATTTGCGATAAAATATATGTTATATATCTATCAACTGCTTATCAAGATGGATCTCAAACGATACCCATTTTCAAAGTGAAAGTTGAGCGCGAAATTTCTTTAGGAGCGTCACTTCTGTAAACCGCTCGGCCGATTTTGAGCAGGACGCATCAGACAAAGAATGAATCTGGGCCATCCGGGAAAAAACCCGAACAGGGGCCGATATGCTATTCCACAGCGCCAGGATTGGACACGAAAAACCGAAGCGCCTTCCGACTGTTACCGAGGGAAGTGCGACAAAGGGCGTCCACGGCCGATCGGGGAGATTTTGCCTACACAGTACGGCGACGGGAGAACATTTTAAGTCGCAACTCAAAACTAATCATCTGTTTGGATGCATTTTCCGTTGATAATGACATGAGAAATTCATCAGATCTGTCGAGAGATTTCAGTTTTTATTAGCATATTTTGTTTCGGAGTGAAGATATAGTAACATTCCTCACTACATGCGAGTGTGTGGGGCCGTTGGACGATTTTCATGACGTAATTTTTTAAATATTTATTTATATCGAACTCGCAAGGATGCGTAGTACTTGGGAGCGTCCTCCAGCAAGGTACATAAATACATTCGTATTTCATTTGCAAGGGTCTTTTCCTGTCCAAAAGTGTGATACCCACAATAGCACGTTCAACTCAAGGGGATTAACCTCCACCATGGAGCGCAAAGTAATGTTTGTTTCCAGAGGCCATTCCTCTGTCTAAAAATACCACACTCAAAATAATGTCAACTTGGGAGGCCTGGTCTGCGACTCGTAATTGTCGGTTATGCAAATGCATGTTACGCCGACGCAACTCCAACTATTCCCAACTTTCCTTAGGGTTACATTTAAATGAGAAGAGCCATGTCAAATAAAACAGATACTGTCAAGATTCCATCTTTGACACCGGTAACGATCTTACGCATAACAAAAGCCACATTTTTCGCAAATAACTTCCGATAAAGGAAAACCGGACTACATTCCATCGTCACGCTTCGGCGAGGGACGCCGATGCGCCCATTGTATTCAACACAATAGCATGAGGCGCGGCACTTAATACGAAACCCCGCAACGACAAGGGACCGAAATGGACGAAGTGACCCGAAAAGGATTTCCCAAATTGTCAGAAAACCATTCAATCTTAGGCAATGGGAATAAACTCCCATAATATCAATGAATGCGGGTGCAAATTGCTCCGTAAATTTCTCCACGGCATCTCCGTCTTACGTGAAACCCTTACAAACAGCTCGGGAACAAAACTGTTTTTTTCCTACCTCATTTCTCCATGGGAATATAAAGGGGGCAAACGTCAAAAACCGACTGCATGTCAATAACACCACCGTGGTTGATGTCAATCAAAGACTGAGCCTCTCCAAAATACAATTGTTGAATCCTGAAACGGCCCTCGGCTTTCCTAACGGGCCGTGGCGTAGGATACGGCCCAACAAACCAGTGCCAGCGCAGAGCGAAATCAAACACGTGTAAACTGGATGACGACCAGACTGAACTGTGATAGTGTCTCTTCTGCCCTCTACGTCGCGGCAGTGCAAATAGTAAAAACTTTGGGGTTGTATTAAAAATATGTAATTTAGAAAAACAGATTCAAATATTTGCCCCAAAAGACGAAGACGATCCTCTTAAAATTGCTATTTTAGCCGGTAATTTAGGAGTCGTAACTTTGTATATAAAAAGACTAGCCATTTCGTAGGGATCCATTTCCAACCTAGGTACTCGAAAGCTTTCATCATAGCTTCTTCGTGTTCTTCTTCTTTTGTTTTTGTTTTTAAAATGTAAAAATCGCTCTTTTTACACCTAAATTTATTTTTTTGAAATAATTTATAAAGCTTGTAATTTACGTTTAAAGAATTTGTACGACTATTATCGCTGCAACGTCTTAAAGCCTCTTCCAACTCATCAAAATCTTTTAGCAGATTGTCTACGTATTTGCTGATATTCGGAATTTTTTTCCCGGTAATTAAGTTGTAAATTAGATTTATATCATCGTAAAAGCCACCCAAATTGTTTTCCGATAAAAACATGTATACTTGATCTTTGGTGATGCAATTTTTATCCGATAGGTGTGATGAAAGTTTGTGTTGTTTAATTTCGTTACCTATGATTTCTACGACTTTAGATATTTTTGCCTGATCTACATTTTGATCGCCTTGAAACTTTTTTATGGCATCTCTAAAATGACCCTTACGAGTATACGTATATTTATTCGATAAATTTGCTCTATCGGCGTCTTTAAAGCTAGGAGAGAGGTCTATAATGTCTCGTTCCGTTTTACACACCGCGCAGTATATACCGGCGTCGTCTTTGATAAACTTGTTACTACCGCATACGCAAGATATCGGTTGTTTCTTTAATAACGATAGATCTATATCTATATACCTCGACGCAATCAGTAAATATGCTTGTTTTCTTTTTTGCCTTTTGTCTGAATCGTTTTTATAGCTGAGAAACTTTTTATAACCGCTGTTTTCGTAAAGATCGAAACTTTCGCAAGTTTGCAAGATGAAACAAAATTGTTGATGACTCGATAAACTGTTTAGAATTTTTAAATTTAAATTAACGATATCGATCGTAGCATCGATCTCTGTCATTTTAAGAGCGCGATAATTTAATTAGCAGCTTTTCATATCGTTAAACTCTATTCATCAGAATCGATATCACAAATTAATCTGTCCGGTGCTACGATAGTCGAACCGGCTCTACAAATAATAGCTTGCTGAATCCTGTATTTGATCGAAGCCCCGTAAGAGGTTTTTCCGTGCGGGCCCCAATAAATATTATTTACGCTAACCAAGGGTGTTATATAACTAGGTTGATCGGCGTAGTCGGAAATGTCTGTAATTTCTCGTTTCGACTCGTCGTATAGTTTGCTTATTATTTTTATGTCGTTGATATTTTTTCTTGTTTTGAATTTAATAAACATTTGTTGTGGTTTTTCATACTTTACTTTTGAAAGTGGGGGTCTAACGACGTAATCAGTTTTATTTTCGTCGGTTAAACTATCGTAAAAAGAATTAAGGGTTGATATCGGCAAATTTGACGAGTTGTTTTCGAGAAATGTATATGCGACTTCGTTCAGTTTTTTGAGACAACTCATCAGATACATCTCATTCTCTTTCGGCTGCAAAATGTTTTCTATAGACGTCATATTATAACACGTTTGATATCCAACGCATGCTTCATCTATCGAGTTAAATGGATAAATCTTGTTTATTCCAAAACAAAAGTTTCTCGGAAATTTAAACATGAGGTTGTACAATTCATCGTTGTGCTTATACCATACGTTAGAATATGTTAAAGATGCTGGCAGTTTTGTTGTGGGTTCTTAAATCATAACCTTACTCGAGTCAAAGTCGCCATAAACAGTATGCTCGGTACTTGCGTATTTTTCGTGATTAAAAGTTACGACATAATTCTTTTTGGTTGCCATTTTAATAATATCATTTTTAAACCTCCTATAGGCCTATTGTTTTCATTTTATTATTTTAGCGTTATCGGGCGAGATAGGGCATATTTTGTTGTTGTTATGAATCATTCAATATACACACCCATCTACAACTCATAAAAATTCCGATCGTTAGAAAACACTTGTGACGATCGTTATGTTTGAGACGACACCCAATTCTATACGGCTCTTAGAAATGTTGGCTTACTCATATTCCAAACGCCCCAATTCTATACAGCGACTCTTAGAAATTTGCTGATGAGTAAGCTGTTGGTATTTAGAAAACGCCTAATGACTAATCAGTCTATACCTATAAAACCCCTCAACCCGCTTACTTTGGTCATGACAGCCAACAAGCTGGGCATCTGGCTGCGTTCTCTTCTGATGTGATCACACAAGTCTGTCATGCAATTTTGATTCGCAGATATTGTGGAATTCCTGTTACATGTATTTTCCCCATTGAGACGCGGTTCAATGATTTGTATTGTGTCAATGCCTTTACAAAACTGTGAGTAAATATTGTGTCAGCCAACTGGACAAAGGATAGGTGACCTTCATCAGCTAGCTATACCTGCATACACGTCCTATTCCCACAATAAAGGGGTCAGACTTATAAACCTATTTATTGCAGCGAAGAAAAGGTCGGTGCAATTTTTCAAAATCTGTTGTAATTTATGCAACTAGTGTATAGGTATACAACGATAATATAAAGGGTAAAGTCGACCAAACTCGGTGACTTTTTTTTTTGGCTTCGAGAATGTACAGCCCAGGGTTTTTGGGAGATTCCTCCTTTTTAGTAATTTTGAAAATCTGCTGGACAACTATACGTCTACGCCCTACGAGCGTAGCTACGCGAGTACGACTGTAGGGAGTACGACGAAATTTAAAATGTATGACTTGGGTTTGCTGAAAAATATATAAGTTGTATTTTGACTCGGGTTTTCTGAGAATAGCTTGTGTAACTCAAGAGATTTGTAATTTTGTGATTTGAGTTTGAGATTTTAGATTTGTGAATTTATAATTTTCGAGTTGGAGATTTGAATTTAAGATTTGGGAATGTATAATTTTCGAATTGGGGATTTAAGATTTGAGTTTGGGATTTGAATTTAAGATTTGGGATTTTGCGATTTGAGTTTAAGATTTTAGATTTGTGAATGTATAATTTTCGAGTTTGAGATTTGAATTTAAGATTTGGGATTTTGTGATTTGAGTTTGAGATTTTAGGTTTGGGAATATAAAGATTTGGGTTTAAGATTTTGAGAATATAATTTTAAAAATCTTAAACCCAAATCTCAAATCTCCAACTAAAAATTATAGTTTAAGATTTTGAGAATATAATTTTCGAATTGGAGATTTAAGATTTGAGTTTGAGATTTTAGATTTGTGAATTTATAGTTTTCGAATTGGGGATTTGAGATTTTGAATTGAGAGATTTTTGATTTGGAATTTAAGATTTTGAGAATATAATTTTCGAATTGGGATTTTGTGATTTGAGAATATAATTTTCGAGTTGGAGATTTGGAAGAGAGACATTTTGGGCGATTTGGGGCGATTTTAGAAAGAGAGAAATTTGGGTGATTTTTGGCGATTTTTCTTGGTTTTCGATTTTTATAGATTTTTGAAATTTTTGTCGTATAGGGGTAGGGAAATATTTTGGATATGTCTGGTATCCCCCTTTACCTACTACTCTTTTTATTGGCGTCTCTGAAGTGACCCTTCCGAGTATACGTATATTTATTCGATACATTTGCTCTATCTACGTCTTTAAAACTTGGGAAAAAATCTATAATGTAGATCAGGCTAAAATATTCAAAGTCGTGCAAGTTATAAATAATGAAATTAAACAACACAAGCTTTCGTCGCGTTTATCCGATAAAAATTGCATCACTAAAGATCAAGTATATTGACAAATAGACGATCTGCTAAAAGATTTTGACATCGCCTAGCTCGTCAGTCTTTTTGAGATCTTTTTATATTAAACGTTACAACTCCTAAATTACCAGCTAATATAGTCATTTTAAGAGGGTCGTCTTCATCTTTTGGGGCAAATATTTGAATCTGTTTTTCTAAATTACATATTTTTAATATAACGACAAAGTTTGTACTATCGAACGTACAGTTGTACAGCGGTTTAGAGTCGTTTTTCCCAATTTTTAGACAAGAGCTATATAGTTGACCTTCTTTACAACGTATAGCCAGATAGTTTTTATGTATACATAAATCAATGGATTTACTTATGCTTATCATATTTTTGATTTTAGAAAAACATACTTTCTACAACTTCGGCGTTATGAAAAGATTATTTGCTTGGAATTTGAGTTACTTTACAATCTTCGATTATACCGACTACTATTGTGTATACCTTCGAACTATTACAGTCGTTATTTACAAACGGTAGTAGATAAGTCATCGCCGCTCATTTGTAAATTTACTGATTCTTTACGTTTTATACTCTTGGTTATTTTTTGTAGGTGTTTCAAGTTTAAAAAGAAATAAGTAGGCTCTTTTTTGTTGTAATAAATTTTAAAAACTGATCTCTAGGGAGAGCAATATCTACATAAATATTTGTATTTTCATCGTAGTAAACGTGGTACAACCCAGTATCATCGATCTTAAATTGAGTCTTTTGCATAAATGAACTCAGCATATCTACGATAGATTTTATAAAATAACCATTCATGATGGTTACGCTAAAAAAAATATTATTCATTTATAAATACTTGTTTATACGTTTAAACACAAGTCAGATATACTACGAGTATACTACGAGTATAATAATATTTTCATATTTTCTAATCTAGCTATATATCAAATTACAACAAATACCAGATAAATCACAAAAACAGCTAGCTATCAGCAAACCTATAGCAAAAAACAGCTAGCTATCAGCAAACCTATAGCAAAAAACAGCTAGCTATATAGCAAAAACAGCTAGCTATCAGCAAACTTATAGCAAAAACAGCTTTTTTTCTTTTGCCGTATGAGTAAAACAAAGTTACGTCTTTAACCTGGCTCCACGACCGCAAATTAAGCATGGTTTAGGCGCTTGATCTCGTCTGCCAAAATGTTCGATACACCACGGGTCTCCGTCTTTTTCGCACGTAGTTAGCTTTCCGAGTTTAAACCACTTACACATTATTTATATAAGTCATTTCTATTATCTTTTTTATTTTTTATTTCATTTTTTATTCTATAATGACCATGCATCAGGGTATGAATTCCATCGTCCAAGATGTAACGTTTGTCATCTCTGGGATTGAGCGATACCTTATTTTGAGTCAAAGAGTTCATGATATGCTTGTCGCTTCTCAACATGTTCATGTTGTGTCGATAAACTGTAGAGTTAAATAAGCAGTCTTTATAATCTTGATGAGTTATCTCGTTTGAAACGACGGGCCTTCTAATTCCTTTTGATTTCTTAATATTTTTCCCGTCATCCATTTGAATAGAGTACATTTTTGACCTGATACAAACAGCTTCTTTGATTAGTTTTCCGCCGCATTCATCCTTGAACTTACCAATTATTTTCTTATTAGAATCGTCGTATAAAAAGTGGTCTTTCGAATAATTCGACAAGTCGTATAATTCTTTGTCTTTTTTCATGTCTTTGTACAAGTCTTTAGTCTGTACATATGTAAAAGCAGCGAGTCCGTATCAGTATTCGGCTTTGTCTCCGTATTATATTTTGATCTTATCGTAATAAAATTCATACATTAAAAGTTTAGACAAGTCTAAAATACTCATACCGCAATAGATGGGTTTGTACAAACGAACTTTAGTTTTATACATGTCTATCATGAGCAGGTTACACTCTTCAAAAATTATCGCACCCTTGTAGTTGGGTTTGGCTATCAATCTACGAATTCTATCTTCTTCGTCGGATCTTACCAGATGAGCGTCCATTCGCTTTCTAACGTTTTCCATCGTTTTACCAAATACCGAGTTGTTCATCAATTTAAAAAGTTCTTTTTCGAAATCGGATTTAGCTTCTTCTCTGAGTTGAGTATTTTTATCAATGTAAGATCTCATCCAAGGTTTTTGTTTAAACTTTAAAATCCTGTGTACTTTTGTTAGAACGAGTCCGTGAAGCAAGTCAAATTTTAGATTTCTTAGATGCGTTATGTAATTCTTTTTGGGTCCGCCAGTCGCTACCAACTTGGGTTCGTTCGTTTCCCATCAAATCTATTTGATAAGGACTCATCGATTCTATAGATATAGGTTGGTTTACGGGTGCTAAAGGATAACCGTTGTGGAGGTCGTGTAAGTGCTCTGGATAGTCTAGATCTACTTCTAAAATATAACCCCAGCGAGCGTCATCTCCAAGAGACAGCGCGTATTCGGTATCCCACAGGGATAAATGTTTTTCGCCGACCCACCTAAAATCTGCGTACGGTAATGATTAACTCATAGCCCATCCATAGAGGTTATTAGCATCGTAATATGCAATATACGAGTCAGGTTTATCAGGGTCATAATCCTTTAGATACTTATTATTAGCTTCGGCATAGCGGCACGATCCTACGCTAGATATTCCTCCTCTGGTTCCGCGCTCTATGAATAAATGTTGATCTATATCGGTCAAGAGTTCTAATCGGATCTTACTATGTTTTATTTAATAAAGCGTCCTAACTTAGACTGGGTGACGTATAGTTTTCAAACACATCGGCCAATAATAATACGTCGGTCAATACGTAAAGGTCGTGATTTTCGCCTAGGGTTTTAATGTTAAATTCCCTCCATACTTTTTTAGCGTGTTCGTAATCCGAGTCGCTTATGTCGGCATCGATCAGACTGCTTTAAAAATGACGTTTATCGGGAAGTTTCGTTTTGTTAAATCTTTCAAAATCGTTCATGTACTCGTACGGATATACACCCTTTCTAATCAAAAGGTCGCGTTTTTCTGGGTCTATATTATCTATATATCTAAACGCTTCTCTCGGGCAAGCGGCTACTAGTTTTTCTAGCGACGTAGATAAAAACTGATACGAATCTAAAAATCTGAGTTGACCTATCGAAAATGAAATGTATTTTTCGGACGTTTTAGCTATACACTTTAGTTTTCCGTCAGTTTCTGAAATACTTTGCATAATTAAATGCGCGTCGTTATTTTCTAAATTATGAATGACGACTGGGATTGGCGTTACTCCGGATTTTAAGTTACAGCAGACATGAGCGGCTCCGCGATACTTACCGGTGATGTGGCAGTGGTCGCGACATTTTCTAAACGCACAAATCGCTCTGTTACATATTCCACAGAATATTTGGGGATATTTCTCTTTGCGCTCGTTTGAGTTGTGAGCTCTTTGAAATCTTTCGGGTTTTGGATAAGCATTTATAGCCGATATCAAGTCTTTCTTAAGATGTTGACCTCTTTTCCCGGTAGGATCGCCCAATGGAATGTGTTTATCGGCGATGATCGCCCGCAGTTCTTCAGGGCTTTTTCGACTAAGGTCATACAAAATAGGATCGCAATTATCTTCTTCGCTACGAATTTCCGGATAAGCACATTCGCAAGTATTTTTTATATTGTTAAATGAGTTCTCGCAAATCCAACAATCTTTAGCATCGTTATATTCTAACTCGTCTTGAGGTGTAAAAATCATGGGTTCGTTGATTTCGTCTTTTTCAGCTAGTAAATTATGTAAGAAATGCGATGTTGCGTCTGCCCCTCTATAAGTTTTAGGCTCGCCCAAGACTTGGCCGTCGGGTCCGATTATGATATAAGCATAGCCGCATGCTTCGTGTTCGTGAGTCTTTATAGTACGCGTTTTTTCATCGGGGGGTTGTATCGGCACTACGATACTTTCAAAGTCTGCAATACAGTAAAAGGTACCGGTTGTCTATTGTTAAAGGTTTTAAACTTTAGAATATTGTTGTTTTTATCGGGTAATACGACTTTGGCGGGTTTTTGGCTAACACCCATACAATCTTCTCTGTGTTTGTCTAGAATATCTTGTCTACTAAAATGTTGCAGACACCACGTACACAAATATTTGCGGCATTTGTGTTTAGTTTCTTTAGAAAATAAATGATTGAGTTTTTTTATCCAACAATAATGATTATTATCTCCTTGAGAAAACAGCAACAAATTGATGACTGGTTCTCGTTGAGTAGCCGTTATTCTCAGCGGGAAAATTCCTTTTTCATAACCAAAAACGTTTAGAGAAAGAATATTTTGTTTTTCAATCTTGTCGATATCCGTAGTGGGAGTTGGAAACGCTACGCCCTTAAAATCTAATCCGTCGTCTTCTTCTTCAAAGATAGAATTCCTTTCGTAGTGAATATTATAGTTTGGGTTGGATTACATTTTCTTTAACATAAGGTTTAAATAATTCTAGAGCCGCTCTCAACGCCCATCTTATAATTCGTTGGTTTTTAATTTTTTACATTTATGACCGCGAGTTTAAGTTCTATGTGTCTGGGTAATGGAATGTAAGAATCGCCTCTTATCGGTTGATATTTAAAAACATTAATGTAGAACGCTTTTAAATCGTGATTAACCCAACCGCTTCCGTTTTCTTGAAAATTTTCTATTTTTTCGATTATGCTATCTATCTGTTGTTGTACTTTGTTTTCTATTCCGTCTTCGTTTATATGGTCGATTGAAAACCAAGAAACATACTCGTGTCTTCGGTAAAAGTATCGTTTGTAAGATTACTTTTAATGCAAGTTGAAATTTAAATCCTCTAATTTCGTTTAGTACGTCTTCCAATTTGTCTATGCTTTTGATCTTGTTTTCGTTTAAAAATGCTATAGGATCGATGAGAATTCTGTCGATAAGAATCTCGTAATTACGTAAATGATCTCTGAATGGTCTTGGAGTTGTTTCGCTAAAATCTAAAAGTAAAAGTTCTTCATCGGGTTTTTTATAGTACCGATGTATGGCAGATTCCAAATCTTTTTTAATATACTGACCTCTTTTTCCGGTAGTAGGCCGTGGGCCAAGGCCCCAAAAGAGCTTCTTTCGTAACGTACCTAAGGAGGATGATTTCTTTTTGGTTTGTTCAATAGAAATAAATATCACAGATAGTATATGGGTTGTTCTTAGTTGTGAATCTTGTTTGTTAATGAGCACAACACTCTCAAACTGTTGAAAAAAATCGACTTCTTCTCACGGAAAGAGGCTGAAAAGTGACTAGTCTGGCGCAGTTCACCGTGTGTATGTGACGTCTGGGAGCCATACAATAGTCTCCATAGTACCGCGCCATTGTTTACGTAAATTCAGCAACCGCAGGAGACTACGAGAGAGCGATGCATAAGAGAGCGGTTCTAACGTGGACTTCGGCGATATTTCTTACAATTGTCGACCTGACAGAGGAAAATTAAAACTTCAAAACACAAAATCTGGGACAGAATGTATCATATCTCTTGCAGGTTTCCTGAGTTTGAAAATATTTTCTTTAGAAATACGTCAAAACAACGAGTGTTTGAGGCCGTTTGTGTCATGTTTACTTCGTACATCAGCTGCTTGGGTGCACGTACAGTGTATGCACCTCAGTTTCAGGTCGCTGATGACGCAATACTTTCAAGCAAGGCTGTAATGAAGGTGAGGTTATTTCCCCCGTATATTATCGATAGATTGATGCAATGGTCAGGCATGTTTTGGTTGATTTTCCAAACTACATACAACGAAGACTCGGTCCCATGTATTCATATGCATCATACATGTAGGCCTCTTTGCAAGGGCCCTAACGTTATACAACTTACAAAGATTACTAGCAGAACTGCATTTTCGTCTGCAGGTCAAGTGTTGGTCGAGACTGCTGTCATGGTCATTATGGCAGTGTTCTTTTTAAAATGAAATGTTGGGAGGTTAGTATTTAGTTTATTTTGGGGTTTGTGGGGGGGGGGGGGGTTCTGTTGAGAAAAGGTCTTACACACTGTGTAAAGTCATCACTTTCTGAATGTTTTGTTTTCAAGGGACACTAGTTGAATAGGAAAGAATGTAGTATTCAGACGCCATTGTGTTAGTTATGTACAATGTCTATGGTGACTTACGACCATTTTTAGAAATTTTCTGTCCCAAATTCATGTTTTGTTTTCCTTTTCAACATATATCTGCAATGACTAACCATCATTGAAGTAAGATATGGTTAAAAAAAATAGTAGCGGCAGGACGTTGCATTCTTTCCGTTGAATATTTTAAATAATTCCAAAAACAATGAGCCAAACTGTTGCGCCCTTTAACCACCCCGCCCCTAAAAAAAAACCACATTGGTTGGGTTGATTTTGCACAACATAACATGTTCCAGCAAGTTGTTTCCAATAAATTTGCCTGACAAGTTCAACATTTTCCAATAAATTTCGTTAATTGGTCTTTATCAGGAGTTTCAGGACATCCTGGAGATATTAGCAAACTATATCAACATCTGAGGGATCCAACCATCTTGAATATTCATTTTACATGTACATGTATTTATCATAGTTTTCCTTTTTTTTCAGCACGAGGGGTCTACCACCAGTCACTGAAGGACAAAGGATCTTTCAAAAGGGCCCATAGAAATTTCACCAGCATGATCAACGCAGAAAAAACTTTTGTGCATGCCTTTTTGTGCATGTCCTGTTGGACTTCACCAAGGACTGGATCGACTGGGCACTCCATTTATTCATCAAGGAAGAAAGGCAACCTGATTTTACCGTGACCTTATTTTTTAAGTCCATGCAATTATTTTGGCTTTCTATGTTGCATGTTGTGCTTATGCCTTGTTAAATTTCACTGACGAGGCGGCCCTGATGAAGCTACTTGGATTTTGAGCAGATATTGGAGCTAAAGTAATTTTCCTTCGAGAAAGTGTCTTCCATTACTTAACGTGACCAAATGCAAGTACTACTAAGGGATCTCTTTCTTAATATGCCATCAACCAATACGTAATTTAAGGCCACTCATTCTTCAGTCTTGTTCCTTGATGGACAATACAATGTGTGATATTCACTCAAAGTTTTAAATATCGGTGACTGTTATATAACTTAATTATGCCATTCTTCAACTGGAACTGTTAAAGGTCTGAGAAGAACAGTGGACTGTGTGTGGCCATCTATTTTTTTAAATTAATGTTGCAAGATAACGGTCAGTGCCCAATTTTTTTTCAAATAACTGTTGGAAGTTAATTTTCAATTCAAGACTGAAAGGAGTAAACAATTCTGAATAATAATTTCAATGGCTAAAATCACTTTCCAAGGTGTTGTACTTTGCAATTCTTGTTTTAGTAAGTACATGTATTAATAACGAATGAAAAAAAAAATTGCTGACAAAAGTTAACATGTTCATATATTAACAAATTTATTCTTGTCCATTCCATGATCAGCATGTGAAATTTGAGAAATTACACTTCTAAGTTATTTTCAATAAATTGATGGATTATATTTTTGTAGATATTCTTGGAATGATAAAAAGGAAAAATTGTACTCAATCTAACACTCTTGCAATACAGGTGTAATTTTACAAGGGGTGATTAGTCTGTCTGGAAACATCCCCCCCCCCCACAAACGTTTTTGTTCAGGGTACTGAAAAAAAAATTTCTGATGCAATGGTTTTAAAAAGTAAATTTAAGAACAATTTGAACTACTTTAAAGGTTTAGCGTACTTGTTCATCATGCATGCTGCTCTATAGCAAATGACGAGTTTCATTAGAATACTTCAAACTTAAGTTGCCTTTTTAAAATGAGGTAGAATGACAGGGAACAGGTGTGTACATCTGTATACTGATAAGACTACTATAAACAATAAATACCTCAGGAATATTCTGATATGAAGCACAAGTTCAATACGTATTTGCTTTCTTTTTAAATAAATTAAACTACACTAAAAACACAGAAAGCATCTTTAACTAGTAAAGACAATTAAGATGAACATAAGGATTACTAGAACAGCTCAGTCTCACTTAAATGTTTGCTTTGGTTCTCATAATGAGCTAATATAGCTTGTAGTACTATAGTAGTAAAAATGTGCATCCATAATATTTAACCCAGATTCCTCGTAGAAATGTATGGCCCCCACGAGCTATAATTTCAAAACATTGTCAGGCATGGTTTCATTAATACTAATTTTATTTTATTTTATTTATTATTATTTTTTTTTGGGGGGGGGGGGGGGGGGTTGGTTCTGTACTCGTTCCTTCTGACCGGATTTTCATAAAATTCTTTGAAAAAATACATGTCTTTGGAATTATGCGTAAATTGTTCAATATCGTAAAAAAGTTTAAAATTGATTTGTTCGGATAAAGCTACCGCCCTTCCCCCATACAAGCAGGGGCGGATCTAGGTTTTAACTAAGGGGGGGTTTACCTGAGGTGATCGGCCTACACACCCCAGCGTGCCGAATTTTCGACACCCGACACTGGTTATTTTTTTTTTTTTCAAGCCCGGGGGGGGGGGGGGGGGGGGGTTTAAACCCCCAAACCCCCCCCCCCCCCCCCCCCCGTAGATCCGCCACTGACAAGTATGCCTTAATTTTACTTACTACTGAATGAAAGTCTTTATATCTTGTTGACAAATAATATTAGTCGAGATGCCTGGCTTACAATTTTAATAAAGTAATGAAATAAGTGAGATTACACAGCATTCCCGATAAAACCCAGCGCTTGTTAACGCGGCCGCGGATAGACATCCGCAGTCGCCGCTGCATGCTGCACGAGCGATCTCGGCGAAATTGCTGTCCAGTTGTTCTCCCTTTGCACACAGTGTGTCACCTTGTTCCATGACGTTTCAGTAAAGGGGAACACTTTTTCCTTTGGCAGATTGTGCAACATGTATTTGCACCGAAATCACGAATGCATGTCATGTCCGTCTCCTCCGGACGTCGCCATCTTGGATTGCGCAACATCCTGTTACCAGACGCTCCAATACATTGTTAACATTGATCGATAGCAGAGGGACCCGACTTTTTTTGACAGCCACGTACTCCAAAAAATAGAGCTTTGAGGGAATTTTATCAGCCCGAACTTTTTACTACTACATAAAAGCAAACAAAACAAGACAAAAAGAACAAGGTTCACACAATTCAGTCTTTTTTTGGCTTCGTTTTAATATGATTTGCAGGTATATTGCCGAGGTACGTTACGAAAATTAAAAACTAAAGCACTTTTTGCGACTCGGCCCACGGCCTATAGGATCGCACAGTGGAATGTGTTTATCGGCGATTAAATTTTCTAATAATTCTTTAGACTTAAACCGCAATTTTTTATAAAGCGCTTCATTATTTTTATGACGGACATGTAATCTCGTCTGGTGTACGTGTCATTACGCCTGGTTGGTGAACCTAAAATAATTTTGTATTTGTCGATATACTTTTTCAGGCAGTATTTTGTCCAACGTGTGTAACCCGTCGCGGGTATAATTCTGGATTCCATCTTTTATTATAGATAACTATTTTATTTCTTTAAAGTAATATAAAATTTCACTTTTTTGAGCCTTATTTTTTTGAGATATCGGGCGAGAGAGAGATTCACCAAAAAAATTACCAGAGGCAAACGGTATGTTTGAGACGACACCCCAATTCTATACAACTCTTAGAAATTTAGCTGTGTCATAACCAGCGGTATTCAGAAACGCCCCAAAACTATACTTCCAAAGATTATATTGATCCAGATGCCCAGCTTGTTGGACTGCAATTCGTCGATGAACTGTCATGCAATTCTGCCTCACAGACAGAGTTCGAAAAGACTGGAGAAATACAGTATTATACCTGTAGAATTGGATGATATGGAATTCCTTTTATAATCGCCATAGTAAATACCATAACTTGTACGTATTGTATATGTTGTTACATGTAAACACACAAGCATGTATTTTTCCCATTGGGACGTGGTTCAGTGATTTTTACGTACAGTGGCATCGTATTATGCCAACGCCTTTACAAACTGTAAATAAGGATACAATGTAGGTGACCTTCATCAGCTAGCTATACCTGCATATACACGTCCTATTCCCACACTGTGTTGTATCCCGCAATAAATGGGGTCGGACTTATATACCTATTTATTGCAGCGAAGAAAAAGTCGGTGCAATTTTTAAAAATCTGTTGTAATTTACACAACTAGTGTATAGGTATACGACGAGAAACATGATAATTTAGGATTCTATAGGGTAAAGATGCTTCGAGATTTCTGAGAATTCCCAAAATCCAAGGGGATTTTCCATTCTAATAAGAAAACACTCACCTCTGTTTACCTACATTTGCATATCAGCGCGCAAGCGCACAAACCTCGCTGAAAGAAAGCGCCCAAGCCGCACCCTCCGCGCCCACTGCATGCCCCATAAAGGACCCCGCAATATACCGGCTCGTCCTAGTTTTTTTTTGTTTTTTTTAACCAGGAAGGTCTCCATTCGGGAGGGGAGGTAAACAGAGGTGAGTGTTTTCTTATTAGAATGGAAAATCCCCTTGGATTTTGGGAATTCCAATACAGAAAACATCTCACCTCCTACATTTGCAGAGTAGCACCGAGAGATTTTGGGGAGGGAGGGACATGCAGGGGCGAAGAAGTCTAAACAGAACCTACATGAAACTGCAGAAGACATGAAAAGGTTGTTTAGACATACCCGGGAGCATCCCATCTATTCTAAAGGAGCTTTGCGGGCCCGGCGGGCTGCTGATCGTGCAGTTTCCTGGAGGACTGTCCTGCCCATGTGACCCTCCGCTTGCACGACATCCTTCAAGTAACATGACGTGAATGTGGATGGATTCTTCCAGCAGGCCGCCTTCATGATATCTGAAAGAGAAACTCCAAGCAGGTGGGCCCAAGAAGTGGACACGCTACGTGTCTCATGGGCGTGAAATTTCGATCCTCGGTTTTCGGCAGGACTTACTACTGCCTCCGAAATCCAACGAGCGATCGTGGTCACAGAGGCTTGATGACGAGGCTGGATGGTCGTGATGAACAGCTGCTTGATATCACCTCTCAAAGGCTGAGTGCGAGCAATGTAGTACTTCAGGGCTCGCACGGGGCACCACCACTGATCCTCAGCTATCGAAGAGAAGGATGTCAAGTTTGGCACAAATATGTCAGAAGGCGAAAAATTAGCCGACTGGTTCTCTGTCAGGAATGCGGCCTGTGGGATTAAGCGAACACCACCCGGTTCCCAACGTATGTGCCCTGGTTCTATTGACAGGGCATGGAGCTCACTTCTGCGGCGGGCCGTAGCAGCCGCCAACAAAAACACTGTCTTTAGCGTCAGGTGATGGAGAGAAGAGCTATCTGCTGGCTCAAATGGAGCCTTGGCAAGACACAGGGGCACGGCACCCAGATCCCAAGATGGAATCAACTTTCGAGTGGGAGGTCGGTCATTGAACATACCACGCATCAAGTGAGCTATGGACGTGATGGATGAAATGGATGACCCATCCTGAAAGCCCTGAGGAAGGACACCAATTGCCGACCTGTATCCTCTGATCGTGGCAACTTGAAGCCCAGAGGTAAAAAGATGCAGGAAGAAATCCCCAATTGAAGCTACAGATGCTGTATGGGGATCGACAACTCTCTCCGCACACCATCTGGTGAAGTGCAGAAGTCTGCTATCATAAGGTCTCCTGGTGGATGCACGTCGGCTCTTGGCTGCCAGGGCAGTAGCTTCCTCCGAAAAGCCAGCCGCTCGGAGGGAGACTTGGACAGCATCCAGGCACAAAGATGAAGAGTGGCTGGAGCTGGGTGTAGGACGCGAGACCTCGGTTGTGACAGGAGGTCTGGCCGGTCGGGGAGCATGAGAGGTGCATGGACAAGAAGGTCCAGAAGCCGAGGAAACCATGGGTGTCTTGGCCAGAATGGAGCCACAAGGATTATTCTGCACAAATCTGCCTCTATTTGCCTCAGAACATGTGGTACGAGAGAGATTGGAGGGAATGCGTATGCATGAATCCCCGTCCATTCGAAGCTGAGAGCATCCGTTTTCCAGGCCATGGGGTGAGCATGACGCGCACAAAATGTCGGAAGCTGATTGTTCAGGTGGGATGCAAACAGGTCCACATGAGGCCTTTCCAGGATATTGAAGATGTGTTTGACTACCGTAGGATGGAGAGTCCATGCTGTTGGAGTAACACGACCCCTGGAAAGAGCATCGGCGAGGATGTTCTTCTTGCCAGCCAGATGGGTGGCTTGAAGAGAGATGTGGCGAGGAATACACCAATGGAGTAGCTCCCAAGTGGCTAGACAGAGGGACGGAGAATGAGTTCCCCCATGACGACTGATGTAGGACACTACGGGCGAGTTGTCCGACTGGACCAGGACCAATTTGCCGAGGACTCTGAGTTCGAGGGACTGTAAGGCCTTGAACACTGCCAGGAGCTCCAAGTGATTGATGCGTAACTGGCGGTCCGCCGTAGACCACGTGCCGGCCACTGATTGGTCGTCCAGATGAGCTCCCCAACCCTGCCCCGAAGCATCCGTAGTGAGAATGGCTGATGGGCAGGGGCGCGGAAAACTGTACCGCATAGAAGGTTGTCCTGGGATAGCCACCAGAGAAGCTGGTCCTGAATAAGCCGGGTCACTGGGACCATTATCGAGATGGGATCCCGTCGTGGTCGGAAGTGATATAGAAGATGAAGTTGTATGGGACGCATGTGCATCCTGCACCAAGGGACCAGGTCCACCAGACTCGCCATGAGGCCTAATAATCGGAGCCAGGCTGCGGCTGGAAGAGTTGGCGAGGACATGAAAATTCCGATGCAGCCCCACAGTGTCGGACATCGCTCCGAAGTTGGCGTCGCCCCGCCCGATGCCATGTCCAGAATAGCCCCAAGGTAGGTTGGGCGTTGCGAAGGAATCAAAGAAGACTTCTCGGCATTGATGATGAAACACAGCTCGGCAGCAAGTTGAACCGTCAGCAGGAGGGCTCTCTCTCTGCACATTGAGGCGTTGGGCCCACTATGAGCCAGTCGTCCAGGTATACGAATATGTGTAGTTGCCGTTGACGCAAGAAGGCTGCGACAACCTTCGCTATCCTGGTGAAGACCCGAGGGGCAGTGGAAAGACCGAAGGGTAGACATCGGAACTGGTACACGGTTCCCTGATATATGAACTGGAGAAATTTTTGGTGTGCTGCATGAATAGGAACGTGAAGATAAGCATCCTGCAGGTCGATGGACGTAGCCCACCAATTCGTCTTCAGAGACTGGAGAACTGTCGAAAGTGTTTCCATGCGAAAATGTTTTGGCCTGAAGTAAGAGTTGAGAGGCCGGAGATTGAGAATGGGTCGCCACTCCCCCTGAGTTGACCGGCGTGGAGACCATAGCGGTGGGCCGCTGGTAAACTCCAGACGATATCCCGAAGAAACTGTCTGGAGAACCCAAGCATCCGACGTCACGTGGGACCAGCTGTGGCTGAACTCTGCAAGACGACCACCTACTGGACCCGTAGCCTGGGGAATAAGCACTCTGCTGCAGTCAGAAGCCCCTCTTAGCCCGCGACCCTCGGGACTTGAAGGGCCGCGCAGGTCTGGGGGGCTGTCTCCGAAAGTACCGGGAGGCTGAAAAGGACGAGGAAGACTGGCCTGCATTACCCCTGGACGGATAAGCTGAGCCTTGGTAGGCAGGAGCAGGTCGTGACCTCTGCCCACTTGGTTGACCGGACACAGAAGTAGACGGGCGCTTGGCTGTACGGCGTCGAAGATCCAACTTGTCTTCAGTTTTGAGACGTTTGGCCTCTTGCAGCATAGTCTCATCAAGCCGATTGTCGAAGAGATCTCCCCCACCCAGGGGAAGATCAAGGAGACAGTCTTTAGAACCAACCGACGGGAGGAACAAATTGTCCAGTACAAGGGAGCGTCATAACAAGGAAGTGGCAGCAAATCCCAATGCAAATTCCCGAAGACAGAAACCCAGGCAATCATCCAGAAAATTAAACATCGCAGGCAATTTACCCGGGTCAGTTAAAGAGGGATCTTCATGGCACCGAGCAAGAGCATCAGACAACAGGATGGAGAAGGAGGTCACCTTCGCTCCATGGCGCAAATGGTTGTCCAGAGCAGAAATTCTCTTGTCTAGTGCTTGCGTTTTCCCATCAAAAATTTGCTTGCGAAATTGTGAGTTTTCATGTCGGAGCAAGTCCTTGGCCTCCGAAGATAAAGTTGGGGTTGAAAAGTATTTTTCGAGGTCTGCAGCAGTGGTATTAAACATGTCACTGTGGCTACGCTTTACCCGTGGGAGTGCCCGTTTTCCTTGCACCTGTTGTAGGGCCTCATTCATGATGTCTGCACACATTCTATCCACTGGAAATGTGGGCTGTGGAGATGGAAAAGCACCAGCATCTCTACGGTATGAAGGCCGAGAGGGCGCCACTGGGGAAGAAGGGGGAAACTGAAGAAGCTTACCCACTTCGGATATGGTAATGTTAGCCCGCTGGGAAATGGAGAGGCTGTCCTCATCACCTGACCGTCCAGAAGAAACATACGACTCCGAAGGAGATCTGGAACGGGTGTGACGACTTCCATGCCCGGACTCAGACCGCGAGTGGTCAGTAGAAAAACGATGACAGCCCAAACGTCGATCCTCCGGCTCCGAACGTGAACGGGAGCGGGACCGGGAGCGGGAACGGGCGTGGGTGGCGTGCCGCGATCTCCCGGTAGCGAAGCGCCCAGTGTGGTCACCGGAACAATGTGGAGATTGACACTGGAATCCTGCAGACAAAGGCACGCCATAATCCCTGGAAGAATGCGACGGATGATCATAATGCGGTGTGTAGTGGCGTGAAAAGCTCACCGGTGCTGCTGTGGAGAAACCACGCGGATCGAAGGTAGGATATGGGTGCGTGTGTGCCGATGTCGAACTGACGAGTGTCGTTCGGAAAATAAGACCACGCATGGGGCTGAGAGCGGTGGGGGAAATCCCGTGGCTCGCCCGGGTAACCTGGTTGTGCGCAAGACCATGTAACTGTAGTAGCGTGGCTGGAATGTGGTGCCGGTGGTGCCCCGGGCCTCTGTGACCGGGCGGGGCTGGTCGCACTCAGGGACGCAACGGTGTCTGACGCCATGCCCCGCCGTCCCGCTAGCACATGTGGGTCGACATCCATTGCTTGCATGTGCTCCTGCAAACTACCAAAGGTATGCGGGATCTCTCGGGGGATAGCCGTCGAAGGAAGGCTTGTCCCCGAGGAATTTCCGGCCGTCGTACACGGGGGAACAGGCCCGGTCGAAGCGGCAGGAACATCACGCTTGGAGAATTGGACGGAGGGTGATTTCCCCGATGAACGGCTTGACGTGACAGGCTTCCTTTTCGTTTTGGCGACGTCCGCCATTGTTGTTACAACGTTGAACGGTTTATGTGTGGGTGTCACGATGTGCACTGTACGCGTCGCTGAAAAAAACTAGGACGAGCCGGTATATTGCGGGGTCCTTTATGGGGCATGCAGTGGGCGCGGAGGGTGCGGCTTGGGCGCTTTCTTTCAGCGAGGTTTGTGCGCTTGCGCGCTGATATGCAAATGTAGGTAAACAGAGGTGAGATGTTTTCTGTATTGGAATTGGTTGTACAGCTCAGGAAATTAGATTATATGGTTCGTGATTTTGAATTTAGATTAGATATGATTCGAGAATATATGACTTGGACATTTTTTGAAAATCTGCTGGACACCTATACGACGCAATTTCAATAAATTAGATTATATGACTTGAAAATTGATTCGAGAATAAGTTAGAACTTGGCTTGTGTTTTCTGAGAATAGCTTATGTAGCTCGGGAATTTATAATTTTCAGATTTTTGAGACTTGGGATTTCTGAGACTTGAGATTTCTGAGACTTGAGATTTCTGAGACTTGAATTTATAATTTTCAAATTGGAGATTTAAATTAGAGGTTTGAGATTTAATATTTGGGATTTAAGACTTGGGATTTCTGAGATTTAAGACTTGAGAGATTTGAGATTTAAGATTTGTGAGATTTAATATAGATAATTTTCGAATTGAAGATTTGGGATTTCTGAGATCTGAGATTTGATATTTAGGATTTAAGATTTGGGTTTTCTGAGATCTGAAATTTGAGACTTGAATTTATAATTTTCGGATTTGATATTTGGGATTTAAGATTTGAGGTTTGGAGTTTGAGATTTGATATATGGGATTTAAGATTTGGGGTTTGGGGTTTGAGATTGATAATTTTCGAATTGGAGATTTGAGAGATTTGGGATTTAAGATTTGTTAGATTTGGGGTTTGGGATTTAAGACTTGGGATTTCTGAGATTTGATATTTGGGATTTAAGATTTGGGGCTTGGGGTTTGAGATTTGGGAGATTTGAGATTTGTATTATTTTTATTTGCAGTTTTATTTAAACAGGGTAGCCTCATCAGTTATAAAACTGCTATCATTAAGGGCCCTGTGAGATAATACAAAATAATAATACAATATATTAAACAAAAAACATATAAAATATAAAGAACATATAAAAATATAATAAACGTATAAAATATAAAACATTAATTTAAGAATCCTGATTAATTAACTAAACACGCAAATATAGGTCAAACTTTAAGGGCGAAATAAATAATTAAAAGAACATGAATCATTAGATTAAAATTATAATAAAATAAAGCTATTGAATTAATTTAAGAAATGAACAAATGATAAAACAAACAGCACAAAAATATATCAGTAAAACAAATTTGCTAATAAGCAATACAACGAAAATCACAAGTGCAACTAGGTCTACATTGAAATATATATATTAAAACACAAACAACATAGATTATATTAGAGACGTATTAAAACAGGTGCAAATAAAATTTTAACAAAGAGCAATATGGTAGGTAGAGTACAACTGTCATAAAAAGTTTACCAAACACATACTTATTACTATTATTTAACAACAATAGACACAGAATTAAAATCAGAATAAAATTATAACAGTTTAAAATTAAACCATAAGATTTTTAAATTTTGATAAAGACTAAGCCTGTCTCTGCTATTTACTAAGTTTTTAGACAAAAAAAAGGTCACTTGTTATTGTTACACCTGTTGAACGAGTGGTGTTGTTAGTGTTAGTACTGTTGTTTAAAGAGGAACTAAAATCAATTTGCATTTTTCTACTTTAGTGGCTTTTCTGAGAGCTTATGCCTCCCCAAACCTAACAAAGTAGGTTTGAAGAGTTTATGCATGGATTTGGCAATTTTAGAGAAGTTTTACTTTGGAGTCGCTTTCGCTCAGAATCAGAAAAGCTCGGGGTCAACCGCGTGTTTACAATCCAATCGTGTGACGTAGCTGCGTGGAGATAGATGACGTCACTATGCGAGTGCCCATTGTGTTTGCGTGCGTGCATGTCTACTAAGTACTATGTGTTGGGTTTTGTCCTAATTTTCTTGTTCCTGGTGGTGCATTATTGCATGAACGTTGCACTGATGAGTTTGTATATATTATTATATTATCCCCCTCCCCCGAAGACCCTTCGCTGCCTGCGCCCATGGCGCCCCGACACAAGTATTTTTTTTATCACGAATTGGTTGCAATGCCCACTAATGAAAATTTTGCTGTTTAGACGCTGCCGGACACCCCAACAATCGGTAGCAATCTGTACTCTAAACATCATCAATGACCATTTTAATACTTACTCGTGCCCTCTCCCTTTTCCGGAAAGCACCTCCAGATCGCATACGTCGTCGCTTAAAAGGCGATGGTGTCGCGCTGCGTGATCGACTCCTGCTCCCATCTTCAACATCGGCTTGGTCGTGGCTCATATGTTATAGCGGCAAAACAAATTACGTGTGCTCGAGGCACACCACTTCCGTGCGGGTCACCGGGGCCTCCGCGCCGCTGGACGGCGGGGAAAAATTACGTGTCCCGCTGGCCGTGCCGGTCCCTCGGAAAATCGAACCCGAAGTTCGACTTCGGACCGCAGCAGCGGGCGCAGGCGCCAGCCGTGCCGTCTAACTGCGGCCTGATTCCAGCGTGCTCGGGCCGATGGTGTCCGCCGGGCCGGCACGGCAGGGCCGAGCGCGGCCACCCTCCGGTACCCCCAGTCGGTGACATGGCTGAACCCGCCATTGGACAGTGCGCAAAATCTGCCGTTCGCACCTCCCGCTGTCGGGTGCCCCGGGTCTGACGGGGCCCAGCGGAGCGCCGTACGGCGGGGTGGGAGCTCCGTCCCGCTCGCCGGACTCTGCCCAACCCGGACTCTGACGTGGATTTTCGGCCCGTCTGACTGGCCCGCAAAATCGGGTTGAAGGCCCGGAGTCCCTACCGGCACTTTTTCTCTCCCGGAACCCCGTCTTTGTACACTTTTTCTCCATCCGGGCTCGGCCCCTCTCCTCGCCGCCCGGCACTCGACCGGGCTGCCGGGGTGCGTTTTGGCCGGCCCTCCGGACCCTCTCCCGACTGCCTGCCGGAGGTACCCTCTCCTCTCTGCGCAACGGGCGTACCGAGCCCAAGTTTTTCAGATTTCTCCACAGCAAAGGGTGCCCCTCTGTCAGTCTTTACTCTCCTATTCTCTTCTCTCCCCTCCTATTCTCTTCTCTCCCCTCCTATTCTCTCCCCTACTCTACTCTCTCTTCCCTTCCTTCCTTCAACTCCCCGGCCGGCCTGCCTGCCTGCCTGCCTGCCTGCCTGCCTGCCGAAAGATTCGCCCGTCTGCGGCGCGGGCAAATCCCCCCTTCTCTCTGTCTCTTCTCTCCCTTCCTTTCTTTCCCCAACTGCCTGCCTGCCTGCCTGCCGAAAGATACAATTTCATCTTCACAGTCTTTCGTAAAATGTTCCTTACATAATACACCATTTCGTCAGCCTAAAGTCAGATCGCGTTGTTTCCACAAACCGAACCCACTGCCGTCGTTGTTTCCCATCAACTTTGGGGAATCTTTAAAAAGATAGGTTCGGATTTTTGTCCGTATTTCTTGTGCAGCCACCTACCACACACGTTCTCGGCATAATACTTATTAACTTTAATACATTCGAGATCCGAATAACTCCAAAAGTAAGCTAGGAAGGCCGTGAATTCGGCAAAAAATGCCAAGAAAGTACGACCAGCTGACGACGAAAATGTCATAAAACACACGTGGATGATAGTACCAACACGCTGCAGACGTGATGGCTGCACGGCTGGGTAAGCGCACACACGTCATGAGGTCATATGCATACATTTGCATCCCTAATGACCTTTTCAGGAATTGAGACCAAACGCTCACTCCAAGGGGCAATTTAAGTCCATTTTTTTTCAATGAAATAAATTTTAATCGTTCTTTACCAATTTGTATTCGGTTAGAAGAATATACAAGCTATCAGAAAAGCCAATAAAGTGGAAAAATGCAAATTGGTTTTAGTTCCTCTTTAACTTGTATATAAGTGTTGGTATTAATGTAGCCCAAATTCTGGGCCTTACGATTATTCTTAGTCCCCTGCATAGCAGGACTTTTTAGGTTAACAGGTAATATATCCGACCCTTTTGGATCCTTCTTCCTGCCGGCAAACAAGGAAAGAACTCATGTGAACGACACTTGAAAGCTCCAATGAACTTGACGACGGATGACAATAGTTATCCACTTAATCATGAACACGGTTTAATCTACATAAAGAAACAAAGAACAACATATGTATCAGAATCACTTATTAAATAATGGAACAGTATGTGTAATAATAAGGTGTACATGTTGTCTCTTGTCAGTCATAAAGCCTGGTATAGTTGTGTCATTATTTCCCCATGATGGTGTAAGAGTCCCGAGTACATTATATATGCGAATAAATGCATACAATTCATGTTCATGTAATATGGGCCTCATGCAAGCTTGTAACGTTCATACATAATTTCCAATGTGTCTCTTAGTTTCACATACACAAAACTCCCCTTTATAAATGAACATTAAACCAAGGCATTATCCCACTTAATTACTATTCAACAAAGTTTGGGGGAAACCTTAAACCATATTAATCATCAAAACTTACGACTTTGGGTTGTCCTTTGGAAAACAAATTTCCGACAAACATGTGACATGACGCTGACTGAACGTATGTGTTTTTATATAACTGACTTCTACCAGCGGAGAACAACAGCGCCCTCTTGTGTCGAGAACAAGCGCAAATCAAAAATCTTGAATAAAGACACACATAGCATTCTGGCATTACATCCCGACCCCTTAAATGTCGTTTCTAACCACGAAAATGGCATTTACTTATTCATACCAAATTAAGGCAGAATGCTAAAGTACCTTTAAGTTTTCAAATACCAGTGATTTCAGGTTATTGTCAATTACACACTAATAAGTAACTCACAACCAAAAAATGCCACTTTCTGGATTAAATCATATGAACCCTTAGTAATTGTTCTAACTATTGGGAAATAAGCTTCAAGACAAACTTGCAAGTAACAACTAATCCATGCTTTCGGCTCTCTCTACTGTTTCAAGAAGACAAAGTTTCTGAACTGGTCTCATCAAAGTAGCTGACCTTGTCTTGACCCTGACTGCTCTGACTAGCTGGTCACCTCCTTGGTATGTTTCAATCACCCGCCCCATGAGCCATTTACTCCTTGGTAAGTCACCGTCAACAACAAGAACCAGGTCCCCAACCCTGACGTTCCTCTTTGACTCAAACCATTTTTGTCTTTCCTGTAGAGCTGGAAGATACTCCCCAATCCATCTTCTCCAAAACACATCCGCTAAATACTGAACCTGCCTCCATCTTCTACGTCCATACATATCCTTCTTGTCAAATTCACCGGGTGGCAAGACAGGTCCTGCGCGAAGCAGGAGTAAGTGGTTGGGTGTAAGTGGCTCTGGGTCATTCACATCATCTGATACTGTCGTAATTGGCCTTCCATTGATGATGGACTCAACCAGACACATCAATGTAGACAAACTTTCATCGAACATGGTTTGCTCTTTCATCAGTGAATTCATCAGCTTCCGCGTGGTTCTAATCTGCCTCTCCCAGACTCCACCCATGTGAGATGCAGTAGGGGGGTTAAACTTCCACTTAATTCCCTTCTGAAGGAAAAACTCACCAATCTTTTGTTGGTTTAAGGACTTCAAGGCTTCTCTAAGCTCACGCTCGGCTCCAATGAAATTAGACCCATTATCAGACCTGATCTCTTCTGGCTGCCCACGTCGAGACATAAAGCGCTGTAATGCATTGATAAAGGAATCTGACTCCATGGAATGCAGGACTTCGATATGAACGGCTCGGACAACCAAACAGGTAAATATGCATCCATACCGTTTGACCAGGCTTCGACCTTGTTTTACCATGAAGGGGCCAAAACAATCCACACCAACGAAACTAAATGGCGGTTTGTCTGGGGTGACCCTGTCTGACGGTAGATCTGCCATCTTTTGCTCAACTGGTGCTGCTGATTGACGCCTGCACTGAAAACAATCACGCAAAGCATTGCGGACTGTCGGCCTGGCCCTGATCAACCAGTATCTTTGACGCAGCAGGGAAAGTACATGCTCTCTGCCAGAGTGTCCGGATACTTGATGGAAGTGTCTCACGATCAAAATCACCACATGATGATTTTTGGGCAGAATGGCTGGGCGTTTTACTCGCTCATCTACGGGGGCATTCTTGAGACGACCGCCAATCCTAATGATACCATTAGTTGACAACACTGGGTTAAGCTTGTAGAGAGGACTATTTTTCTTGATGTAGTCCTTTGACTTTCCGGGAGCTTCTTTCTCCTTTTCAAGAAACTTCAGCTCTTCACAAAAAGACTGCTTCTGGATGTACTTTATGATCGAGTCTTCCGCTGTTGTCATCTCATCTACAGTCATTGGTATCTGCATGTCCATTGTCTGTTGCCTTTTAGACTTGGCTCGCAAGTAGTTCTTCACCCGAAGCAACCATGCTACACTCTTCTTAAGTCTGTACCATGAGGAATGTCCTTCCAACAGTCTGTCCACGACGTTCAACTGTTCCACCTTGTTCACAGCACATACCGTGACTATTTCCTTGTCTGGCTTTACTTCTGGATCTTCCTCTGCAAGATCTCTCAGGTTCGGTGATTCTGGCCATTCACTCTCTTCAAGGTACAGAAAGTCAGGTCCATTCAGCCATCGCCTGTTAGCAAGCAGCTCTTCAGCTGTCTGTCCTCTTGTGATATCATCGGCAGGATTGAGCTTCGATTCAACATGATGCCATTGACCAGGTGATGACTCGCTGTGAATGACCGCAACTCTGTTTGCTACGAATGTTTGAAAACGTCTCTGCTCATTCCTCACGTACTGCAGGACTATTGTACTATCTGTCCAAAATACTGACTCCTCTAATGGCCAATCAGACTCTCTATGAATCATAGCATCGAGTTTGACGGAGAGTGTTGCACCCATCAATTCCAGCCTGGGTATAGTCATCTTCTTAATGGGAGCCAAGTGTGACTTTGCCATGAGAAGACAACAGTGATTTTGACATTCTGAGTTTGTCATGCGCAGGTAGGTTGTTGCTCCATAAGCCACTTCTGATGCATCAGAGAAATGGTGGAGTTGATATTTGACAACCTCTCCAAACCCATATGGCTTGATGCTCCTGTTTACCTTGAACTGTTGTAACATTGGTAATTCTTGTTTCCATCGCTGCCAACTGTCAAGGTGAATTGACGGTAGTGCCTCATCCCAGTTTAGCTTTCTGCGGCACAGATCTTGTATGATCACCTTGGCTCTCGGG
The DNA here is from genome assembly GCA_037893225.1 of Hippasteria phrygiana. Classification (NCBI taxonomy): domain Eukaryota; kingdom Metazoa; phylum Echinodermata; class Asteroidea; order Valvatida; family Goniasteridae; genus Hippasteria; species Hippasteria phrygiana. The sequence goes on along the minus strand of JAZGUH010000759.1, from coordinate 287,686 downwards.
GTGAATGGATTGACAAACCCATGTGGATCGTAGATGGAACTGACGACACTAAGTATTCCTCTTCTTGTCAATGGCTTATCCTTGGGACTGATCTTGTAACCAAAACAGTCCAGTTCGACGTCCCACTGCATCCCGAGGGCTCTTTCTGTCGGCAATGCCTCATAGTTGAGATCGAGCTCTTTGACGTCCTTTGCTCTCTCTTCAACAGGGATGGACGCGAGTACCTGCAGGTTACTACTTATCCACTTTGTCAACCTAAATCCACCTCTAGCTAAAAGACTGCGGAGCTCTTGTGCCAACTGAATTCCTTCCTCCTCACTGGAAACTGACTTTAAACAGTCGTCTACGTAAAAATTACGCATCACTGTGTCAACTGTGTCAGGTTGAAAGTCTTGTCGGTTATCCTCAGCCGTGCGCTGCAGAGCAAAGGTACAACAACTTGGACTCCATGTACCACCAAAGGGGTGTGCAGTCATCCTGTACACACTTGGTCGTTGAGAACTGTCACCATCGGACCACCACAGATATCTTAATACATCTCGATCTTCAGGAAAAACTCTAACCTGATGAAACATGGCTTGAATATCAGCCATAAGTGCGACTGTCTCTTGCCTGAACCTCAAGAGAACTCCCAGTAACTTGTTGGTGAGATCTGGTCCACTCAGTACCTGATCATTAAGAGAAGTTCCACAATGCAATGACGCACAGTCAAATACTATGCGCACTTTGTCAGGTTTATACGGATGGTATACTGGATGATGAGGAAGATACCACACGAGTCTGTCTGAAGGGGGAACTTCTCCTGGTACCCTTTCAGCATATCCTTTACTGACGAGATCCTTCATGCCTTCTGTGTACTGAGAATGCAGTAGCGTGTCTCGCTGCAGCCGCTTGCCCAACGAAAAAAGGCGATGTTCCGCAATGGTGCGATTATCGACCAAATCTGGTGGACGACTCTTAAATGGGATTGGCAGCTCGTAATGTCCGTTGATGAGACGAACACCTTCCTCCCATATCGCAACAGCTTTCTTGTCCATTACTGACATTCCCTTGGTGTCATCATGGAGCGATTCAGTTGTGTCCAACCTCCAGAACATCTTCAGTTGACTTTCCAAGGCGTTGTCAGCTGCAATGAAGTTTGAGGCAGCAAAGTGCTTGCTCGCGCTTCCCAGTGGCCCGTTCAATGACCACCCAAGCTCTGTTCTGGTTGCGTAAGGGGCGTTCTTCTCTCCCTTCCTGACTTCTAATGGAATAAGTGCCTCAGGTACGTCTTGCCCGATCAACAGGTTTACTTGTCCCTTGTCGACTTGCAGCAGCTTGATACCCTGAAGGTGAGGCCACTTCTCAATGTCCTCTCGTCTTGCCAAGTTAGCTTTATGAATTGGAAGCTCTTGTCTTGTATACACCAAAGGTAGGTCAACTGTTTGTCCACGGCCGATACCACTAACAGTCAGACTGACAACAGTTGTCTGTGTCTGCACATTCTCCTCTGCCAATGTAGTAAGAGACAATAGTTGCCCTTCACCGCTAAGTTTCAGTTGCTTTGCCAACTCTTCTGTGCAGAAAGTACTTGTTGACCCGCTGTCCAGGAGCGCATATGTGTCAACACAAACACCACCATCCATAGCCTTGACCGTCACTGGAACAATGGGCAACGCAACTCTGAATGTGCCGACCCCTGTGACATTACAGCTCATGTCAATCTCTGTCTCTGTAAAACCACTCTGCACTGTCGCTGCTGGTTCTGCTGGTACCATCGTAACCTCACTTCTTGGGGTTAGCAGATCATCTGGAGTGGTCTTTATCTGATGCAAGAACTTAGTGTGTTTTCTTCCACACCCTGCAACAGAGCACACTCGGTTTAATGTACATGCATTTGACATATGCCCAGGTCTCAAACAGTTATAGCACAGTTTTGTTGACTTAGCAAATTCAAACCTTTCTTGTGGTCTTTTACCCTTAAATTCTGAACACCCAAACAAGGTGTGACTACCATTACACAATATACATGTCATGTTACCTGTAGGTTTGGCATTTGTCATCATAGTGTAATTTCCTTTGCTATACCGACTTAGAGGAGACCTTGGAACATTCCTGCTTACAAGTCTGTCCTTTGGTTTACTCAAGGCACCATACACAGGATCATTAACTTCATCTGCTGCATCTTCTACAAATTCTACCAAATCCCCTATTTGGGGTGACCTATCCTTTTTCTTTCTGATTACCCTGACCTGTTTGACCCATCGGTTACGGAGGTAATTTGGCAATTTCTCAACCAAACTAACCAACACTTTCTGTGTATTTATTTCCTGAATATACCCCATGGCACTAAGGGTTTCCTTGCAGGTTTTCAGGTCATCTGCATATTCTCTGAGTGCTTTCTTGTCATATGGGCCAATACTAGTACCCTCAGTAACCTTGCTCACCCAAGCTTCAGCAATAGTGTAATTGTTGCCAAACCTTTCCTTAAGCAAGGCCTTAGCCTTCTTATACCCTTCACTAGGCTGCATTATAGAACAACATAGTATGACTTTCTTTGCTCTACCAGTACAGTACTGTAACAACCGAATCAACTTAGCTGTGTCCTCCAAATTGGACTTGTCCACACTGTTGTCGAATGCTCGAATGAATACCCAATACTGCAAAGGGTCACCATCAAATGTAAAAAGTTCTGTTTTAGGCAACTGTATGACCTCAAGCAGACGCTCTTGTTGTATTTGACCTTGATGCACCAACTCCAGAATTGATGCAGTATTTTCCTTGCTGCCAATGGCCGCCTCCGTCGTCTTGACTCGAACGACTGTGTTGTCCGTGTCCGGTGTCTTGTTTGGATGATCTGTTGCCCCGGTGTCTGGCTTCATCACTGGCTCTTTCGCCATGTCCAACTCTGTAGCTTGAAATGCTGGAGACGTATCCACTACAGATGTGCTCAGCGGTTGGTGTGCCGAAACTTGCTCTTCACTCTCATCTGATGTCTGTGCAGATAAGGCAGTGGAATGTTCGTTGCTGTCGTTAAGTGCATACACGGCCTCCTCAGCCTGTGCCATTGCCAACTTTGTTTTCATGGCCAACTGTGTCTTTCTTTGGCGAACCTTTAGTTCTTCCACTTCAAGGGCTTGCAGCTGATGCAGAGCTGCCTGTTCTGCTTCTAAAGCAGCCTTTTTAGCAGCTGCTTTTACTCTTGCACTGGCCACTGATCTTGCTGTACTACTGGCCTTCGACCAGCATTGACTGACGGAGTCTTCTGGAAGAATGTCTCCTTCCTGATGACCAGTGTTCTTATCTGTTGTTGCAGACCCCTGCTGCTCTAAACGCATTTCACCCTGACGTGACATTCTTGCCTTTGTAGATCTTAAAACCCAGTCATTAAACTCATGTGAACGACACTTGAAAGCTCCAATGAACTTGACGACGGATGACAATAGTTATCCACTTAATCATGAACACGGTTTAATCTACATAAAGAAACAAAGAACAACATATGTATCAGAATCACTTATTAAATAATGGAACAGCATGTGTAATAATAAGGTGTACATGTTGTCTCTTGTCAGTCATAAAGCCTGGTATAGTTGTGTCATTATTTCCCCATGATGGTGTAAGAGTCCCGAGTACATTATATATGCGAATAAATGCATACAATTCATGTTCATGTAATATGGGCCTCATGCAAGCTTGTAACGTTCATACATAATTTCCAATGTGTCTCTTAGTTTCACATACACAAAACTCCCCTTTATAAATGAACATTAAACCAAGGCATTATCCCACTTAATTACTATTCAACAAAGTTTGGGGGAAACCTTAAACCATATTAATCATCAAAACTTACGACTTTGGGTTGTCCTTTGGAAAACAAATTTCCGACAAACATGTGACATGACGCTGACTGAACGTATGTGTTTTTATATAACTGACTTCTACCAGCGGAGAACAACAGCGCCCTCTTGTGTCGAGAACAAGCGCAAATCAAAAATCTTGAATAAAGACACACATAGCATTCTGGCATTACACCCATCCCTATATTGCTAAAGCAGTACTTTCAAAGAGGTCGGAGGTCAACCGATTGAGCGGGAGGGGAAATTGCTCTTTAAAAACTGGTGAGGGCGCCCTGATAGGCAGCAGAACGAAAGTTGATTCTCATCATAATCTCGATTATCTGATTATACATGGTGCAGGTATAAGTACCTTTGCATAATCATTGATTTTAGCCAGTTCGATGTTTCGCTCGCGCATGCGCCAACTCCCTGACGACCGGATTTTTTTGGATAAACAAACCTTTCCGCCCGATAGCAACGCACGTCTTGGACAGGCGTTTTTCCATTTCAGCTTGGATTTCTTCATAATTACAAGTCTAAATTTTCCAAACCTGTCGAAATGTTTGCCATCATAGGAAACCCCATTAAATAAACTATACATTGGTTTTGGAATCAGCATTTTATCGCTCAGAACAAAAAAGTTGTGATTTTTCCCGAAGCCCCGCACATTGTCCGGGCCCACCGGACGTCCAGCCCGTGAGCTAGACACGGGCAAAATTAGTTACAAATCTCGCTTCGCACAACGCAGCAACACGGAACATGCGTCGCCGTACCGCGAGCCAGACTTAAGTCTGGGAATGGACTTATGGCATCCACGCACAATACGAATACGGTACCAGTCTGGTTTCCGCCACGCAAGATGTCTCGGGGGTATAATTGTTACAAAATAATCGTTTTGCTTCTGTACTCGATCTATACAAATACTTGTTGACTAAATGTGCCTGGTTTGTCTGATTTTCTTTTTATATCACCCTGTTTATAATAGTTTGGACTTCATGTGTACGAAGCTTAGGCGCTTTTTGGCGTTCCTTTTATTTATAAAGTTACATTCAAAAAAAGTTACAATTTGTGAGATTTAGAGTTTTACATGTGATTTCGATGAACGTTGCGGCACTGACGCGTGAAAAGCGCAAGTTAAAAGTTCGATTTGTTGATATTTTATTTTCCTGCCAAAATGAATGAAGTTTCTATATAATCACCATGGATCGTAAGAGTTAATATTCCTTTTGATATCAAGGCACTTGTTAATTGATTTAGAGCCATGCTAATACTTATTATCACTGTTTGAAATTGACTACTTTTGAGTACGCTATCCCTATGCACAACATAACACGAATGGGTTTGTTTATCCAATTTCTGTCCCACAATTCCCTGCGCGCCCGAGACATCGAATTGGCTTATTTATAAACCGTTCAAAATTACAAGATGTCAATAGAATTAAGAGAAGCATGCTTTCGGATCGGGTAGAAAGTCATTTTGGAATGAGAAAAAAAATCCCATTTTGAGGGGTGGGAGTGCATGTTGCAGTCATAGACATGATAGACCTTATCTAGCCCTAGAAGGACGCTATGATATAGCGTCCTAGCGCCCAAGTATGCAAAACAGTCCTATGCTAGAAACCGATCAAAAATCACACTTTACCTGCATAAATATTCTTGGCATAATTTTATTCAAACAGTTCAACAGCCCATCTCCCTGTCCGGATAGAAATATTCCTCCAAGAATGTCAAGAACAGGAGATATTTGCGGCGCAAAATCGTCTCCACGCGACGCTGACTTCACAAACACGAGGAGTAATACCTTGTCCGCGCGTCTTGAATGTTCATCAACAACAGAGGGCGCAATTTCGGCCGTGCACGCGGCACAGACATAAATGAGCAAGTTCGATCAGGGACCAATGGATAACTAGTGGTTGGTTCGTGACGTACTAGCGCATGAGCACTGAAGTTGAAGTGCGAACGACTCTAGTCGAACTCTTGTCATGTCAACGCGACCATGAGAAAATGGCGGTGGCTAGTTCTTTTACGTTTTTGGACGTGTTCATAGATAAAAGCGACACGGACGATATTTGCTCAGTATATCAACAATGTCACAAGTGGTAACGTGTGCATTATTTCAACATGTTCAAATAAAGACAAAGTAACAAAAAACGATCGTTCACTGCTGCTGAATATTTACGTGTTTTCGCCATTTTTCTGATAACTGGTCCTCTCTGCACTGTGCTATTAAAACGGCTATTGGTAACCAGCGATGCGACCAACCTCGGTAGGCTGGTCGCGAATCGTTGACTAGACTAGTCTAACCATCGTCGACTAGCGTGCGTTCGATCAGGGTTAGTCGAACTATGGTTAACTATAGTCCTTGATCGAACTTGCTCAATATTTATGTCTGTGGCACGCGGCGACTGTAAATTGCGCCCTCTGTTGATGAACGTTCTAAATGTGGGTATTACTCCTCGTGTTTGTGAAGTCAGCGTCGCGTGGAGACGATTTTGCGCCGCAAATATCTCCTGTTCTTGACATTCTTGGAGGAATATTTCTATCCGGACAGGGAGATGGGCTGTTGAACTGTTTGAATAAAATGATGCCAAGAATATTTATGCAGGTAAAGTGTGATTTTTGATCTTCGGTTTCTAGCATAGGACTGTTTTGCATACTTGGGCGCTATGACGCTATATCATAGCGTCATTCTAGGGCTAGACCTTATCTAGCCCTGCAAAATAGGGCTGTAAATGGTTCCTTTTTTAACTTCTGGCTTTTTAATTTTACTGTCACCATACAGCCCTACTCCAACGGCACCCCTACACGCTGAGTTTTACAACTGGTCGACTTTGATTTCAAATATCTCCCCAAATTATTATCGCTGAACACTTATATATACATCATTGTATTTCTGAGATGTTTGCAATTTCTGCCATATATAACAATGCTTACTAAATGCTGAATTCGTCCGGCTGTGAGGTCTTCAAAAATGACAAATGCTCCAAAAGTCTTTACATGGAGGACGCCATCTTGTATTCATCGCTATAGGAGGATCGAGAGAAGTCGGGGCGCGCACCCGGCGGTTGTAGAAAATGGTCTGTCATGAATTATGCATGATAGCATGTCATGTACGACGCGCGGTTGTTTCGTGAGAAGTCAGGGCACCATACTCGGCGGCTGCAGAAACTGGTCTTGGTATCATGGTATGAATTATTCATGCATGAGGCGTCGCGCGGATGTACAATGTATGCACACACGACGAATCCGCGGACGTTTTATGCGTGCCCTGACTTCTCATACGAAACAACCGCGCGTCGTACATACTCATGCATAATTCATGACAGACCATTTTCTACAACCGCCGGGTGCTCCAACCTCGTTCCCATGGCTTACTTCATTTTCAACCTCGTTTCCAATAGCAGCTGTGGTGTCGGTGAGGGCGCTGCTCGACACCATGGGAACGAGGTTGCCGGGTGCCCCGACTTCTCTCGATCCTAGCGATGAATACAAGATGGCGTCCTCCATGTAAAGACGTTTTGGATTATTTGTCATTTTTGAAGACCTCAAAGCCGGACGAATTCAGCATTTAGTAAGCATTGTTATATATGGTAGAAATTGCAAACATCTCAGGATATTATAAGTGTTCAGCGATACGAATTTGGGGAGATATTTTAAATCAAAGTCGATCAGTTGTAAAACTCAGCGTGAGGGGTGCCGTTGGAATAAACCTTTTCGACATTCTCAATGCATTGTGGGTTTGGAGGCCAAACAAACCATGTAATTTATACACAAACCTATGGCACTGTGAACCAGTCCAAATATTAATTGATTTTATGCTAAATATCTGTCATGAGTTGAGCGATACCCTTTTCACATATCTTTGCATGGAACATAAGGAAAATAATAACCAGAAAAAACAATTTTAAATGGCAATAAAAATACAGGAAATAATTGGGGAATCCCTCTCATGCAGGGTACCAGTTACTGATGAATGCAAATTTCTGGAATTAGAACAGCTAATAATGTCACATTATTAGCCAATCAGAAGAGGATTTTTGCAAGCATGACAACGAACATGTGACCAATGCGACCAATCACGTCCGTTCTAATGTGCTTGCTCTTCTAATGCCAGTTAGGGCTGATGCAGTTCCCATGAATGCTTTGAGAATGTCGAAAAGGTTTATTGGAGTAGGGCCGTATGTACTTCCAAAAATGTAAGGCTCTCCGTTAGCCTTACATAAAAGTTACAACGCTAATCTTTTTTTGACCCTTAACTCAATGGGATTTGCAATACGCTTTGGTTAGATCAGTTACAATGTTGTAGAATTCCACTTTCCCAAACGTTAATCTCCCCAGAAAGTTATCCAATCCCTCCTACAGATCTTTGAGAGTTTTGCGGCACATTTGCGGAACATTGAAACGGTCAATTTATTGAGAAATCTGAGTTTTTACTCACCAACCGACGTATTCAGCTGAGATGAACACACAGCTGACGACTATAGTCCACCAGACTGCGCATGCGCGTGGAGTTGTGGAAAAGATGTGGGGCTCGACCATTTTTGAAGGGGGGGGGGGGGGGGGGTCATCTTTTCTACATCGCGCAACGGTGATGTGTGGAATGTGGATAATTATTGGCACGCTATTATACCTAGTGTGGTTCCTTGGCCTGACAATGTTTGTTATGCCCAGACGTCTAAATTGTAGGGCAGGTAGCCACGTAGCTATTTTTAGATGATGCAACAAATCAAATTATATTAACCCTAACCATCCCTAACCTGCCAAAATCAAACGCCCCATTTGTGTTGAATTTTGTGTGATTGGGTACTGTAGAGCCTTGGCACCATCACTTTGCATGGGACTTGATGCCCTGATTTTGTCCAAGTACAAAGAATGTGCCATTGGTTTACTACACAGTGTTGGAGTTTGTGTGGTTAGGGAAGGATTCTAGTAAAAAGCCTTGGGCTGTTAGTGTTAGGGTTAACGACTTTTCCCAAATAGGCACAACCCCTAGCTGCAGTGGCTTTAAATATGTAGTGATATTTGGCATTTTGTCTGATGTTGTTTTTGGCCAATGCCAGCTTTTATTTTATGCAAATCAGAAAAAAACAGAATCTGGATCGATGGTCATTATTTTGTTCACGTTGTTCATTTGAAAACCGAAGGAATGTTCAAACACACACAACACTGTGTAAAGCGCGTCATGCACACATCACCGTTGCGCGATGTAGAAAAGATGACCCCCCCCCTGTAAAAAATGGTCGAGCCCCACATCTCTTCCACAACTCCACGCGCATGCGCAGTCTGGTGGACTATAGTCGTCAGCTGTGTGGTACATGTTCATCTCAGCTGAATACGTCGGTTGGTGAGTAAAAACTCTGATTTCTCAATAAATTGACCGTTTCAATGTTCCGCAAATGTGCCGCAAAAGTCTCAAAGATCTGTAGGAGGGATTAGATAACTTTCTGGGGAGATTAACGTTTGGGAAAGTGGAATTCTAGAACATTGTAACTGATCTAACCAAAGCGTATTGCAAATCCCATTGAGTTAAGGGGTCCAAAAAAGATTAGCGTTGTAAGGCTAACGGAGAGCCTTACATTTTTGGAAGTAGGCTGTATGGTGACAGTAGCTTGAAAATTCCAGCTCTTGTTTGGCTTATGACATGTGAGATTCGCCATTAGAGCTGGAAGTTATTCTATATTTATAGGGTCGTTTAAGATCTTGCCCATATCTTCCGTTTCCCTGAATATATCAACTAAACACTCACCGTCGGGGTAGAGCAGTCATTCATGCAGCTTTCCATCCACTCAAAATGAGAATATGATCAATTTAAACCCGAAAAAAAAATTGAATTTTTCGTGCAAATTGGTGCATGCACAAACCAGCTGTGTACAAAGTAATGGAGCGGATTTTTGAACATGAAAGATGTTTTCCGATCGATTATCGGCCAGCGGCACTACGCGCGCCTCGCTCGGGGCTCGATATACAACGGCTGTTTGCTGATTTTTTCAGTTAAAGTTTGCGCGCGCACATTTTAAATGCGCACTGCGGACAACAACTGAGGCACGAGTCATGGTAGACATGAATTTTACATCGGCGTCAGACGCATGGCGGCTGTACCATCATGGCACAATCGCCGGGCAGGCTAGGCCTTGTAGCCGGGCAGTAGGCCTAGTAAAATAGTCCGAGTAGCTTGGACCCTTTATCGCCTTTTTTAAACATTTGGACATGATCTGGCGATAATACTAGGGTCCAAGTACGCGTACGACGATTTTCTTTTCATTAATTAAATCAGTCCGGGAAAAGTACGAATTTGACAACGTTGTCGTTTTTAACAACCATTGTCAAATTTTAACGATTATCGTTGTCGTATTCAACAATTTTAACTTCAAACGCAAAAAGTGAAAAATGTACGCAAAATGTGTACTCTTTGATTGCATAGTATTAATTTACAAACCTTTACCTACATTTCTATCCGCGTAAATTCAAAACTCGCCCATGCGTTTTGAAGAAATGTTCGTTTACTTTTCGCAACTCCGAAGTCTCAGCGGTTTGACGCCATTTTGTTAAAAAACGTGATCATGAGGCTCCATCCTTTTCCGATGATTTCAGTTAGGCCTACTGGTATTACACTATAACACCTGGAATTCGAAAATACATTTTTTAACTCAGAACTACCATTTTCTGAAATAAATTATTAATTTTAAAGAAGACTTTATTTGTGTTACAGAAATATAGCGCCATTTCAGGTGTGCGAATGCAGTGACTGCGTGACGAATAGCTTCATACATTGCGCGGGAAATATGAAAACAGAGGGATACCCGCGGCCTGTAACAAATGCACTCTTTGACCGCTGAAAATGGCATCCCAGACGGACTTTGACGATGATAGACACAAGGTTTTGGAAGAAGAATCACTATAAGAAGAAGAAAACAGCAAGACGAGTGTAACAAAAAATTACATAACTCTGAAACAAAACGTTCAACCGGGCGTTCAACCCATACAGATACAAAAATCAATCGTACGTACGCCGCACCATGTGCGCAACTTAACTAGTCGGCCCTGTGCTTGCGGTGGTGGTACGGTAACAATCTATCATTTTCCCCCTCATTTTGTCAAGATGATTTCGAAGCCAGGGGCGTAGTACTAGGTCTACATTCCTTTCAACACAGGCTTTTCTCATCAACATTTGGCAACACTCTTTTGATGGGCGCATGGGTTTTTGTAAGGCGTCATTTTCCAGAACTATTATGTTGTAGTCAGACGATAGCAACAATTTGGGTAGCCTATACGTCTAGTAATGTACCATCTGTTGCTTCCAAATGATTTATTCTCTTATCATTGAGGATGCCCGTTTGGGTTTTTTAACATCCCAGACAAACCAATTTCTTACCTTAAATAGTTTGCACTTCTAGTTCTTTGTCTGACAAAAAGAAACGATGTTCGCCGTGATCCTGAACTTACCTGCTCTTTGTAAAACAGCTTTCCTTTTTCTTTTTTTTTTGCCATTTTCCATCTTTCTGTGTATCACATCATAAAATTGAATTTTTGATGGACTACTCTTGTATTTGATGGGAATTGTGTGATCACAACTGGAAGATTCTGGCCTTGGGTCTCGAGACAAGATCTGCCCATCAGGCCTAATCGCCAAACCCAACATATGCTGGCAAGGTCATCGGCAATTGGCCTTGCTGGCCAGAATGTTTTTTTGTTGCTTTCCTTGTTTTGGAAGTTATAAATAAATCAGTTCAGAATTATTCATTTATGCTATATAATTTCCCCAAATTGATAAGTAATTCATATAAAGCACAAATTGGTAGAGACTTTGATTTTTATTTCGGCTATTCATCTGAATTTGCAGACATCAAATTACACAAAGAGTAAGAGTACAGGAAACAGCCTCTCCCTGCTTTAAAAGGAATGGTAGGCCCTACTCCACGCACCCGATAGTGTTAATGGCGTTTTCAGCCATGTAGGCCTACATGAAAGGACATTGACAACAAGTGTCGATAATTTGAATTCAATTCAATTCAATAGAAACTAGACTTTTTTTTATGAAGCAAAGGTCCGAAAAGCGTCCCATAATAATTGTCTGCATTTTCAGAAAACCAAATGCTTTTTATTATAATGCAAAGTTCTGTAAAGTTCCAACATTGGTTTTAAATTTTTTTAGATTTTTTTAATACAACCTCTTTTTTATAAAGCAAAGTTCTCTCGTCTCCATTACTGTTTTCCTCTAACCAAGACAAAATAGACGTATGGTACCGGTAGCATATATCCTTGATTCCTTTAGAAATAGAAAATACTTCGCACAGCCCCCAAACAAAACTGACATTAAGAAAGGGTACTACAACACGCAAAGTTTCAACATAACACCCATTTTAATGTTCCAAAATCGGACAGGTTTCAGTTTGCAGACACTATTCATAAAAAAACTGCAATATAATAATTATACAAGTGGAATAACTGTTTATCCTTTCGCAACATATCAGTTAGATTGTTTTCCAATGCCTCTAACTGTGAAAATTATATGCAAAGATTTTTACCGACAAGAAACCACTCTATAATGCAACACATAAATCTGTATTAAAATGACCTTTTTGCTTTTCAAACAATCATTTTTAATAAAAAACGTTTTTGCAACTCTGTATCACATTATTCCAACCCCGCCCCTCTTCTCTGAATGTGTTGTTAATGTCCCGTAGCGTGGCCTCTACCGGGCGTGGTCCTTGATTTATTTCCTTCAGTGCCTTTCTAGAGCAAACTTTCCCCTGAAATTTCACAAAAAAATGAAATGTCATCAAGCTCTCGATCTATATACGATATACTGAACATTTCCGTTCATAAGTTTTGAGTTTACCTACCCACTACCAAGTTAACAGAAATTAATTTTGCTGTAATTTTCAGATTTGTTTTATAAGTGCACAATGATTCAATGCCTTTTAAAATGTGTCAAAAAATAAGAAAATAATTTCCCGTCTGTTTGTTTGTTCAAAAATAATTTTCTGACAAACTTGTAGTTGGGTTTGTGAGTGGAGATACATAATAATGGTATATCAGAAGTGATAAAGAAATTGTCAAGAATTTACTAACATTTTGTCAAGTCTATACGCAGCTAGGCCTACATGTATTCAATTTCTGGACGCAGCTAATTAGTGTTCACAAGAATTCAACACCAAGCATTAACATGATTAAGCCTTAAGGTAAAAGTACAAGTATTTGACTGAATGAATGTGATGTTTGTCAACAAAAAGGTTTTGGCAACATTGCATGAGCAAAATTGAGGGAAACGGCCTAAATGCCGAAGAACGCAACGCTATGGGGAATCTACTCTAAGGTACACCGGAAGTTGTCAAATACGACAATGGTTGTTAAATACGACAACGTTGTCGAATTCGTACCTTTCCCGGACTGAAATACGTCTAAAATCCCAACAATCCCGTACGCGTATTAAATCTAATGGTCTCTAATATATCTACACACGAACACGTAACGCGACCGTTGTACCACTCACGAAACAGTCGTCGGCATAAACAGGTTGTCGCACGGTGCATGCAGGCACTGCGCATAAATGCAAGGTCGAGAGGTCACTGTTTGAATTCCAAGACTCGGGGAATTAAACGGTAAATTTCACTTTTTATTTGGATGGTAAGTAAACCTTGGTACCTTCATCTGATCATGGAACTCCACTTGTTCAGATGGTGGCATATCTAGTATTCTGGTGGCCGTTGTAGGGGTGAATTCTGATGTTTTTGTTGGGATTTTAGACGTATTTAATTAATGAATAGAAAATCGTCGTACGCGTACTTGGACCCTACTATCGCCAGATCATGTCCAAATGTTAAAAAAGGCGATAAAGGGTCCAAGTTACTCGGACTAGGCCTGGTAGATGTTGACGATTTTTACGAGTTCTGTCGAGGCATTTTGTATCAGACTCCTCTACAACATAACAAGCCGGACAGTAAGAAGAGAAAAGGGAGAAAAAGTTATAGCGTTCTTGAAAGGGTTAGAACTGTCTCCCAGTCCTACGACTACTTTCAACAAATTTGTGAAGAGGAGAGGGTTTTAACTTAAGTTTTGAGTTTTTCAGCTCTTGAGCTACACGATGTCGTGAATATAGTTTGCGCACATTATTTGCAAATTCGTATATATTATGTCATGGAGGTAGGTTTCCTACTGTTTGAATAATATAGATTACGTGATTTTCAAAAATTGCGCACCATCTGTAATGCGCAAAATTTAAATTCACGCACGCAAACTAAGTTTGCGTGTTTAAAAATTGCACATTGCGCATTTTTTGAAAAATGCGCGCCTTTGAAGATTGCGCTCAACAACGCTAATCGTCGTGCCAGTGATCTAGCCTAGGTTGGACCATAGAGGAAGGAATATTTCTTCCTCCATGGTTGGACGATGTCTTCATTGCACTACGACTGACGTCCAGGATATGAGATTTCGCAGTAAATAAAATCAAAACAAATTTTTTTTCATGTTTTACCTCGTTGTAGAAGCTTTATTTCATGCCCATACATACTCTTTGTGTCCTTATCTATCTGTCCGATAGGTTCAGGAATTCCATATGCTATGCTGGCCGACGTTTTCCAGGAAAATAAACTCAAAAGCAACGTTAAACTTGTAGACTCTTTTCATCAGTTTCATACCGAGTTACATGACGTACGTACATTGTATATACACGTCCACGGAGCACACGTGTGTGCGTGCAAGCGCGACCTCCGAATTTCTGCGATGCTGCTGCGTGCAGCGCAGGCGCGATTTGCCTGGCAACCACTCGCATGCGCACTACCGTTTGGGCTGGCTGCGCGGTACGGTCTTGAAAAGTGTTTTCTGTGTAGTCTAATGATAGGCCTACTTTAAAAAAGTTCCAAATCTGTTTTGGGCTATAGGCGATAATAAGAACGAATTTGGGAGGTTATTATGAACGACGTAATCGTTGTTTTGAAGGAATATGGCGTATTGTCAATTCAAAGCAGGATCCTCAGTACGAACACGAACGTCACGCAAGTTGCAACGCCCACAAGTTATTGCGCCTGCGCGTAAGGGGGACAGTTACTAGGCAAATTCCGCGTGCGCATTGTGCATGCACGCGCGCGGAGAGGCTAGTGCTTGCGTGCACGCGTAATTAAACGCACACATACGTATAATGTACGTATACTCTGTCTGAAACTGATGAAAAGAGTCTACAAGTTTAACGTTGCTTTTGAGTGTATTTTCCTGAAAAACGTCGGCCAGCGAAGCATAAGGAATTCGTGAAACTCATGGACAGATAGATAAGGACACAAAGAGTACAATGGGCGTGAAATTAGTGTCTACAGTGAGGTTTCAAATTTATTTCGGCCACTTCCAGTAGCTTCATATTCTGGACTCCCTCCGCAAAGCGAAGGGAGTCCATACTGGGCTAGGCGGTGATCCAACGCGTACATGCCTACAGTCATGACAGTACATGTACAATTTCCAAACAAGTATAGTATTACTATTATGCGAGTGATGTACATTGTATATATCACACAGCCGCGGTCACCGTCAACATGCAACACACCGTCAACACACACAGTCATGTCTTTTTCGGAAGGCCTCCCATTGGTTTTGTACACAATTTTCAATCGTGGACGTTAGGTCAAACGTGGACCCCTTTGTCTACGCTCGAATTCTTTTGTCCTAGGTCCACGATTGCCGGCATATACAAACTCACCGTCAACACACCGTCAACACACCGTCAACACACACAGTCGTACTTCCCCAATACGTCCGAGGACAATGCTTTGTGTTTCCTATTGTTCCTTTAATATAACCAACCCCCCATAGACTAAGCACGTATCCTTACGTTCGAGGACCGATTTCAACAAAAGACTCTACGTTCGAGGACTGAAAGGTTTCTTTGTGTTTCCTTTCTTCTCTTGTCCTCGGAGATATATACAGTGCACGTACACCGTCAACACACCGTCAACACACCGTCAACACACCGTCAACACACTATCAACACACCGTCTAGTTGTCAACACACCGTCAACACCTCCAAAACACATTCTTCATTGTTCTTACAGTGTCTTTAAAGGAACCATGCTTCTCAGATTTGCCGGATAGCATTTTATTTCATAAATACATTCATTCATATGTATTAAATGTGAATTAAAAGCCAAACTGGTTCAAGTGAAGTTTTAGTGTGATTATTTGCCGCCCAAAAATTGCCCCCCCCCCTTTTTGGAATTTGTTGAGACTCAAATTGAGGGCGCTGTTCGTGACGTAGATCGAGGCACCGAAATTCATGAATGGACTCGATAGTCTGGACCCGTTAATGACGCCTGGGTGCGAGACGAGCATCAAAGCATGTCCGCGTGGGTACGCGTACCCGTACGGTATACGTATACGGCAGAGCACGTGTATACTATGTAGGGCCTACACGTACGTATACGTACACCAAGCTGTACACCCTTGTACTGTACGTGTACAAAATGTATCCGCATGTACATGTACGTACACACTAGGTCTACACGTGCAATTTCGTACATTGTAAGTTGCAACAACTATACATCGAACTTACCCTGATTTTCTCCCTTTTAGCGACAGCTCCTCGGGGAATGGGCCGTTTAACTGCTTTCGCCTGTACCTTACCCACATCTGGGAACTTTGTTGGGATGGCAGTGGACTTGAGCATATTTTTAATGGCTATCCCAAAGGAGTTGAAAATACCAGTATCGAAACACGACTGCTCAAAGTGGTCGCTACATAACGCTGAGAAGCTGCTGGGACCGGACCACTTCGCTCTTGTCACCTTCACTTTCGCCGTCCAAATTCTCCGATATTTCGCATCAGTTGGAAATAAATGAAGGCTTACTCCATCCTTCGTTGTTTTGCTGCATCCAGCAGCCACACACCTTGTCGGCATGGCCGAAAAACGCTATATTTTGCTTAGATTTTGGACGAAGAATGTACACTCAATTTACGCGTGATGAATGGTGCTGGCTCGAGCAGAATATGTAATGTTCCTCGATCTACGTCACTCACTTATGTTAATGAGGGTCCCACTCAGGGGGCGGAGTAGCTTGGACAAACATTTTCAAAAAATGTTTTTTCATATTTAATCTGGGAAATAGTTGACTCTGGTAACAAAATATCATTGTCAAGATAATACTTTATTGTTTTAAGCAGGAATAATGCAATGTAAATCCTATTTCATGGTCCCTTTAACTGACAAAGCGTACAAAACCGTAAAGTATGGGTCAACACGAGATTTTGGCTTAAAAATTGGAGGTTAAACGTCTGAAAATGCGATTTATTTCTTCAAGAAAACGGACCTCTCCATGCAGCTCCGAAATCGGCAGCCGTGCCTCACTCAGCCATGTCGCGGGCGCAGCACGTGCGAAGGCAAGATGGGGGCCAACGGCCGTGCTGCTTAGAGAAAAATGTTCGCGTGTAACCGAATGTTTTTTTTTTCTATTTATTTAAATATTATGATGAAAATGAATAAAACTGCTGCAAACTGCTGACTGACTGAATGGACCTGAAATATACAAATCAAAAATTTAGCTGGCCTGACGTTTCGAACTTAAGCAAGTTCTTTCTCAAAGGCAAATGAATATTGCCCACCTCGACTCGGAACTTAGATCCAGTTGTTCTGACACCAGATACAGTAAATTCCATGATGAGATTGATAAGAGTGTACATGTATCTAACCTTGACTCTGTTCTGCTTAACAGGAGAAACAAGAAGATTGGTGGCTTGCTTACCAAGCAACATCAACGCAGACAGAGACGCCCCAGGCCCCAGTCTACACCACCACCCCCTTCCAATACTGTAGTTAACCTTTCTTCATCATCCATATCTGATGCTGAACATAAACTTCTCTCAAAGGGTCTTAATTTTTGTCCTACTCCCCACACTGTGAACCAGGTAGAGCTCAGCCAAGATCTCACGGAATACTACCGTAGGATCCGTCTCCGAGAGTTTTTCCTTGATTCTGACCGATGTGACCCAGAACCGTTCCGTGTCAAAAGTACCTGGGTACCCCCCAAGAATCGTGTACCAGCCCTCGAGACTTATGTTCAAGTTGTCAGTTCTCAAGTCACTAACCCTGATAACTTTGTCCACAGAACTCATGACAATCTCCGCAGAGAGGAGCGCTTGGCGTTGAATGCCTTGCGCTCCCGTACTGATATCATCATCAAGCCGGCCGACAAAGGTTCAGCTGTGGTCATCATGGATCGTCATCAGTACATTGACGAGGCCCACCGCCAGTTGAACAATCATACTAACTACATCTGCCTTGACTCTGACCCCACAGGTACATTCTCTCAAGAGATACAACAGGTGCTGGACGATATGCGATCACGTGACCAGCTGTCTAAGAAAGCTCATAAATTTCTCTCTCCCTCTGACTGTAGGACTGCCAGATTTTATCTCCTTCCAAAGATTCACAAGGCTGGCAACCCCGGTAGGCCCATTGTCTCTGGTAATGGTTCACCTACGGAACGTATCTCCCTGTTTATTGACAGTTTTCTCAAACCCCTCGTTCCACAGATGCCATCATACATCCATGACACCCCAGACTTTCTGCGCAAGCTGGATGGAATCAAGAACAAGATTCCCAGCACAGCCATCATTGGGACTTTTGACGTTTCATCCCTGTACACCAACATCCCCCACGAGGAGGGTATTCGTGCTTGTTCCTCGGCCCTGGCCAAGGCAGGACACACAACCCCACCCATCAGTGATATTGGCACCCTCATGAGACTTGTACTAACCAAGAACAATTTTTCCTTCCTAGGCAAACACTATCTACAGGTACACGGTACAGCCATGGGCACTCGCATGGCCCCCTCCTTTGCATGCCTCTTCATGGGCGACCTCGAAGAGCGCATGCTTGCCTCAGCACCATGTCGCCCCTGGGTATGGTGGAGATATATTGACGATGTATTTTTCATCTGGACCAGTGATCAGGACAGTCTGGAGACTTTCATTAATCACATTAATTCCTTCCACATGTAACCGAGGAGGAAGGACTACTGCACAAATTCAGGACAGGAAGGCAATCTTTCGTTTTCTTGAGAAAAATATATAAAGTTTTATTTCCTTTTTATTCTGCCTGTCAATGACACAAATTTATTGCACAAGAAACAAGCCAAATATTGCATAAAAAAAGTGGTTAATTTTCCACAGGACAGCAAATCCATCAATTTCATTTTTTCACAATATTAACTTAATGTGAG
Organism: Hippasteria phrygiana; assembly: GCA_037893225.1. Taxonomy (NCBI): domain Eukaryota; kingdom Metazoa; phylum Echinodermata; class Asteroidea; order Valvatida; family Goniasteridae; genus Hippasteria; species Hippasteria phrygiana. Next base: position 268,669 of record JAZGUH010000759.1, on the reverse strand, counting down.
CGACAACTATAATGACAAAGACACAAAAAACGACAGCCGTAACAGGTCTATTTATACAAAATAGAAAAAGATCAAATATGTTACAGGCAATCTCACAATAAGTACATGTACATGTATTTGAAATTGTACATTTACATTTAGTGGACGTATTGACCAAAAAAATGAATAAATCAAACTACTGTCGACAATACAATTAATTATATTCAAGGCAGGCTATTAACTAATACAAACAATTAAGTACAAAATACGGTATCAAGACCATGAAAAACGTGGAAATTATATGGAAATCTATAAATTAAATGGGAAATATTTACTAGTTTAAATTAAGATATGAATTGTCCCATACCTAATTCAAGGTCGACAAGGCAACCTTGAAGAAAAAGGCACATCACCAAATGTTCCGGACTCCAGAACCCAGGACTCTGTCAAATGAAGACAAATATATATAAATAAATTGACCCCCAATGCTAATAAGCATCTCTATCCACAATCTTCCCAGGATGCTCAACCACTTCACATCGGACTATACAACGATCAAGCAAATGTTATGTTTGGAATTATTAAACTAAATCAAGAAATACCCAAAACTTCCTGAAAATACTTGTATAAAGATATTTTAGAGTAATGCACTGCCCCAAGGATATACCACATATACAATATTGCAGTGGAATATGCAGTCCCTAAACATCAAATTGACTATGAAAATGACGAAAACACGAGGATGGAGGTTACTAACCTCCAAAATGCAAAAATAATCAAGGATAATTTGTCCCGAGTACACAACGTGGTACATCAATTCATGAACATTTTATAAGGTGCAATATACTTAAGGATAATTTATCCCAAGTACACAACCTAGTACATCAATTCAAAAATCAAAAAAATATTATTAAAGGAACTTCACACAAAATACAAGAGTTATAGAACTTACCGACCAAAGCAGCCCCACACCTCACATGCCTCCAAGATGACTCGACGCTGGCCGTAGAAAATCAACACACGGCCAATAAACGCTGTTAAGCGGAATATGCTGACAAAATGCGTAGATTAAACGTTGCCAATTAACGCTAATGTTAAGCAGAATATGCCGACAAAATGCGTAAATAACACGTTGGCAAAGCAAGGCGAAAGCATGTACTTTATAGTTGCTGGCCCAGCTAAAGAGTGACTATCAGTAAGACACACGTCCAACAAGAAAACTTACGCTGGAATGCAAGGAATGTAATACACGTAACAGACTAAGCATTGTCCCTGCCAAGTCAGCTGAGAAACTATCGTTCGACTGGGGAAGGGCGCCGCCAATGTATCAGTTATGCATAAAAAATTCAATAGGTGGCGCTATTTACAGTGAAAAAAACACAACTATGTAAGTGCCAGGCAGTATATCGATCTGGTTGGTCACACACAGGACCATCAAGTTTACATCAGAGTATTCAGTGCATCAGACCAACTTCCTGGATGTCACCATCCGCAAGGAAGACAACTCGGTAACCACTGATCTGTATTCTAAACCCACAGACACCCACCAGTACCTCCACTCCTCCAGCTGTCACCCCAGGCATTGCAAGACAGGCATAGCATTCAGCCAGGCACTTAGACTCAGAAGGATTTGTTCTAATAATTCTGACTTTTCCCATCATGTACAGGTACTGAAGAATAACTTGGTTGCCAGGGGCCACAGCTCCCGCCAAGTTCAACGTGCTATCGCCAGAGCCAAATCTATCACCAGAGATTTTGCGCTCAAGAAAAAGACACCTAGCACTAATGCCGACCCCAAGATTCCCTTGGTCACCACCTTTCATCCTAGTCTCCCTCCCCTTCGTAAAATAACTAATGACAACCATCATATCCTTCATACTTCAGATCGCCTTGCCCGTGCCGCCCCTGACAACCCAATATTGGCTTATAGGCGCCCCCGCAATCTACGAGACCTGATTGTTCGAGCCGAGGTCCCCACCTTGGCTGCATCCCCTCCCATACAGCATGGTACTTTTAAGTGCGATTCCAGGTGTGTTGTTTGCCAGACTCACATGCAGGAGTCTGACTCCTTTTCTGGCCATTCATCTGGAACTACTCACAGAACCAATGGCAACATTACTTGCAACACCTCTAATGTCATATATCTCATTTCTTGCAGGGTTTGTGGTATCCAGTATGTCGGGGAGACCAAGAACACGCTCAAGAAGCGTTTCTATGGCCATCGATCGACTGTAAACACCAAGAAAATTGACACCCCTGTTGGTCATCACTTCAACTTGCCTAACCATTCCATTTCTGATATGATTCTACAGGGCATACATGTAGAATCACTTTTCCACCGCAAGGACTCAGTTCGCCTCAGCCGAGAGAAAGTTTGGATGAAACGTCTTCGGACTATTCAACCACATGGTCTAAACATCCAGGAAGGGAATGATTAACTTTTAATTTTTCCCCCATTGTCATTTGTTTACAGATTATCCTCCTGGCAAACCCTCTTGGGGTCTCTTGGCCAAATGGGGTTGTCTTACCATTTCCTGTTTATCTTTGCCACTAACCACATTCCTTTGTCCAATTCCCCAGCTTCAACCTTCATCCTAATCCCTCCCCGCATTCATCCTTACCCAAACCTCTCTCTTTGATGTTTACCCACTGCCATGCTCCCTTGCATCCCTCTTTTGTGTTTCTCCACCCACCCCCTCATGCATGTGTGTTCCCTACATGTTTGTTTCTTGTACTCTGTCATTTGCCTTTGAGAAAGAACTTGCTTAAGTTCGAAACGTCAGGCCAGCTAATTTTTTGATTTAAATATTATGATGGTGGAATATGGGAGATAAGCACCCAAACCCCAGATAAATATCAGGAAACAGAGATGCAGATTATTATAAGCAGGAATGAGAGACTTGATTTACAAAAATATAGAGATGATTTTATTCCATTTCAATTCCATTTGTATTTCAGTCTGGAAATCTATCTCACTTGGCACATATGCACAAAATAGAAAAACGACAGTCAATACGGTTTGACAATAAGGCTTGGGGTGCTTTGGCAAGCACAGGAAGAATGCTCAGCCACTGGTGTACATCAGTAAAATTGCGATAACATCCACAAGGGTACACTGCCATTGCCAACGTCCACAGTCCTCAATATTGATGAATTGCCACCCGGCAAAAGTCGGGAGCAAAGGATATTTATAATAAATTTTAGCCGTCTGGCTATAATTCAAAATGATACGAAGCACTGCTAATTGCAGCATACTTGCAGGCAAAAGGCAAACATGTGTATAAAACGGGCAGCTAGCACACCGTTCTGACCACTGTCCACACTGCGGGTTTTACAGCAGGAAAAAGCGGGGTTTCCCCGCGCAGGTTCGAATCCTGTCCATGACGCCTTTTGCCTGCAAGTATGCTGCAATTAGCAGTGCTTCGTATCATTTTGAATTATAGCCAGACGGCTAACATTTATTATAAATATCCTTTGCTCCCGACTTTTGCCGGGTGGCAATTCATCAATATTGAGGACTGTGGATGTTGGCAATGGCAGTGTACCCTTGTGGATGTTATCGCAATTTTACTGATGTACACCAGTGGCTGAGCATTCTTCCTGTGCTTGCCAAAGCACCCCAAGCCTTATTGTCAAACCGTATTGACTGTCGTTTTTCTATTTTGTGCATATGTGCCAAGTGAGATAGATTTCCAGACTGAAATACAAATGGAATTGAAATGGAATAAAATCATCTCTATATTTTTGTAAATCAAGTCTCTCATTCCTGCTTATAATAATCTGCATCTCTGTTTCCTGATATTTATCTGGGGTTTGGGTGCTTATCTCCCATATTCCACCATCATAATATTTAAATAAATAGAAAAAAAACCATTCGGTTACAATTGGCGTAGTCGGCAGGATGATGCAAGTTTGCATCACAGATGCAGATTATTTTTCCATTGAATGAGAGTAATTTCATATAAATATAAAAAAAACGACAGTCATGTGTGTTTTGGCTCTTGGGTGTCTTGAGTGGCCGAAGTGCAATTGTTTGTGGTTGGTAGCCATCCTGTTTTTCGGCGACTGCCGGACCACCCCGTTTTTCGGCGACTGCTGGACCACACGTTGGGACTGTACGTGGATTCTGAGAAACCTCTTGGGACTTTGAGCTATTTTGCTTCGCTGTGGCTTAGTCGTATGGACGTTCCAGAGGACGGTTTGAAAAATATGTATTATATAACTTTGTAGTCCTGTTGGACAGTATATAAACTGAATATCGCAATCGCACATGTCTGGTTAGATCATTGTAAATCAGGATTTTTGGGATAGATAACGAGCCATTTCTTGCCTAATTCTGTACCTTTTTCGGAGGAAAATCTAACAAATAAATATAGTATATTAACAAATTGTACAAAAACCTGATGTGTGTAGTCTAGTGAATTTTCAGGGGTTTTTCTACCATGAATTATTACTATATACATTTGTGACAAGCCTTTTGATCTGACAAATTTAAACATTTTAATAGTATGCTTTTTTGGCTTGTAAGAAGCCGAATATACTGGAAAGCAGCTGGAAATTTTAAGCCAAAGTTCGTGGTTGTATTGACAGTTTGTCGTGTACTTGTAATGGTATATTAATTCGGTTGGAGTCCTTTTTTGTATTTTCTGTTGCAGATTTTGATGTGCTGGCTCACCGTAGAGTTTGCTGACATTGCCTACTGCCCACTTCCTTGCTGTTTAGCCTCCATGGGAGAACTTGTTTACTGACAACGCCTGAATCAGTGAAACTTGAGAATTATTGTTGCGAGGGGTGGAAGAACTTTTCGAATTGTTTCCAAATATCAGATTTCTTGTGATATACTGAAAAGCTTCTTGGTCACTTGACAACTTTACAATTATCCTGATTGTACATTTCTGCTTATTAAGGACATTGTGCTATGACCTGTATGAGCATTGTCTCTTCTTCAGTGACATACTGAAGCGGGTTGGGTGGCAGATTTTGTCCTGTAACGGAATATATTATTCCGGAATTGCTCGAGATTTCGAGTTGGCAGATGCATTTGTTCAGGTTGCAATCAACCTGTACTATATTGTCCTTTTATCAGAAGCACCATTAGAAGTCTCTTTTAATTCCTTATTCGAAGGGAGATTTTCAAGCCCACGTAACTCTTTTCCTCAGCAGTTGTCGGTCAACATTTAGTCCATGATGGATCTGATAAACAGTTTAACTTAACAGTTTTCCTGTCGTTGTGGCTGGAGAAATTCATGCCACCAGTAAATAGTTGTATTTTTATATATATTCTTTCTCTATTTTTCTTGGGGTTATGTGTGACCAGTCGACATTTCGTCAACTGTCACTTACTCCATGTACATTATTTTTTTTATTGCCATTAGTGCGCCCTCTATATAAAGTTCTAGTGCGCCCTCTCTCATACGGGTCACGCCACTGCAGCATTGCACGAACGTAATTTCAGTATTCTAAATCACCAGTTCACACCTTTTATCGCGATTACATAACCGTATCGTATGTTCACAGCTTTTGAATAGGCCTTTGTTTTCTTCAATATATATGCTGCTCCTTGCGGTAGAGCTTTGCTTTTTCCTGCTGTAAAGCCCGCAGTGTTGACAGTTGTCAGAACGGTGTGCTAGCTGCACGTTTTATACACATTTTTGCCTGCAAGTACGCTGCAATTAGTACAGTGCTTCGTATCATTTTGAATTATAGCCAGACGGCTGAAATTTATTATAAATATCTTTTGCTCCCGACTTTTGCCGGGTGGCAATTCATCAATATTGAGGACTGTGGACGTTGGCAATGGCAGTGTACCCTTGGTGAGTGAGTACCCTTTGTTAATTTATAATTTTGTTTAAGATTGAACATGTTGTGACATATTTTACGTGCTGAAATGGTGTCCAGGGTAGAGTTTTATCTAGACATTTCCCTAATACCATGAATCTAGGCGAGACGTCTCCTAGCTGTTCGAAAGATTTGATCCTGAAATCGGATTTTATCATTCCGAAACGACTTTTGCAACCTGACAATCTTAATGTTAGCAATATTTTTGGAATTTTGAACCGTAGTTATGCATTTTTCAACAATGCTAGGTGAATGAAATGCATCAGTGTTTTATGGCGTTTTCATTTGGACATTTCCATATGGATATTAATTTAATATACGATTTTTCTAGCGACAAGAATAACGCATCAAATCTTGTTAAAACCTTAATCACTATTATAATCGGAACTAAGTCAGTTGCCGTAAAACAGATTTTCTTGCCAAAACTCACAAATTGTAAATTTTATATCGCTGTTTGATGCATCGATATTTATGTAATGAGTGTAGAATTATTTGGATTGGTTTGTTTACAGTGGATGTTATCGCACTTTTGCTGATGTACACCAGTCAGGCTGAGCATTTTTCCTGTGCTTGCCAAAGCACCCCAAGCCTTATTGTCAAACCGTATTGACTGTCGTTTTTCTATTTTGTGCATATGTGCCAAGTGAGATAGATTTCCAGACTGAAATACAAATGGAATTGAAATGGAATAAAATCATCTCTATATTTTTGTAAATCAAGTCTGTCATTCCTGCTTATAATAATCTGCATCTCTGTTTCCTGATATTTATCTGGGGTTTGGGTGCTTATCTCCCATATTCCACCATCATAATATTTAAATAAATAGAAAAAAAAACCATTCGGTTACAATTGGCGTAGTCGGCAGGATTCGAACCTGCGCGGGGAAACCCCTGAAAATTCACTAGACTACACACATTACTACACCATCAGGTTTTAGTACAATTTGTTAATACAGTATTTTTGATAGATCTATTTTTATAAATGAAATGTGACTTACCGACAGAAATTCTAATTTAGCCTAGGCATTACATTTCTATGCCTCTTTTGTTAATTTAGAATGTGTTTTGGAGGTGTTGACGGTGTGTTGACAGTGTTTGTGCGTGTTGACGGTGGTTAGTATGACCCCACAGTCGAGTCCCTACTGGTTGAGCGCCCTCCATGCGAGTGGTGTATTGTACACATGGAGTGTGCCCGACCAGTTGATCGAGACTCGGCTGTATGTGATACAGATCAATGAATATTCATCACATACAAACAGCTTTTTGTACATTTGACAATGTCGGGGTGGTCATACAGGTGGACAATTCATGGACAAAACACTGCTTCATAGTGAACCCGATAAAATTTAATTTGTAGGTGTTTTTGGCAGAGTAAGGATAAATTGCTAATAATGTTTAATTTATTTCAGGTTTAACAGATTCAGAAATGGCGGTGTATCTTGAATCTGTCACTAATGCTTCTCGACAACTGAAGTTATCCAGGACATTGCCGTGGGTGCTGTCTCGTCATGTTGCTTTATCAACGTCAAGTTCTCATGGAAGAATTGTCCACAGCCAAGCTGCCTCTACAGCAGCAAACACCTCACCTAGTATGTACAAGTTTGTGGTGATAGGTGGTGGAGCTGGAGGCTTAGCGATGGCTAGTAGTCTGTCTCGTAAACATGGCAGAGGGAAGGTTGCTGTCATTGAACCTGCTGATGTAAGATCATTTTTAAATGTAGTGTACAATGTACATGTACATGGTACATGTAATTACATGTTTCAAAAACTTAGCAACAGGACTTTTGTCCACAATAAATCTGTTTAATTTCTTTATGGTTCTGAAGCATGAAACAATTTTCGGGATGCAAGTCAAAATATATTTATTGAAGTATTTTTAAAAATTCACAGATGAATGACCCAATCCGTGGTGGAATCTAAAGCAATGGATGCATTCAGTTCAATTTAGCTTTTTACATGCCCCCCCCCCCCCCCCAAAAGAAACTGTACACTTGCCTAAATATTCTTGGCGATGGAAAAACAGTTCACACAGTCATTCATTATCAAGTCTCTAAAAATAGGTGTAGGGGCAAAAGAAAGTATCATTCAGAATATTAAAAGACAGCAGATTAGAATTGAAACTGATGCAAAGAAAACCAATTAAATATAGACATTCTCCATTAAAGACGTTAGCACGGCTAGTCATTACCAGTCGTCCAGTCTGTAGAAAAAAAAATAGGGCTGTTAATTTTCGAATAATTTAGTATTTGATTGATTCAAAACTGGGTTTGTCCGAATATTTGAATATTCGAATATTTGATACTCGCCAGTGACATTTTTCATGGATCAGCTGCAACTGCATGCCGCGCCTGTAAAAAAAAGTTGCACGCAAAGAATGCCGGTATTTTACATGCGGCGATCGATATTAATCCCTACACCTGATCACCATTTCTTTGCACCTGTTGTATCAAGATCATTACGGGTACGTGTAATGTTCTGATAACAAGAAACCAAACTCCAACCTGCAAAGGGTTTTACAGACGGGAACAATAAACCTCTGTCCTCAAAAAATTACCGTCGACGAAAATGCGGCTTTTGACACTGCTAAGCGCCGTATCCTTTTCTATTAAAATAGCATCAAAGCTGTATCTGTACGTGCTTTTTTCGAATATTTGAACCGGCAAAAAGGTATTCGAATATTCGGTTGACGATTGAATATACAAATTTTCGGTAAATTTGGGACAGCCATAAAAAAGATATCATTTAGAAGCAGGGTTGATAAAAATCATGATTTTTTGGCCGCTGTTTGTGCAGTTCCAATCTATTGTTGAATTAAACAGTGCCACCAGGCCGGATGACGCCATTGGCCGCTGTTTGTGCAGTTTCAATCCATTGTTAGATTATTGTGTATATGTTACGCTTGACTGCACAAACACATTGTAGCGGTTCTCTTGGCTGCCAGAGCCGCCGCGGCACCCGACGTCTCCCGTAAAATACCCTACTCATGGGGTTGAATGAATTGCAAATCAAACAATGTTAGGTTTAATAATCGGCTTCCGTCTCTGACATGTCTGATATTGTTTTCAATTATATAATCATGTTTATGTTCCCACATTACAATGAGCTGATGCGCCTATCAATTGTGGGAGGGGGAATCAATTGATAGGCGCATTACATGCATTGAGTTAAACCTATGTAAGAGATGAATACTGTATCGTACATGTGCATGTACAATGTACATATGTTGGTTGTTGGTTGTACATTACTTCAAAATCATATGCATTGTACACAAGATAAATCTAGTACAGTTTTAGGAAACTGGCCTTATACATGTACATCCCTTTAGAGTTAGTAAAAGAGTTGACTCTGGTACGAGTTGACTCTGGTACGAGTTGACTCTGGTACGAGTTGACTCTGGTACGAGTTGACTCTGGTACGAGTTGACTCTGGTACGTGTTGACTCGGGTACGAGTTGACTCGGGTACGAGTTGACTCGGGTACGAGTTGACTCGGGTACGAGTTGTACGGGTACGAGTTGTACGAGTACGAGTTGTACGAGTACGAGTTGACTCGGGTACGAGTTGACTCGGGTACGAGTTGACTCGGGTACGAGTTGACTCGGGTACGAGTTTGTAACTGAGGTATGAGATGACCCAAAATCATTTTCAAGGGATGGTCATGGACATGTATGTATATTCTGCATGTACATTGTACTTTTAATGATCTTTCAACCATAGTAATTTTAGGGCCGATGCCTTTTTTGTAGTCGAATGGGGCACTCCAGTTGTCCCTTTTAAACCATTGGGCATCACGTGATAACATGTAGTGTTTATGGTCCATTTTGAAAACTTAAAGTTGCTATTTCTTAAAAAAAAAACACAGCCACATGCAACTTGCCAATTTACTTACATGTTTCAGGAACATTTTTATCAGCCGATGTGGACATTAGTGGGAGGAGGACTAAAGAAAAAAGAGGAGTCCCGCAGATTAATGAAGGACTTCATGCCCAAGGCATGTGACTGGATCAAGGATGAGGCCGTTGAATTTGACCCTGAAAATAACAGCGTCAAGACAGCTGGAGGGAAAGTACTGCAGTATAAGTACCTTGTGGTTGCCATGGGACTTCAACTCAACTTTGATGAAGTAAGTCATGTACATTGTAGTGGGATGAACTGTATCTTTTATGTCTGTTCGGCCTAAACAAGGGTAAAATCCAGTCAAGGTACATGTACGATATTAAAAAGAAAAGAACAAATCAAAAATACAAGATTTAGGAATAAATATTCCTCTTGAAGTAGGAAAGATCGCAAGATGAAGGGAAACATGCACCAGGTAAAGAATTCCATGGAGATATAGGACAAGGGAAACAAATATTGGCATACATGTAGCTCTTTGTTTTACATGTACATCTAGGTACAGCTAGAGTTTATTGATGGAAAGAGACGGAAAGCCAGTTGAGAAAGAGAATAGAGAAAGACAGTAGTGTAGAGTCATCAGCATACATGGCGAGCTGAGACAAAACATCAAATTATTGATGTAATCCAGAAAAGGGGGTTGGGCAATAACAGCCTTGCAGTACACGAGAATTGACAAAACAAGTAGAATATGATTGCCCTTTAAGGACCACCTTTAACTTTTACAGGAATTCCATCAAGGCCAGTACCTTTGGAAGAAACCAGACACTGAATTATTCTGGCAACATTAATTAGGGGTGATAAGAGGGACAAGAACCTCTTTACCTTCACTGGAGTGAAAAGTTATGAGGGATGCCCCTCATCGTTGACAGAAGAGTTTGAAATAGTTATTAGCAAAAAGGTTTGCCTTATCCAATAGTGAAGTACATGTACATGTAAGAACTTTAGGTCCGTGAAAAAGAGGTGGATTGAAAGACTGTTGCGATTGAGTAAACTGTTGGCAATCTGCCAAAAGTCCGGAGCACCCTCTTAGGTGCAATGGATTTAGCAACAGAGTTAGCATATTGCTGCAAAACTTGCTTACAGCGGTTATGGACTTGATGAAAAAGATGGTGAGATTCCAATGTCCCCAGCAGATGGTACTTCTTGAAAAAGTGGATGTGATGGGCAATTACGCCAGCACGGGCTGGGGTATACCAAAGTTGTGAGTGAGTCTTGATCTGGTAGGTACTGGAGGGGATGTAAATCTCCACGGCGGCTGAATCAGGACCAAGACAGAGTACAGGTGACCAAGGCACTTCAGCAGTCAAAGAACGAAATCCATCCCAGTCAGCCTTTCCAACCTGGAAAACAGTACGGCGAAAAGGATTGAAAGAACCATGTAGATGGGTGATGAATGTGTAGCAGATACAGAAATATACAAATCAACAAAATTGGCTGGCCTAACATTTCAAATTTAAGCAAGTTCTTTCTCAAAGGCAAAATGAGAAATGTCGCAAAATTTTAGAAAATGAGTTATACATACATGTAGTTGAATTTGTCACATCCTGAGCTTTAATTTGGCGTAGGTTTGACCCCTGTGGCATTTTGTATTCTTTAGATATCTTGACATTTGTATACTCATAACACAAAAAGTGCAAAGAAATATGATAGAAATATTTTTTATCAACATTTATTTTTTCATCTTGATTTATCAATATTAATTTTTCTGAAAACAGAAGCCAACAAACCAAAAACAAAAAAATCACTTACATGTATGTGAAGATTTTTTCGCCCTGTGTCTGTTTTCGCAAAGTGCGACATAATACCCTTTTTTTGTAGAGCGGGTCACAAATTTGAAACAAATTTTCAAAGTGAACAAAGAAAACTGGCAGTGAGCGGGATTCGAACCTGCGACCTCCGGAACAATGTACTGATGCTCTACCAACTGAGCTATCTTGCCCACACTCGGTATCTTTGTTCAGGGTGCTAGTATCAGAAGTCATGAATTGAAATTTTGCTAGCTAATTTAGTTGATTTGTATTTCAGTTCAATCTGGTCAGTTAGCAGTTTGCAGCAGTTTAATTCATTTTCATATACAGATAAACAAGTTGAATGATCTAGTTAGCAGTGGGAGAAAACACCTAATTAGCAACACAGTCATTTGGGTCATTCCATAAATTTGGGGTCCAATTTTTGTGTTCCTGTTACATCTGACGTGTATAAGATTTTGCAATCCAAGAGTGATTATAAATGTAAAGCAAAGTACCTGACAAACGGGTTAAAAAAATACTGTAATCTTTTTAATGATACTTGATGGGAAATTACACAAGTCAGTTGGAACAGGGACACTAGAAATGTCACACTTTTGGACCCCAAATTTGTAGAATGACCCATTTCGGTTTGTACACATGGACGGATCAATGTATCGGATGGATGATCAGGAACATGAGTGTTGTTATGAACAAATTTAAAGGACTGTAAAGAAGTAAAGTTAGAACGAAAGCCCCTGATACATGTATTTGAAAAAGCATTATGAAGAGGCTTAGAATGCCAAGAATGGGTAGGTGGATTACACACAACAGATAACATTTCAGTCCTATTGTATGATGTATTCCAGGATTGATTCAGATGGATCTTCTACGTACATGTAGTTACTGTATCATTCTGATGTAGTTACACTTCAAATACATTCTTTGAGAAAGAAAAAAACTTCAATGCATCTTCCTGATATTTTAATGTTAGGCAGACTCAGTGTTCCAAACTGTCACTGGACACAGCAGCTAAACCTTGAGCAATTTTAGGTTTGAACTATTGGTCAACTACATATACATATTATAATTGGTCACTCTCTAACCATGTATGCATAAACACTTGTACAGTACATCCGTGCGCAAATGACTTCAGTCAAACTATTGTCACTGGTACCCTCTTCACTTTTCACAAATTATCAACAAAATGTTGGTATTCATAGCCTGGTTAACCAGATGTGGTTGACTTGACATGAACTGCTATAGTTCAAAATTGATTGCACTTTTTTGTCTCGCCTGAATGAAGTTCAGAAAGAGACTATAATTATGCAATCACTAGTCCGTCCGTAGTCCGTATGTGCCATTTTGGTTAAAGTTTTGATAAATTGGTCTTACATGTATATGCAAAGTTGAAGTCCAATTGCAATCAAACTTGGGTCATGCATTCAATAGTGCAACCTTTATATGATGCTTGTGTCAAAGGTCAAATACTGAGATCAAAGGTCATTTGAGGTCAAGTTGTAAAATTGGCTAGAATTCAAAAATTGGTCTTATATGCAAAGTTGAAGTCCAATTGCAATCAAACTTGGGTCATGCATTTAATATTGGAACCTTTATATGATGCTTGTGTCAAAGGTCAAGTACTGAAGTCAAAGGTTATTTGCTGTCAAGTTCTAAAATAGGCTGGAATTGTAAAATTTGTCATTGTGCTATTGTGCCGAATGAGGTGTCCAAATGTGCAGAGAATAATAATAATTAAGGCATGATTAAGAACATGATTAACGTTTAAGCAGGCGAGACGCGTGGTTCGAGAACTATCTTATTAGGCCTTTTCACACTAGACAAAATCTCGGGGGTAGCCCCGGAGCGACGCGGGTGCGAGAATGTGCGACGTTTCACACTAGCCATTTTTGCCCCGGGGCCACCCCCGAGATTGGTCTTGCCCCGGGGCGAACTCACCCCTGGTCCAGGGGTGAGATTTTTTAACCCAGGGCGAGATCGATCTTGGGGGTGGCCCCAGGGCGAAAAGGCTAGTGTGAAACGTCGCACATTCTCACCCCCGCGTGCAGGGTTTCGTAAAACCCAGGTTGAGAAACAGGTGGTCCTGACGTAATTTACAAAAGAATTCCAAAGGTCATGTCAAAGCGCGCGCTGTTGTTAAAGATGCAGTAAAACGGAAATAAAAAATTAGATTTCAACCTTTAACTAAGAAGAACTGTTGTTAATCTTCACATATATGACAACAAACGACATTTAAGACTTAGTCTTCTGCCAAAAAAGAGAGATTCTTTTGACGTGTTTTCCCCTGTCCGCGACAGCCTTTCATGAAAATGATGCTACGTCATCAATCTATTTACATGTCATGCATTATGCACGTTTGAAAAATGACGTCACATGTTGTACTGCATGCAAGCGGCCGATGCGATGTGCAACAACGTATGTAGGATGACACTACACGTACACTTACACGTACACGTACATTAAGTCGTACTTCCCCAATATGTCCGAGGACAATGCTTTGTGTTTCTTATTGTTCCTTTAATATAACCAACCCCCATAGACTAAGCACGTATCCTTACGTTCGAGGACCGATTTCAACAAAAGACTCTACGTTCGAGGACTGAAAGGTTTCTTTGTGTTTTCTTTCTTCTCTTGTCCTCGGAGATATATACAGTGCACGTACACACACACTAGTACTGCTGACACATGACAGTACTGGACGGTGGAATATGTCCGAAAGTGACGAAAATTGGGAAGATGAGATCGTCAACTTGCTTCATTCTAGATGATTGGTCTTGAAAATCGCCATCAAAATGTTTGCTGCAAATACGCGAAAACTTTGTCACGTCGGACAACTTGAAATCTGCACGCGTTGTCTTGACAAACCTTACCCATTCTCTACAAACTTTAACATCTTTGGGGAATTTAAAGAAATGCGTATCACGGTTTTTGGAACAAGTTCTTGTGCACCCGCCGATCACACAATTTCTGGGCATCGTGATATCTGATGACACATATACAGCTAGCTAGGCACATATAGCGTAAAACCCCGCAAGCGATACCGGTCGTATCTACAACAACAAACGTCACGACATTACACGGGTTTTCGTGTTGCACATTGCGTTTACGTTGATATCGGACAGGGAACCTGCGACAATATTTATGCAGCGCCCTCTGGGAGCTGAATGGAGAAAGTTTTAGCGAAGAGACGAAACTCGGAGACAAAACTATTGGTTTTTATTAGCAAATTAACACAACATGCTGACATGAAAAACAACAAAAATTATCATTGAAAGGAACTTTGATACAACATTTAAAAGGTAAAACACTTAATTTGACTTTCTAAAAATGGTTTTAGTGCGTCTTTAATTGTACAGCACCATATGAAGCACGATATGTAGCAGAGGGATTGCCCCCCCCCCCCCCCCCCCCTCTTTTGTGTTGGTCACTGTGTTCCCAGAATCTCATGAATTATTTTCAGCGAGGAGGAAGTTAGGAATTTACTGGCCATCTGGGGGGTCGATGAAATACAAACTAGTGTGAAACGCTCATGGCCCAACCCCAGGGCGAGTTCGTCCCGGGGTTGGCTGAGGTAGGTTTGTGCAAAACGAGTGTGAAACGACGCAGGGTTGAACTCGGGGTAAAAACGTCGGGGCGGCCCCTGGGCCGCCCCGGGGCTGCCCGGGGGCCGCCCCAGGGTGAGTTCGCCCCGGGGTTCGGCACTCTAGTGTGAAAAGGCCTCTTGTCTGTAAAAGACTTATTTCAGGTTTCTTTAACCACAGCTGAAAGGTTTACCAGAGGCTCTTGAGCATGATCCAATGGTTTGCTGCAACTACTCATACAGTACAGTTGACAAGACGTACAAGGCCATACAGAATTTCAAGAGTGGCAACGCTATATTCACTTTCCCTAATACCCCCGTCAAGTGTGCAGGGGCTCCGCAGAAAATCATGTACTTGGCTGAAGAGTACTTCAGAAAGGTAATCTTGCACAAGATAATAAAAACGAAGTAAGGAAGTAGGTTTTGCGGGTACACCATGGAGGAAAGATACATGTATGATCTCTTTTTAAAGAAAGTATGTTAAAAGAGCCAGTGGTGAGATTATAATCTCCATCATTCTTACCACCGGCTCTTTTCAGAGCCAACACTTTCTCTAAAAAGAGATTTTTATTTCCTCCTTGTACCGCAAACCTACTTCCTTACTTCACGCTCCATCATGCAAAGCTTCAAACACTAACAAAAACGGCTTCAAGGATATGGACTAACTACATGGGTCAATTACATTTGATTAAGTTATTTCATGTAACATCAGTCTTTGGGTGGGAAATATTTTAGAAAGTTTTAAATCATGTAAATTATATTTTACCAAAAATATGATTTAAAAATGGGTCAGTTTTAAGTAAACCAGTTTGACGTAACATGGACACGTCCATATTTCCATTTTTTCAACACTTTAAATATAAATATGGGAAATTCACCTTGTGTACTAATTGAAAGATGTACTATGCAACACAAGAACACTTCCTTTATGGTAGTCAGTGTCTAAATATAGCAGAGACAGCAAGAACAGATGTGAGTGTGGACGTAACATGGACACTGTGTCCACTGTTACGTCTACACATGCATGTCTTTTTTTCTTGCTGTTTCTGAGCTATTTGGACACTGGCAACAATACAAAAATAGTGTTTTCTGGTAGCATTGAGTGTCTTTTAGTTAGTACATAAGTTGCATAATTATATATTTAATGACAACAAATTAAGGCAGTCTGGACGTAACATTTAGTTCTGACATGGTGTGACATGAAAATGCACATTTTATATAAATAATTATGCAAACTCACTCTGTATACTAATTACAAAACACACAGCAACACAAAAAAACATTTGTTATGATATTCAATATCCAAATGCAGCACAACAGCAGAAATATATGTACATGTATGGTCATGGTCTATCATGCTGTCCATGTTTCGTCTGCACTGATTCTTCAAATTCTTGCTATTTCTGCTATATTTGGACACTGACTGCAGTAAAAAGGTGTTTCATTGTTGCATAGTGTGTCTTTTATTTTTGTACGTAATAATTTCCCATATTTATTTATTAAAGTGTTGAAAAAACACAAACAATTTAATGTTGGACACGGTGTCCATGTTACGTCTATTTTACATCAAAATAACACACTTTTTATCATATTTTTGTTAAAATATAACTTACATGATTGAAAACTTTATCAAATAATCTCACACCCAAAGACGGATGTCACATGAAATAACTGAATAAAATGTAATGATGGTTTTTAATGATAGTCATAAACACACTGTGTCCCAACCTGGTGGAATGACCCACATGCTACAGTAGGGCTCAAAATGAGGAGCCAGATCACGGTGCTTGTGTCCTTGAGCAAGGCACTTTGTCACAAGTTGCCTCTCTCTCCACCCAGGGGTAAGTACCTGTGAGGGCAGTGATGGCTATGTCTTTATGTTTAATGTTAGCCCACTTGTGCGCTTAACATGCAGCCGATGCTGTATACAACCTAGTATGAGCTGAGGTTTCAGAAATGATTAACCCTAACTCCCTAAGCATTTTTACGAGAAACTTTCCTCAACCCGTGAAATTCCAACACCATGTTTGACTGTTGCTGGTTGACAATACCCAAACCGTCAAACTCCAACAGCCGTGCAGCCCATTTTCCGTAACAGTACATAACACAACCCGTCAAACTCCAACACGCCTTTTATAGCTGTTGGCCAAATGCACAGCATGAACAGTGGGGACACACAGTACCCATCCCGTCAAAATCCAACTACAGTATTCATGTAAATTAGAACAGAGATGTTTTTGGCTGTTTCGGAAACCTTTCCGAAACGGCCTTTGTTTTGTTTTTCGGAAAAGGCTTTGTTTTTGTTCGGATTTGTTTTGCTTTCTTCTTATTTTAGTTCTATCCCAAATCCCATAGACTTTGTACATGAATTTTGTCGGCGGCACTTTGGGCATTAAACAATCACCGATTTTAATCAAAATTAACATGAACATAGACCCTAATCTGAAATTGTGCGCCGACGTGTGACGTCACAATGACGTCACGATGACGTCATCGGGTGTCATATTACAAGCGATTTAAGATAAATATTTTTAATCTTTAAAATGCTATATAAAATCAGCCATGAGACCCCTGATCTTGGTTTTAGTGTCAATTGATAGTATAAACCAGGATCTTCATTTCATCTCGTGTGCGTCAAATCACGTGACCCTTTCTTCCGGTCCAAACCGGAAGTGCCCTATAATTTGAAAGTGGAAAAAGATGTGAACTTGCTTTCAACGATGTTAGTCTCCGCCTAGGTTGTACTTCACAAGAAAATACCAGTGACGTCATAAAATGTTTGAGCGCCCTCTAGCGGCAGGTTGAAAAATGTTTAAAATGAATAATCAGTCGATGTGTGTGGCAAAGTTTGCAGAAATCACTTTATAATTGATGTATATAATTGGCTTCGTGCTAAGAACAAGTTCAGGGGGAGAAAGAATGCTGTCGTCGTCGGGTATTTATTTGCAGGTTGTCTCACTAAGAAATCAAGACTTTTAATTGCACAATCCAAGTTCGCATTATCATGACGTCATCTCAACTTTTTTATATTTAAAAAAATTCAATTTTGTTATAATTGCAAAATCTTGGTAAACAACATGACGAATTAACTTTCATTTTAACTTTACAAGGTAGATTTTAGTGAGAATTGGAAAACCCCGGAAAAGCCATGTGTTCTGTCTTGTGACAGACACATCTCTATTTTTTTTTTTATTATTATTTTATTATTTTTTTTTTGTTCAGCCTGAAAAAAAATGCCCAAAGGGGCATTTTTCGAAGCCATATATCTACAAAAGTACAAGTCCGAGTAAGTTGAAAAGTAATATCTGGGTAGCCCAGTAGGTTTATTGATGAAAATTGACATGACATTATGATGACATCATCACATGTCACGTGACGTCATCTTAAAGGGGCAGTTTTTGAAGCCATATATCTACAGAAGTACAAGTCGATTAAAGGTACACACCGGCCTCAGATCAACCGACCCCAAATAATCAATTAAGAATCATGAATTATACTATTTTAAAAAGGTTGTTGTGAAAAAGTTTTACCAAAATATCTTTATATTAACGAGAAATGTAAACAAAAATCAGAAATAGATCAAAGGTTAACGTACATGTATACGCTTTTCCAGCCGCAACAACCGTCTACTAGCTTTTTGTGACTACTGTAGACATGGTCAGGCACTACAGCATCACTGTCAAATGGCATTTTTACATACCTATCCAACAAAATTCTGGCAAATACTGCACCTTTCATGCTGTCTTCATGATCAGTCTCAAGTCCGAGGGCAAGGTCCATCAGTGTTTTCCATCTGGCTAGGTTAGCTGGTCCAACCACTTTCGCTAGGCGGTCCTCACCAGCTTGACGAAAGCGGTCGGCCCTTCTCCAGGCTGCCCGTACGCTCAATATCCTCCATTTCTCTGCGGATGATTTGGCAGGACGGCCCCTGCCACTAAACGACATTTTCTTTGCCTTTGGAGTAGTAGACATTTCGCAAATTTAGGAGTAAAAGGTAGGTCAGAAGGTTTATAGATGAAAATTGACATGTTATGATGACGTCATCTCAAAGGGGCATTTTTTGAAGGCCATATCTACAGAAGTACAAGTCCGATTAAATTGAAAAGTAATATCTAGGTAGCCCAGTAGGTTTATAGATAAAAATTCACATGACATTATGGTGACGTCATCACATGTCACGTGACGTCATCTTAAAGGGGCAGTTTTTAAAGCCATATATAAACAAAAACTGTACAAGTCCGATTAAGTTCAAAAGTAATACATGTATCTAGGTAGCCCAGTAGGTATTATAAATATAAATTGTAATGACGTCATGATTACGTCATCACTTGTTACGTGTCATCATCTTAAAGGGGCATTTTTCGAAGCCATATATCTACAAAAGTACAAGTCCGATTTATTTGAAATGTAATATAGTCGGGTAGGCCAGCAGGTTTATAGATGAAAATTGACGTGACGTCATCTTAAAGGGGCAGTTTTTGAAGCCATATATCTACAAAAGTACAAGTTTGATTAATTTGAAATGTAATATCTGGGTAGGTCAGCAAGTTTGTAGATGAAAATTTACATGACGTTATGATGACGTCATCACATGTCACTATTACAAACAACTTTAATTATTTTCAAAGTAAACAAAAAAAACTGGCAGGAGCGCGATTGTTTGACGAACTTTAATTATTGTATTCACATTTCACATAACTAAAAAAACAAAACGAAACAGCCCTGTGTTTGTCCACAAACACCGTCCGTCTAGTTTTTTTTGTTTTTTTTCTCTGTTCTAATTTACATCATCCCCCGACACAAAACATTCCATCTTCTGACTACAGTATTCATGTGCAAAATATTCAAGCCCTAGTTGTACAACATACATTATGCAATGTATGTGTTACTTAGAAGTGTTCCATTCAAGCTGTTTATTCCATTGTTTGTTCTACCTCCATACCCCATTGTTCAGTACATGTCAATCAAAACAAAACACACATCCCAACACCAGAGCTTTATGGCCATTGCTCGAGCCAACCTTCCCCATTCAGTCAAAATCCAACGGTGTTACTGCGCAGCTACAGTACCCATCCCGTCATAATCCAACACCACATCAAACGTACACAGTATCTAATTAACCCATCAAATTTCAACAAAACCTGGTGTTGGAGTTTGACTGGATGGGGATTGTTAGGGTTAATGGCCCGATGATCAGGGGTAATAATGTAGCGCCTTGAGCACCGTGGTCTTGGTGGATATGTGCACTTTACAAATGTCTGTTATTATAAAATGTTCACCAGTGAACTAGTCCAGTGGTCTAGTGATATTTTATACACTTGATGATTGAAGTCCAATTTTTCTAAATCTGGCAACTAAAGTTTAAAAAAAATATTTCACATTTTAATTCCTCCAAAGTGGACATTTCATGAAGTAGCATCACAAGGTTACACAAATAGAATTATCGATGTTGCATGATAAGTTGTGTTAAATTAATAAAGGATACAATTTCCTTTTTGTGCAGAATAACAAGCGAGACAAAGCCAATGTAATGTATAATTCACCACAACCAGCCATATTTGGCGCTCCCAAGTATGCTGCCGTCTTGACGAGAATCTGCAAGGAGCGAGGTATTCAGGTCAACCTCCGCCACAATCTGGTAGAGATTAAACCAGAAAGTAAGGAAGCAGTCTTTGCTAAGCTGGACAGTGAGCCCAATGAGATGATTACCGTGCCTGTGAGTATGGAACCTTACATTGTATGGAACCTTACAATGTACATGTACATGTTTGTAGTCAAGAAGTGTTAATTAATGCAATGGGTGATGCACAATCAGAAAAGTAGTTAATTGTTCTGTTGTTGCACGTAACTGTACCAATTAGAGTGTTACCTCACTCAAAACAAAAACCCATTTCCTAATTGATTACTGTACCAGCATGTATAATGTTGGGTGTAAATCTGTCAGTTGGATGTCTTGAAGTCAGTGGACTCTAGTTAAAAGTACATGTACAATAAGCTGTATTTTGCTTTTTGGATTAATAATCCTCATGGGTAAGTAAATCTTCATACAATGATGACAAGTTGGATGCATGATTGTCACTGGAGTATGCCTGTTTGTTTAAAGTAAATTTATAAACTTACGTTTCCTATATTGAGGCTGTTATTGTATTCACACAACTTTTTTCTATACAACTGCTGTATGTGTTGGATGACAAAAATGTTTGGAGACAGTTGGAATTGATGCTAGATTTATTGGATATTTCAAGAAGCTCATTTCATTCTATAATTTTGCGGATTTGATTTCCAATTTCTGTTTAAATTGACAGTACGAGATGATGCATGTGCCTCCACCAATGGGCCCCCCTGATATTCTGAAGGCAAGCCCCCTCGCTGGACCAGCAGGATTTCTCAGTGTTAACAAGGAAACGGGACAGCATACCAAATATCCCAACGTATTTGGAATTGGCGACTGCACAGATTTTCCCACTTCTAAAACTGCAGCTGCAGTAGGTAGGATAAAGATTAGAAAGGAAAGATCAGATCAGATAGACTTTTCATCTTGTTCTCTTTAAAGTAAGAGCATGTGTCTGCTTTTCCAAAACTACAGAAATTAAAGCTACATAAAAGATTGAAAGCCGGAGGGGAAGGGAATTAGATTTGGAGTATGGAGACCAATGAGATCAATTATGCACAACTAGATACGGGTTGAGGCTCATGATACCTAAATGCACAATATGTAGATTAAACAAGAGCACATAGTAAAAACTGCCTGTCCGTGTCATAAGATGATAAACATTTATTTCATGGGCCTAATTTAATGAATGCCTCAGCAGTGTGTAAAATTTGACCCAAGGCTCCATGTTGGTTTGAATTTTTTGTTCCTCAGAGTGGTATTAGACTGCTTTCAACTTTTGGCCTGCCCCAACCAATTTGGACCCCTGAGACAAACGAATGCCAGCATGTATTGTGAGAGGTTTTCTTGTCTGATGTCAATCCAGTCATGGCTTTGCAATGTGTTGAACAGGTCTATTATACATGTGCACTTATGTGATGTGTTTCATTTATTCTGAGTGAACATTAGCCTTGATCAAGGCTGTCAAGCTTGTTCCAACGCTTATCGCCAGTGCTGGCCTAGCCTGCACGTACACGTACACGTACGTCCCCACACACATCTGTAAACAGTGCGTAGAATACAGTACAATGTACGTGTACGTACGTGCACAGTCCCCACAATACGTTGAGGCGAATGACAGCCTTGACCCAACCGTGCCGAATGTCCTATGTATTTCTTTATATTTTCGGCCAATATTGGCCGAGCCAATCAAACCCCGTAAACTTTGACTTGATAATGCATATTCATGTAAGCATAGCTGCATGCACGATACACGTACACAGTCCAAAGTAAACACGCGCTTCAAATGTAAACACGCATATGATGCGCGCGTCATCTCAGCTCATTATCTAATGAGAGAAGACTGTTTACAATAGCGCGTACCCATTATCATAGTGAGCAAACACGGTTGGGTCAAGGCTGTCTTCCGCCTCGACTATGCGTGTACGTATGGTGGTGACTGGGCACCAGGACTGGGCACGTACGTACTGGGTTGTGTTGGCAAGGTCAGCGCTGGGCGCTCGCTCAGCTCGTTAATAGGGAACAAAGCTTGACAGCCTTGATCAAGGCTAAGTGAACATTGACTAATTCTAACATTTTTATACCATCATTCATTCCATAAAAATAACAGCTGGACAGAGTGGAGTTCTGAATCAAACAATTAATGCCGTAGTCAATGGCTTAACTCCAACAAGCAAGGTAAGTGTAATATTGATCACAGTTTTAAGTATGTGTAGTTCTTACTTTTAGTCAAAATTATAAAGTTGGTTTGAGAATTGACTAGGTGCTGTCTGGATGGAAACCTTTCATCACTGGATTGCTAGGTCATGTCATTTCTACTCCCTCCCCCAACAACTAATGCTTCCTAACTTCAATTTGATGATGATGTACTGTCTTTGTGAAATGGAAGACTTCCAAGGAATGCAAACCTGTACACAAAACTTTAGTTTGTGCTTTTGTAACAAAAGAATATTCGTCTTTGTTTTCATCCAGTATGACGGCTACACTTCTTGTCCTTTGGTTACTGGACGGCGAGCTTGCGTCTTGGCTGAGTTTGATTATAACCTGGAACCATTGGAGACATTCCCAATTGATCAGGGTGTGGAGAGAAGGACTATGTATTATCTCAAGGCTGATATCATGCCAGAGATGTACTGGTATGGACTACTGAAGTGAGTCACTCAATGCACTGTAGTGTTGGGCGGTTCCAGAATTTCTGGAGCCGGTTCCGGTTCCCTAAAAAGAACCGGTTCCGAGTCGGAACAGGCTCCCGGAAAATTCAATGAAAAACATAAGCCCTTGAAATTACATGTAAAGTGAATGGTGTCACCTTGTGAGGCCCGTGCTCCGTGGATTTCGACGTCCAATACATGTTATTCCACTACATATCTGGTTTCAAATGTGTCTTTTTTCTGTAAAACTTATGGAGATTGTGTTATTAGCAAATCAGCGTTTATTACTTTATTTTCTGTTCCTTGCCTATAACGATCGCTGACCGTGTAGAATAGAATGATTTACTGCACTCGTACATAGGCTATACACACAACACACAGCCCACGTGGGCTGAGCCTGAAACTTGCACCATAAGTACAGCGGTGATTGAGCGTCACAGGAGTCAAGCTTGCTCAGCCCTCGCACTACTTGGAACCGGCTCTGATGGACTCGACCGGCCGGGTACGTACGGTACAAAATACCCAGCTCCAAAGTTTCCAAACGAGCTTACGTTGCATGCATACACATGAGCATTATCTAGCTACGTAGTGCGCGACTGCGCGATTTTTCATTTCCCGCCCGCGACTCCCATATAAGTCTACATTTTTCTCATTGGCTCACGTTTAATTATTTTTATTTATGCCCGTCTAGGCAGTTGCTGGTGGTTTTCGTGAGTGCTGCTTGGAAATTTCCACAATAAAATTGATTGCGCACACTTTATTAAAGAGTAATCGTGTCAGCCACGTTTATAATATTATACATGGTACAGGGCCAGTATCGGGGTCAATGCTAGTGTGCTCTATTATAGCCTCGTGACCGCAAATGGTGTGAGTCTGTGTGATTTCCCCGCCATTGTTTTGACTAGCCAGAGTGAATGTACTACCCGGGCCTTCACGCGATTGAATTCCCAATACATGTAGTTACGGATCTGATTCTCGGCTCTGGGCTTTGTGCACAGAGAATAGGTAAGTTACTCTGGAACCGAGCATAGCGGGTACCCGGTTCTTAAAAAGATTGGACTCGCGGTTCCGATTCCAATATTGGAACCGGGTAGAACCGGGGAACCGTCGGAACCGCCCAACACTATTGCACCGATGTCCATCTTGTGAACCTTGTTTAGACTCCTTGCTGTATTCTGTTCGATAAACCACTCAATTAACCATACTGCAGTGTTTAGATTATGCTCCCAATGAATAACTGCCTGCATTTCTGTGTACTGCTCTGGCAGAAGTACGGGCTGAATACTTATAATGCAGATGTAATAACAGTTGTATATTAGGATCTAATGATCAGGCTTGTCAGACTTTATCTGTCATAGTCATGAGCAGTTACTGACTACTAGGATTGCCATTAGTGTACTTGTATATTGTACTCCGTATACAAAGCTGGGCTGTCTATCATGACCGCGGTTTGGAAAAGACCACCTGGCCGTACTCAATCCATTTGTTGCATATTGTTTGCATTACGCTTTGCTACACAAGCCCGTCTTGGCGTACCAGCACCCATAAATAACAGCCGGACAGAAGAGTTTAAGAAAACTTGTGTGTGAAGACATAATCACAAGACCAAACAATTCACAGACAGCTACATGTACATGTACGCTGGAGTAAAGCCCGGTTCATACTTCATGCGAATGTGAAGCGAATTTCATGACGTCAACAATTGAAGTTTTATTGTTACGTTCTCCGTTACCTTAACGAATTCGCTACGCATTCGCATGAAGTATGAACCGGGCTTAAGCATACCCAAAACCAACATTCCTACATTGTGTATTTGGTTTTTCCAGGCTGTTAAAACAGTGTGTGTTCCCAAGTATTCTCGGTACGCTCTCTCACTTGCCACATGTTTTCCTATTCACAATACTAACAAATATCAAACCTCTCTGTTCAATAGGGGATTGTGGCATGGACCTGGCGTATACAGAAAGATAATGCATCTTGGTTTCTCCAAATAAATGATGAAGCCTGATGTTTGGATATTGAACTCCTGCTGTCAATAGTTTGGTACGAGAGGTATGGGTTTTGGCTTAATTCAAAGAAGTTGTTAATCAAATAATTGTCTGCATAAAGGTCTTGACTTTAAAGGCAGTGTACATGATTGGTCATTGTTTCAATTTTTAGGAAATGGGTGGATTTGGGGGTTAGTATTTTATAGGAAATATCATTCCACTGACCTGTTGTTGGATGGCGAACAAAACGAGAGAAAAACGGCACTCGTTTTCAACCGTCGGGTGGATGATTGCCTTTAGTCAAGGCGCATGACGTGCCCCAGGTATGCCATGGCGCTATCATGTCCAGGTAGCCACGCGCACCTTGACTAACGGCTACAGGGCAGTTTTCCAACAATTTCCAGCTGGAAATCGATATATATTTCCACTTTTCTTGACAACGACAGCACAACTGGTGCCATCATTTCACAGGATGATTGAGACTACTATTTCGTAAATTCATTAAAAAACAAATTGGAGGATTACCAATTGTGTACACTAACTTTAATTACATAGAAAAAAGGAGCTTTTCCAGGATTCTTTTTTATGAAATAAGAATAGAAAAATAGAAACAGTCGAAGATTGAAACTATTTCTAAACTGTACATGTAAGAGTGGATGATTAATGCCAGCAATGAATTTGGACCACACTTTACCCTGTGTACATGTAGTTGTGGCACAGGGATGTTTTAAGCTAGCAGTACTATTGTGACCCATTTGTCTCAAGGGTCAGGGAAAAATTGTTTTAATGTAGTTTACAAGCTTATTAATGGAGAATCTGTTGTTCCACAGAAAATGTTGAAAATCAGCTTCACAAAATGTTTACCTCCGTAATTAGCCAGATACTTTTTGCAAGTGATTCAAGATTACAATATTAATTTAACAGAATGTGGTGCTTCTTCATGCTTTTTTTTTAAGTGGCAGATATATTTTTACATGCAATTTTCACATTTCAAAGATCTTTTTTCTATTTTCTAACTGCTGAAAGAACATAATATACAAATGTACTTGAAATTTTATTCGGTCCTGTGCAACAACGGCGGATCCGGTGGTTTTTTTTTTTTAACTGACGTTGCAAAAAGCAGTCACTGCGTACACCCACATGCAAAATAAAACAAAGTAAAAGAAAGAGAAGCAAGAACCCTCCGTTTTATCTGTTATTTGTGCATGTTTTTTTTGTACGTCCTTTTTCGGGGAAACATATTTCTTGCTTTAATTGTGTTCTGGATCCGCCCTTGCTGTGCAACTGTACTTGTGTGTGATTTAAAAAAAAAATATTTGTAAACATATTGTGATTTTGGCCTAAAGGAAATGTTGAAAACTGCAAGTGTAAAGGTAGTACATGTATACAACATTTGCTTTCTAGTTTTCACAATAAATAATAATAATAACTTTATTTTACTAATGGCAGCCATGTCACCTCTAGGATGATTTTCAATTTGCCATCAATGATTGATTTGGGGGTTAGTATTTTAAAAGGAAATACTGTAGCACTGACCTGTTTTGTGTGCATGGATGCTGGGAAAACGAGAAATATGTGCTGTTCTTGTAGTCTGGTTCCCTGCCTACTTTAGACAAAAAGGAGCAATTTATAGGCATCGGGGAATTATCAGGTTGGGAAACTAGACTATTTGCAATACTGTCTGCTGACAGTCGCTGAAAATTGATAGCACACCGGGTGCCATGATTTCACAGGATGCTTGAGAATATAGTTTACTTAAATTATAATTCAGTAGTTTTATTTGTTGATGATTGCAAATGTTGTATACTACCTTTAAGTCTGATTCCGAGCAGAAAACAGTTTTTAGACAAGAAGTAAGATGTTACATTTACTTGCACAGACTACTTTTATTTGCCTGGTGTGACATGGTTCTTAGGGGTTTTGTGTGCTAAGCTGTTCATCAAACTATTCCTGCAGATACTCAAGCTAACCAAGGAGGTGGGAATGTTCTCTTTGTGTTTCGGTAGGCATTTTACCAATAAGCCAGTTCGGTATTTCAACTGCGCATGTGCACATTGAAATTTTATCCCGAGTGAACGCAGAATGGGCGTGACATTCCGTCAGCAATTTTATCCCGAATAATCTTTTAACTTTGAGATACTGAACTGGCCTATACATGTAGTAGAAATGGGAATTTTTCAGAAAAGATTTGTCAAATTCCTCCTTTCCACTTATTAACTCTACTTTACTGCTGCATACATTTCCTTAAATGGTGAAAAGTTATCGTTTCCTATGTTGTACATTTTAGGATTGAGGAGGCAGGAACATGTGCTTGATTTGCATCAATTGAATTTATTTCCAAGAACTCTGTTACATGTATTACACTTGTTTATGAAAATAATGTACATAGTGGCATGGACTAAGAGGAAGCCCATAATATTTTAGTTTGACATAAATGTAATGAGGATCATGTGATTGAAGACTTCCTTGTTTCAAATAGAAAAATAATGAAACTGCCTGGACGGACCTGACGTTTCAAACTTAAGGAAGTTCTTTCTCAAATTGACTGTATTTTATTTTGATCATTCCTGAAAAAGAAATGTTAAGTTTTAGAGGTGGGAGGAAAACCCAGAATATTTCAAAGAAACCAATGGACATCAAGGAAAGGTACCACACTATGCCAACTTGAATCTGCAAGCACATGTATACATGTATAATTCTGCACTTAAAGTATATAATTTACATATAGAAATGTGTTTCAACCCCAAAATGATATTGTTAATTAAATTGCTGTTTTTAATGAGACGAACAGAACCCCCCCATTGTATACTTATTGAATAATTGATTTTCAGTTGGGTTTTTAGAAATGTTACACAAAGGAATTATGGTCGACTACAAAACTATAGTACGATGCAATGCATACATTTATTTTGTAAACGTGTAATTCTAAAGGGGTTTATACAGCAGATATAATTCATAAATACAAATTGGACAACATACACTAAACACGTAACAATAGATGTTCATAGTGACATTTGATTACTTCGTGTGGGTATAGGTGTTTGACACTGGCAAATTGTACAAATTCGAACAATTCCATGGACTGGTGATGATTGGAAGTCATTTTTTATGTACATGTCGATTTTTAAACAGAAAACCAGATCATCAAATGGTCCTCTAAAACTCCCTGCTAGAAAATGCGCAATGTTTTCCCACGCTGATTTCACTCCATAAATAGTCCGAATTAGTTCTGTTTACTGTTGAGAGTTTTTTTTTTTTTACACTTGAAAACTTCCCAGAATTGTTCTGCAGCTTTTGTGACAATTTGGGAGACTACCAACACAGGGCAAGATAGCTCAGTTGGTAGAGCGCTAGTACGGTATTCCGGAGGTGACAGGTTTGAATCCCACTCCTGCCAGTTTTTTTTGTTAACTATGAAAAATAAATTCTTGAAGATTAAAATGTATTAAAAGTCCTTCATCATGTAAATGGAAAGGGGGATATGATTTTTAACATTGGCAGTTAAAATCTGACCTGCTCCAAAAAAAGGTGATCAATATAAGTCGCGCTATGCATTTACGTGTAATGGCCCTTTCAACGTTCAGAGGGTGACATCTTAAATATCTGAAGTTTCAGGTTTGGTGCACAACAATGTTGATTTCAGTGAATAAAGTGACAAATTGTTCCATTGTATTAGAACTAGCTATTTCAAAGCCTGTTTTCTCTGTTGTGCAATTTGAACTCCATAGAACTAATTAATATGCAAAAATGTGATATCTCCAGAACGGAAATGGCTTTGGAGCTCTATCATGTACCAAATGAAAGCTTTCAGACATACATAAAACTAATTTTTCATATTTTTCCACATAATATACCTTTTTCCAGAGCAGGTCACAAATATCAAATCGCAAACTATTGTCCCACCTTAAAGAGTTTATTGTGACTCCTTGGCGTTAAATTCACATTCGTCTACTAATTCTTTCCATTTTAAATAGAAAGTCACATCCAAGGGTTTCACAGTGTGAAAGGAACTGCAGAGGTTGGAAATCTTTATCCTTTTATTGTAAAGATACAATGAAGGTTATCCTGTGTGTCAGCCCAAAAATGTAAATTTAAACAAATTGTTTTATGTTCCTTACATTCCTTAATTTATTTGCTGATTTTTGCAATATAAAGAATTATAGTATCAAATACCATTTTTCTTGCACAGTGGAATAATTATTAGCAGTGGTTGTTTTAGGAAACAGGAAGGGCATAACCTTTTCACCCATTCCATCCATAGTTTGGTTAAATAATGCTCTGGAACTTACAGATCTTCAAAGACAGTCAGGAATGTTACCTACCTGTATGTGTACATAATTTATGTATATTGTTATCACAATGAACACAAACCACTTATCACATGAACTAATCACATTATTAGGAAATGATTGAGATTTGGATTTCTACATGTAATCGAGTTCTTAAATAGAATTGTTTAAAAATATAATGATCATTAGTCCAGTAAGAATTGACGAGGACCCTGACATTTTGGTTAGTGGCAATGTATTTATCGGGACTCTAGCTACCTCCCATAAAAATTCAATCAAAATTGGGGAAATATGTTAATTAATTAGAAAACAAAAGGGATGCACAATTGATATTGAAAGGCATGCATTTCCGACACCTAAGCTAAATCATACCCTTTGAAAGATTGGGAAAGGGTCCTCGCAAATGTTCAACTTAAATTAATACAAAATGGCAAATGCGAAAACCTAATAAAGATTATGACCACAATTATCATCAGAAAAGAGTATTTTAAGGACATCCTCATCGTCATTGCATAATCATTATCAAAGTACCAAATGGCTTCTGCCCTCAAAACTCTTCAAGATTTCTGGGAAGAGATGACCCTAATACAATGTAAATATTGAAACATTTATTTCAATTACCGTTTTAGAGTGGTGTAATGGGTGCAGGGCATTGTGTCATGCGCCCCCGCCCACCCCTCCCCCTCCGCCAACCATATCAAGGTTTCTGAGTAGAAATTTGGTTGTTATTACCCCGTTCACACTTAAACGATTTTCTATGCGAATGCCACGGCAGTCTGTTGATGATTCGCACGGGTTGCATGCCCGTGCAAGTTTTTTCAAATGTTAAAAACTTCCGTACGGCTGTACGATTTTTTTGTCGCACCGCAGTTGTACAAAAAATCGTTGAAGTAAGAACGGGGGCTTAACTAAAATGTCAGTGTTGGGCATTTTTTATGTCAATTCTGACTGGACAACATCCCAAAATGATCATCTTAGTACATTTGGATAGATTACGTTTGTCAATTCAGTTTTTTTACAGCAAGTATGCTTCAGAAAGTTTGCAGAATTATTTCCAATGCTGAATCATTAGAATAACCAACAGGGTACAAACATGTTAAATACAGAATAAACAAAATGGTTGTGGGTTATGCTATTTTCAAATATTCCTATGTCTTGTGCTAAAATGAATTTAATTTATCTTCTCAAGCAGAATACTGTCAATACATGTACTGATCATTTGCCAAAATGGGATATTTGTCACAGTGCATATTGTAATGCAATTTCTAGGGGTGTGCATCGAAACCGGGTACCCCAGTACCCGACTGTTTGTGTCAGGAACCAGTTCCAGATTATGGAATCGAGTACCCGTACAACTTTAGTAACTTCTTAGATAATGAAAAAGAAAAGGTTTTGAATATTATTTGTCGGGAATTTTCAAAATTAAAACCCGACTACCTGGGAAATCAGCACTGATTTCACATTTTATGACAGACACTCACAAAAGTTGACACAGGGAATTTTCCGGTCGTGGTTTTAGTAGTGTAGGTATGGATAAGACTAGCCTCAACAATAAATTCCACAATAAATACTATCAGACAACCATCTTTTGTGATATGCCGTCACATGCACGTACAGCACATGCAAATGCGGAGAAGTGATCCTGTTTACTTGACAGGCATGAGATTTTTCAGAATTTCTGAAATTTGACTCTTTGAATCTCAGAGAAAGACGTTATTGCAACTTCCAGGATTGAAAGTTTTAGGTTGGGTTTCTTTAATGGGTACCCAGGTACCCGTATTTTTCAATCGGGTACCCAGTTCTTTTACTACCCATAAATGGAAACCCCTAGCAATTTCATTTAATTTGAGAGATGACAAACGGAATACTCTTGTTACAAGTTGAAGACAATCTGTAATTCATCTATGCAGTTATACATTTGTACAACAGTACTTCACCTCATTTTTAATCTTACTTTGTCTATTTCTGTCGTTACTTGAAAGATGGCAAGTTGGGCAAGTTGATATTGGGTGTTGGAATGTTGGGGAGATTCATG
Source organism: Hippasteria phrygiana (assembly GCA_037893225.1). Lineage (NCBI taxonomy): Eukaryota > Metazoa > Echinodermata > Asteroidea > Valvatida > Goniasteridae > Hippasteria > Hippasteria phrygiana. The sequence goes on along the minus strand of JAZGUH010000759.1, from coordinate 237,055 downwards.
TTCTTGACTGCAGCAGCAGCTCTTGCTGGTGCAGCGGACAGACCGGCCTGTATAGATAAATAATGAATTCAATTTCACATCAGCAATGCTTGATTTCCACCACATTAAGCAGTTTAATAAATGAAACAACACTGCTACAATGTACACATTATGAACAAACTGCTTACTATAACTGCCAACTATTTTGCCCCTAGACGTGCTCTTCTTGTTTCTCTAACTTATTCGTCAAAATTAGAAGTTTCTGAATTAATGCACCTCCCACTTCTAATGCCTGTTTTGTTCTAAGAATCATGATTTCTACCACATTAAGAAATGTCTAATTACCTCTTGTTTCTCCAGCTTATTCTGTTCCTCTATCCTGGTCATGATTTCTGTCATATTAGTTTCCAGTACCATCCCACCCATAACAAGCTCAGACAAGATGTTGTGTACCTGTGGAAGAAGCAAGCAATATAAACCTGTAGTGGTTTGAGCCGTGAACTTCCCTCTTGGTAACAATTCACAAGGACCAATAAATTGACCAGCAGCCGATTTCATGAAACCTTATGCAATTGTGTGACTCTACTTATTTACGCCACAATTTATTGCTTAAGTTGCGCAACATCTGTGACATTTTTAAAATTGACTTCACGAAAGGTACTCACTGTGCAATTTGCCGACTTACGCCATAATTTGTGGCACAACTTCCGCACTCGTTTTAGGTGGCTTAAGTTGTGCGCAAAAACACAGAAATGATGACTTAGCTACATGTAGCTGAGCGAGAGCATTTCTCAAATTATTTATTAAATTTACTAGATTATTTTAGATAGTAATGAAATGATTATCCACAACAGGTTTACCCTGTGAGGTATTTGGGTCATTCCACCAGGTTGGGACACAGTGTGTGACATTTATCCATATCTTAAAAAGTACTATTACATTTGATTCAGTTATTTCATGTAACATCAGTCTTTGGGTGGGCAATAATTCAGAAAGTTTTAAATCATGTAAATTATATTTTACCAAAAATATGATAAAAAATGTGTCAGTTTGACGTAACTTGGACACGTCCATATTTCAATTTTTGTGTTTTTTCGAGACTTTAAATATAAATATGGGAAATTCAACATGTGTACTAATTAAAACACTTTTTTTATGGTAGTCAGTGTCCAAATATAGCAGAGAAAGCAAGAACAGACGAGAGTGTGGACGTAACACTGTTAAATCCACACATGCATGTTTTTTTGTTCTTGCTGTTTCTGAGCTATTTGGACACTGGCAACCATAACAAAAAGTGTTTTCTTGTAGCATTGAGTGTCTTTCAGTTAGTACATATTGTAGTAAGTTGAATAATTATTTATTTAAGGCAGTCTGGACGTAACATTTAGTACTGATATGGTGTTACATGAAAATGCACATTTCCTTTTTGTAACGTTTTTAACATTTATATAAATAATTATGCAAACTCACTCTGTATACTAATTACAAAACACAAACTGCAACACAAAAAAACATTTGTTATGATATTCAATATCAAAATGCAGCACAACAGCAGAAATATATGTATGGTCATGGTCTATCATGGTGTCCATGTTACGTCTGCACCGATTCTTCAAATTCTTGCTATTTCTGCTATATTCGGACACTGACTGCCGTAAAAAAGGTGTTTCATTGTTGCATAGTGTGTCTTAATTATTGTACGTAATGAATTTCTCAGATTTGAAAAAACACAAACATTTAAATGTTGGACACGGTGTCCATGTTACGTCTATTTTACATTAAAAATAACACACTTTTTATCATATTTTTGTTAAAATATAACTTACATGATTGAAAACTTTCTCAAATAATCTCACACCCAAAGACGGATCTCACATGAAATAACTGAATCAAATGTAATGATGGTTTTAATGATATGGTCATATAACACACTGTGTCCCAACCTGGTGGAATGACCTACTTCCAAAAGTTGTCACCAATTTCTTTTGCAACGGAAAGTTTCAAAAGTGAAAAGTTTCAAATTGGCACCACCGCAGTTATTTAACGACTGTTCCGTGCATTTTTATCGTTGTACTCAAACAGTCATCTTAAAAGCGCCATTCAACCTCATCTGTGATAAAGAAAATATAACATTGCGCAGCTGTGCAACATTTTTATAGTGCAAGTCCTACGCCATGGCGTAAGTTAGGCACTGTTTCGTAAAATCGGCATTTAGTTGGTACATGTATGATGGCCTACGGAGCTGTATTACCATGTACATGTACAGTGTATGTGCCAACGATAGTGTGAGGTCACAATGCACCAGCACCTCATGCATTATGTGGATGATCTCTTTCATTGAGAATCACGACATGTGATAGATTTGAAAATTTATTAGTCAAAGTAACAGTACTGTGATGGTGCATTATTAGCCGATACATGTACATTATGTACGTGTAGCAAACAATATCCCATAAAGACCTACATTGTATACAAGAACATGTACATGTATGTTACAATGACTGTCCGGGACAGGACAGCTACACGTAATACATGTATGCCTGTTTGCCACAAGTCCAGACATAAACAAGTTAAATTTAAATACTGATTTTTACCACTGTCCCGGTAAAATTACAAAGTTAATAAGTTGAGTGGAACTTTAACACAGCTCTAATCATATTTACTACCACGTTAAAAATAAATGTTTGAACAACCACATCAACTATAAAAGGACGCTTAACTTAACCTTTTTCTGTTTGGGCCACTCTCAGCCTGGGAGGATTTTTAAAGAAATTAAATATGTAAATGAGGATACATATGATAATTAATTCCAATTAATCAAAAGGTTTTGCAGAGTTGGAGTCGAGTCCCTGCAAGTACTTTCACAAGTACTTTTGCAAGCCCAGTCAGTAGTCCTTTCATAAAGCTGGTCACAAGTAACTGGATGAACAATGACAAAGGAATGCCTTTGTCAAAGCTCATTTGAATAGCTTGCGATTGGGATTAGGACTGGAGGGCTTGTGATGGACTTGCAGGGACTTGTGATAGACTCGACTACATCTCTGAGGTTTTGTATGCATGGTGCACCATGTTCTGTGGATGCATGGTTTCTATACATCATCCACCATCGGAAAAAGTTGCACTACGATAGGAGAGTACGCACCATTTTCATACATGTACATGTACATGTATTTCGTGTCGAAATGTGCCTTAGGTGAAAACCGAAAAACTCAAAAAGGCGCAGTGCAAAAAACAAAACAAAAAAGACTCAGATATATATTATCGCCAAAATAAAAACTAGGGGGGAGTGGATCCCCCCCCCCCCCCCCACCCTGACTCTTTGAGGGTTAACACCGTTATTACATGTACGTGTACATGCATGCCTGCGGGTCGTCAGAAATGTACATACATGTAGCAGTCTTACCTTATCAACATGAAATATGAGGTCCAATTCGCAGACATTCTCAAAACACTTGTCAAGCGTTTCAACAAAAACCTGAGAAATTATTAAAGAAAAACAACAAATTTATGGACTGTTCCGAATAATTTAAACTGACACTGTTCCAAGTACTTCTGTGGAGAATTCAATAAGGACAAGCACAATTAGGAATTTAAATTAAGTTAGCAACCAAAGTAGCATCAATGCCAAACTTTGCAAAACATAAAGAAACTGCATCAACCAGTCACAATGACTATGGTCCGACAGAAGTCCAACATGCATGACCTACATGTACATGTGACACTTGTGGCTGTGACTGGACAATTCAACGGGCAGGGCATATGGATCTGTCTAGTAAATTTCACAGCTGTACATTGGAAAATCAAGCCCAATCTGATAGCACTTTATTAGAGTGCCAAGGACCAATTCTTGCAAGTACAGCTCTCAACAAGACACGCAATATTTTTTGTATTGATGCAAGTTCGCCCCAAACAAGGCTAAAAGCAAGGTATAGAGCTACGTACATGAAAATCAAAGATGGAAGAGATAGGAATTAACATTTTTCTTGAAACAGGAGAGATCATAAGATGAAGGGAAACATGCACCAGGCAACGAGGGAAAAAGCTATTGGCATAGCTTTTTGTTCTACATCTAGATACAGTTAGAGTATTGTAGCGTAATGGTGTACAAATGTACTTGTATGCGAGTTAGCATAGCGTGTATGCAGCAAGCGTGCTTTTTAGGCAGTTGATCACAGTACCTCGTAGAGAGTGGACGTGTCTGTGTCGAGGACCTGGGTGGACTGCCTGGAACCTTAAGGGAGTAACTTAAGGGCAGGACTACCTGATACTGCAGAGGGAGAGATCGGTAGCCATTGAGCACACTGGAGACCCGAAACGTCAAGGAACGTTGGTCTGTGTGCGAGCTACTGTACACGCATGGCATTTACCCACTGGGATCCCGGGATTCCTGCATTTGGCAACCTGGAGTTGCCCGAGTCACTTGGCAGGCAAGCAAGCGTGTACATTGCACCCCACCCACAATGCAGGTGCTGTCCGGAGATTACAGGTAATTAAAATTACATTGAATTAAGGATAATCAGGAAATTGAAGGATCGTGATTAAATTTTTGTTGTGCCCAATCAAGGTGTCAGTGTCAATTCTTTACTTGTTTGTCTGTCTTGTCAGTCAGTCGGTGTCCGTTCCTCAAGTATTGTCCTTAAGGTAGGCTGATTTGTACGTGTTGGCGGCAGACGGCTTTCCGAACAGAATCATTTACTAGGTCACCTGGATAACCGCTCATCTGGGCTTACCGAAGATTAGTCTGGAGATCTGGGAGACTTTGCGGAGGTGACCCGGTCGGCGCGCCACAGTATATTGGTGGGAACAAGCGGAGAGCCGAGTTTCACACTCAAAATACCCTAATTGGAGGAACCAAGCTGGACAAGCTGGTAAACTTTTTCCATGAAAATACCTGTAGAACAGACTAAGAGTAGCACCAGATCTCCGGTGAGAGAGTGATTGTAATAAGGATGAGCCCAACTCTTCTCCAACTAAATTAACAATGCGCTTCTGTATTCTTCTAGTAAAGATAAGTGACAAGCAGAAGCACCAGCCCAGATGTGGGAACAGTACTTCATAAGTGGACGTATAGTTGTCTTATAAAGGTAAAGAATAGCATCAGGAGGTAGACATTTCCGAGCTCGACTAGCATGACTAGAGACAACCAACTCACATTGAAGCACTTTTGGCAACACCTGTGATATACGTCTCCCAACTAAGATTAGGGAAGATTACAAGTCCAAGAAGATGTAGGTAATATACCTCAAGCAACTTGGGACCAATATGAAGTGAAGGAAATAAATCATCTCTAGATCGAGACAAGACAACAATTTAGTTTTCTTTGCAATGAAGGTTGCCTGATGCCAGATGACAGATGCCACTTTCCAAAATGAAGAAAAAACTGAATGAAGCAAGCACATATTGTACAGCTTGGCAAGGATAGCAGATAGTTCAGGTGAACACATTTTCAAAACAATTACAGGAATTCCGTCAGGGCCCGTAGGTCTGAATGATGCTGGCAATCTTCTTAGGGGTGATAAGAGGATCAGGGACCTCCTATCTATACCGGAAGGAAAGGCAAGAAAAGCCCTTCATCGTAGACTGTAGAATTAGAGATGAAATTGTTGGCAAAAAGGCAAGCCTTATCCAAAGAAGTAATGACTTCGGGTCCATGAAAGAGAGGAGGAAAGGAGGACTTGTGGTTAGGTACACTGTTAGCAATCCGCCAAAAGTTTGTAGACCCAAGCCACTATGTTGCAATGGAACCAGCAACATAGTTTGCATATTGCTGTTTAGCGTCCTCTAAAACTCTCTTGCAACAAGTACAGGCTTCATGGAAAAGATGCTTATAAACTATCCAAATTTCCTAAACGATGATACATCTTAAAGAAATGGTTCCGATGTGCAATTGCTGCAGCACATGCTGGGGTGTACCAAGGTTGAAAATGGGTCCTGATCTGGTACATGTAGGTACATGAGGGGGATGTGTATATGCTAATCCATTGGGACAGCTCCTCTGCTGCCAAATCAGGACCAAGGATGACTAAGGCACATCAGCAAGAAAAGATCGAAAGTCTGTATTTTGAGTCTTGTGTGCAACATGTGCATGGGAGGTCTGTGTATATTATCTTTATTTTAGCGAATTGTTTTTCTACTTTATGTTTGACTTTCTAAAGTTTGACTAGCCCTCACCTGAATTAAGTCTAAGATTCCAAGTTCACTCTCAGAGGAATCCACACAGAAGACAAAGTACAGGGTAGCGTAGTGTCTGTAAACTAACTTGAAATCAGAACCACCTATCAGCCTGAAAATATAAATAATTTGATTCAACACTTAGCACTGAAATCAAGTTAACATGGAATAAGCCTACACAGTGTGAGTACTACAATCCCGAGTCCACATATTTTGTGAGGCCAGGGGCCGATTTCACAAAGTGCTAAGACGCGTCTTAGGAAGAGTAACTCGTCTTAACTCGCGACTTGTCCTACGATCGATTTCACTAAAGTTAGGATGCGTTCAACACGTCCTAACTTCCTTAGCAACGCGGCTGAACTCGTCTTAACTTAAGATCAGTCTGGGGGTCGTCTTATCTGTATGCGAACACGTACAATTTACTGAAAAGCAACAATAGCACTTATGTTTCTCGCTGATTACAAAGCTCGGCGGGCAATTAGGAGAGAGAGGATATTCCGAGATAGAAGAAATCCACTAGATAATCTAAATGACGAGGAAATCCTCAAGAGATAGGTTCACCAGGCAGGGAATATTCCAAGTTCTAGAAAGGGTTGGAGATGAATTGGAGCCCGATACCCGGGTGAGTGTAATATTAATAAGAGGATAAAAGTGTGATGACCCGGTCTTTACCACGTCAATAATAACCGAGGAGGGGCGTGACGGCTGTTAATGGACCGAGCTGAAGGCGAGGTCCATTATACAAGGAAATCAATGTTGTTATGGGTGAAAAATTTGAATGCTGATTCATAAATGCCTCAACGAGTTTCACTATCCCTATTGGTCGAAAGCCTGTCACGTGGGTGTGTTTAAACACGGCTGTTAAAACCCCTTTCTAAAAACGGCTGTTAAAAACGGTTGTTTAAACCATTAAACACGGCGCGTCATAACCAGTGCTGGAGGACTCGAGTCCGGACTCGGGTCCCAATTTTCAAGGACTTGGACTCGGACTCGGACAGTCAGGACTCGGACTCGGACTCGGAAAATAAGGACTCGACCAGCTCGATGAATCGGCCCGAGTCCGGCCAAAAAAAGCCGACTTTTACCTTAAATTTTACCGCACGTTTGTAACAAAGTCGGAGTGTTTAGTTCGCAAATCCCGTCAGTAGCCTGCACACACATGTACTTAATTCAGTAGTACAGTACGCGTCAACCTCGTCCCCATAGTGTTAGAGCAATACGCTTCCAGAACAGGGATGAAAGTAGACCCAGGGGACGAGGTTGAGTACACATATACGAGCTCAGTACGTACGTACGTGAGGTATGGACGGTTTGCCTGACGAGACGTCGGTCTAACAGCGACGCGCGGAGACTGTACCGGATTAAACATGGCATGAATTCGCCGTTTGCTCGCTCTACGTACGTGCGTGTGCGATCAAATGCGCTGCATGCATGCACGAAGGCGCGGTGTCCGTGTAGTTGCCAGTCGAGCCGCAACGTCATGTGGCTGGTGCTCGACGTCCATTACTTGCGAATACGAAAGATGGAATACCGGTTGTAATGTAGTGCGCGGTACACGTTTTGATTGGCCGAAAGTGATTCATTCACAAAAATCTATTTCGCGCTAGTAGGCTTGTACTAGCAATACTTCCCAACTGATATTCATGACATCATTAATCTTCTACATTTCAAAATTGTAAAGTACTTATTTAAATGTCTGCACCATAGAAACATTCTCATATTTTGTTTTGGCTTCTAAAACAGTTTGTGTATTACAATTTAAATACAAAATCATTGCAACATTATGTTAAAGCTAAAGTTTGACCTACTACTTGTCATCAGACTCACATCGGGACTCGACTACAGCCCTGCTAAAGAGGAATGTTCCCCAAGACCAGTTTATGAGTAATCAAACTAATCATTAGTTGAAGTAAAACAATACATTTTTGTATTTTTTAAGTATAATTAAATCTCCAGGGGCAATTTTGGTTTGTAAAAAAGACAGATAAAGTTGAAAAAATCGACGTTTTTATGGTGACGATAGAGGCACATGCAATGCGTGATTTTTGTTCAAAGCTTATTTTTTTAAACAATGTTCTCTGCACGGTTGCAGTAGGTGTTATTTCTTTGACGTCATATTTTCAAATTGGAATAAGGTACTGGGATAGTTCAGTATCATCACAAAGCCCATTAATTATTCTTTATAATCTCAAATAATAATGGCTGAAAGTAATTTCACAAGGTTGTGTCACGGCAAGGTTCCATTGAAGTTTCTCAAACTACTGTGCAAATCCAATTTGTTTTAGGGATTTTTCGCCTGAGTAAAGTACTGGACAATATTTTTGCAGGTGTTTATGTGCCCCAAATCACATACATGTATGTCATGTATGGACTTTATTTATAGGTTATATTTAAATGTCATTCAATAATGCGTCTATCAATTGCTGGACTCGGACTCGGATTGGGTAGACTCGACTACAGCACAGGTCATAACCAGCTGTTCTTAGCCGATACGCAACAGGGAGAGCGTAGTAGGTGCACGCACAAGATGTACTGAACTTCATAATGTAAGACAACGCAAATGCACGTGTATAAAACGCTGCATCTCGTGCGTGTGCTCACAAGGCGTACGCATACGTACGCATGTGTTTTGTACTGAGCAAATGGGAGAAAAAGTGGAGAAAAAAAGCTTTGCATTTTGTTCTTTTTGCAGGAGATTTTTGTATTTTTCGTAAGGGTCGTTGACCGCTGTTAATGGAGATCAATGCACAACAATTACCAATCAACTGTGGGGGTTTTCGAAACGCTGGCTTCGGCTTGGCTTCGGCTTTGTCTCCGACTTCTAAATAACTGAGAAGCAAACCAAATGAAAATATTCTAAATTTTGGTACATGTTCTGCTTCAGGAACATTCATTCGGTTGATTATGAAAGTACAAATTAGAATACTTACATTTTGTTTGCTTCTCAGATATTCAGAGATCAGAGACGAAGCCAAGCCGCAGCCAGCGTTTCGAAAACCCCGCATGTTGAATTTGATACAGCCGTGGCATGCGAAAGGTCATCCTTGTCTAATAATTAGCGGTTCATTTATCTGTATTTCGGATACGTCTTGCTTAAGGTTTAGTGAAATCAATTTTAGGACGCGTCTTAGCTAAGAGCAGAAACTCGTCTCAAGTCCTAAGATGAGTCATAAGTTAAGAAGAGTTTCGTAAAATCAGTCCCAAGTCACATATAAAGGTAAAAAGAAATTGTTGTCCATCAACTATGGACTTGTACAGGTAGTGGAGTGCTGTGGTCTAGTGTACCAGACTCATCAAGATCTTGGCGATACTACAGATTGTGCATTCAAGTTCAAGTCCAGCGGGGGTCATGGTGCTTGTGTCCTTGAGCAAGACACTTTGTCACAAGTTGCTTCTCTCCACCCACATGACCCAGGAGTAAATGGGTACCTGTGATGAGGGCAGTGATTAACCCATGTGCGCTTAACTTGCAGCTGGGGAATGATTGATAGGCCCGATGAGTAATACTAAATTAAATTAGAACAGAGATTTTCTCTTTTGCCATTTCCTGACGTAATGTATGAAGCAATGTGTGCTCAGTGCTTTCCGAGAGCCTGTGTGAACAAAATTCACAGGCTTATTCGGGCAGGACTCGAACCCACGACCTCCTGCTTAGTCCTGCAAAACGTATAGCAGCGGTTAAGCCTATGATTTGTCCCCACAGGCTCTCGGAAAGCACTGAGCCTAACTACAGTGCTTCATACATTACGAGTCAGGAAAGGGCAAAAGAGAAAATCTCTGTTCTAATTTAATTTACATCATCCCAGAAGCAAATTCCATCTTCTTACAGGGCTAATATACTACATGTACAGCACACTGAGCACCGGTGAACATGTACAATGTGTACATCTACATTTTGTACATGTACCTAGCTTTACATGTAACGCTGTTTTTGAAAAACAATACTTACGTTCCACCCTCTAAGAAATTGCACACATTGTCATCCCTCTTGGAAACCAAATGGAATGTTTCTCTGATGATTTGTTGCTGCATATCCTCATTCTAACAAAAAAACAAAAATTTGTCAAAACAAACCACAAGGGAAACTGACTAGATAAATTTGAATACATTTTGAAAGTGAACAAAGAAACTGGCAGTAGCGGGATTCGAACCCGCAACCTCCGGGTTACCGTACCGGCGCTCTACCAACTGAGCTATCTTGCCCTATGTTGGCGGTCTCCCAAATTGTCAGAAGTTATCAACCCAGAATGCCGTATAGCCAGGGATCACACCCAATTTTACGATACAACACAGACTCATTTTCAATCATCGTACCATACATGTACATGTAAAAGATGTGTGTACAATGTATGTTCACGCTCTTTTTCAAGTTTGACCTCCGCTTTTTTCCTAGAAATTATACAAAAGTTTACTTTTGAAAAAGACATTAAACCAAAAAATGTATCCATGTTTAATTTAGTTACCAAAAAAACCCAACTACTTTACAAAAGTTGACTTATTAGTAATCCCAACAATAGTTCAGTTCCCAAAGCAAACAAGTATTTTTGGGAGGGTTGCAAATGCACAAAATAGACCCTGAAAGTATTTTTTTTTTTTTTTAAGAAAAGAAAGACAATTTGAAAATTGGTTAAAGAAAAACTTTGTACACTGGTTCCCACTGCGAATATTGGGACCGGTAGTTACAAATGTAGTTCAGGTACATGTACATGTGTACTATTGACTGGCCCTTGTATGCACTAGCACTGTAATAACTTTTTAAGAGTTGGATGCTGTTTTCCTGCACAGTATATAGTTATATTTATAGAGAAAATTATTTTGATGTACATGTACATGTAGGTAAAGGGGTCATTCCATAAATTGTGGGTGCAATTTTGGTGTTCCAGTTATCTGACATGTACATGCAACAGATTTTGCAAGTTAGCACACATTCTTTAATACCTTCTATCTCCAAGAGTGTTTATGTAAAGCAAAGTACATGTACCTGCCAAACAAGCTTATACAAAAATAGTGTGAAGAAAGAAAAGACAAACCAAACAATCAAAGGACAAAGCAGCAATTAACGGACAAATAATAAAAAATGACAACGGAACACTATCAAAGATGGACAAAACCATACACAGACAAGGGAGAATTTGTAAAGATAAAGTAGATACTCGTCAGTTTGGTAACCTAGAAGGAGTATCTACATTGTACTTCACATTATTTAATTAACCTTGTGCATAATCTTTCCAGGGCGCCAAAGAAAGTAGCAATGTGGAAAAAAATTGTACCCCAAATTAATGGAATGACTCAACAGCAACAGTCTCGGAACTTTTCATCACACCCCGTATAACAGGCACATGCAAAACAATGTCGATCGGGCATCCATAATGTTCACATGGTTGATGGCTGCATGTAAAACACCGGCAAGTTTAACATGCAACTTACAGTTGACCAATGAAAAACTTGATCAAATATTCGTTCAAACCCAGTTTTGAATAATCTAATAATAAATTATTCGAAAATGAACAGCTACTTCTATTGCCATTAAAAATTGACTTTTCTGGTTATTAATTTTCAATATGTTCCATACAAAGAGATACATGTACATGTATGTGGAAAGTCCTTCTCTCAACTCATGACAGATATTTAGAATAAAATCAATTGGTATTTGGACTTGTTCACAGTGCCATAGGTTTGTGTATAATATGTTTGTTTGTCATCCATATACCGGCGATTGTGTAGGGCCCCTCTTTATTTTTCATCAATTTAAAGTCAAGGGTATTTTTTTCTCATTCTAAAATGAATTTTTCAACCTAAAGCAGACTTCTCTTAATTCTAATTTTTATTGACATCTTTGTAAATTTTTAATGGTTTGTTGCGGTAGAAAATGCAATTTTCTTAATCACCGCGGTTTTGCGTGTTAAGTGTGCGTCTGCGTCGCGGTGATCGGCATCTTTATTTTCGTGTTGTTTTTTGTCGTCTTCATCGTTGCTTTACCCAAAAATTTTCCTCAAAAACTAAAACCCTGCCCTTATCTATCATGCCACCATCTAAATTCGCATTTATCAATATTCACGCACCTACATGTACATTTGTGACTTTCTCCATTTGTCAAGCAATTACTAAATAGATATGGTTCCACGGGGCCCCCGTAGAGTGTGATGCAATGACCTTTGTGCTATGCACGAATTGAATATGAACTTTCAGCGTGTTTGATTACTTACACGTGCTTACGTTACTCGTGCCTCCAACCAAATCGGAGAAAGTTGCACATGCACAGTACATTAGAGTAAACGAACGATCTCGGGTCACTCGAGTGACGTCAACGTGGCTAGTGACAACATCTCTGTAGGCCTGGTGGCGCTATTTGCGATGCCCAATTTTCTGTCAGCGCTGTGACCAGCTCATAATTTGTTTTATATTTATGTTTTGATCATTATTTGACAAATAATTGGTGTTTGTTAATTGTTTCTATTTTAAATGACTCAAAAACTTATTTTTATTTTTATAACAAATTTATAGGAAATGAATGAGGCTCAAATTTTCAATTGAAAAATTTAGCAATAGCAATATGGTCACAACTTTTGAACTGAAATTGTCCTCCAAAATAACCAAAAAAATGTATCAACAAAAATTGATAGCTTTGCATAGGGTTAACCTACAATGTATCATGACCATTGACCCCTCAATTTATTTCTATTTTTTGTACTCTTTCAAGTGGTATAATATTTAAAAGAATTGAAGCAACTTAAAATGTTCATGAATCTGCCTTGTTAGGCGAAGTGTCCATGATTGATGGACAGAGATAATCGAAGCCCCATGTTAAAGTGGATTGGTTTTAAATAATGTGATATACTTGACTGAAGCCATCGTGCTTCATTCGAAATATGTACACGTTTACGTCAATCGTCTAGAGTAATTTGAAAAGAAATATTTGTCGTTTTGAATTAATTTCCCACCGCTGGCGCATCGCCGGACGTGGCAGGCATGTTTTTAGCATGGCCTTATGGGATACTTACCCTACTAACCGGCTCGGCGAGTCGGTTAGTAGAGCTAGGCCCGAGTAAGCGCGAGAAGTCACGTGAGAGCTAATTAATCGAACGCGGTATACATGTACATGTACATCGATTTTCGGCACAATAGACGCAGTGCGTTTGAAGACGATGAGATTCGCAGTGTACTGATGACACTCACTCGGCTTAGAAGTGTCCTTTTTGGCAGGTACATGTACATTGTACACATGTAGCAACTGGGAGGATAGAATTGAAGCAGGGGTCGAATTTCAGGTTAAAATCTACTAGACAGCTTGGCTAGTAGCACAACATTTTTACTAGACCGGAATGTATTTCACAAGATCAATATTAAAAACAAGAACACAGTGTTTTGAATAAATGGTTTTGATTTTTCCCCCTTTGCCGACCTTGTTGGGGGAGGGGTTAGACTTAGAAATGCTTTTTTTATTGAAACTCCCTGCCTCAAAACTAAAAATGGCCATTCCAGAAATTATGGGGCGTTTTCAGTTCACCAGTTTGTGAAAAATAATCACTAGACCACCGGACTAGTTCGGTCAAGAGTTCACTAGACCAATGCTCAAATCACTAGACTCGGTCCAGCAGTCCAGTGGATATTTTGATCCCTGAGAAGGATAGTCAAAGAAAGTCCGAGTAACTATGGGACCCTTTATCGCTATTTTTAACATTTCGACATGATCTGGCGATAGTAGGGTCCAAGGCAAATGTGCGCTATAAGCCATCAATCAATCAATCAATCAAATAAATCTGTCTGAAGACCCAACAAAAACATCGGAATTCACCCTTAAAACAGCCACCAAAATACTAGATATGCCACCACGAGGTACAAGTGGGGTTCCATAGTAGTAGTTGGATGTAGTATGGTTCAAGTTCAATCTGGATGAAAAAATTTAATTTCCCACTAAATTCCGAGCTCAGGCACCTGTCACGAAAGTTGTAGCGGCAGCCATCTTATTCGTTTGTTTGTGACTTCTCTTCTTGTGAGACGTCATGGCAGCGATGCCGCGCCTACATTCTGTACAGTTGGATCCATTGCACGCCTTCTCTTTGCAATTCCATTTGAGGTCACTTTGCAGACACAGTCTCAAAATTTTAGCTTCTAATAAGACATATGGGATCCTCTCTGCGCCAATTTCTAAATTTCCAAGGAAAGATTTGGAAAGATTTTACTTTAATACCCCTTACCAAAATCAGTCAGGAATAGCACAACCTTTAACTTTGAGAATTTTGTTAGGAAATGTTCGTGCAATAGGCCTATAGGGGAAGAAAGTTTGTGTTTTATAGATGTTTTTGCACAGTTCACAGTGTATGGTCATTCAAAGTGTTCACCTACATGTACATGTTGATTTCTGTCTCATTTTTTACAGATTTTGCTGAAAATCTTGAAATAACTGGTTGTGCCACATGTTTAGACAGTTATCAAGGAGGGTTGGTAATTTTGTAAGATTTTGCTGTTCCTGATTCATTTTGATGGGGGTATTAAAACAAAATCTTTCCTTTGTCATGTTTGTGGGATTCCTCCCTTCAGAAAAACAATCAGACAGGACATTATTAAACATGTTAACCCCTTGCGTACAGATGACGCCATATGGCATCCAAAAAAAAAGTGCCAGTAGGCCGGATGACGCCATTTGCCGCCGTTTGTGCAGTTTCATCCAATCCATTATTGGATTATTGTTTATGATACCCTTGACTGCACAAACACATTGTAGCAGTTCGCTTGGCTTCCAGAACTGCCGCGACACCCCGACGTCTCCCGTAAAATACCGTGCTCAAGGGGTTAACTGGACACACTGTTGCCTATTGTGAAGAAAGTCGCAAATGCAGGGAACCACGTACATATACTCCCATGTCAATGATCTTTTTAATAAGGGAAGTGTGATCCACATGGTCAAAGGTTTTAGAAAACCACTGTTCCCACATTGCTACTTTCTTAATTCGGTGCCCTGGAAAGATTATGGACAAGGTTAATATGAAGTATACTCCTTCTATGTTACCAAACTGACGAGTATCTACTTTATTTCTTCATATTACAAGTCTAAATTTTCCAAACCTGTCGAAATGTTTGCCATCATAGAAAACCCCATTAAATAAACTATAACTTGATTTTGGAATCAGCATTTGTCTCGCTCAGAACAAAAAAGATTTTTCCAGAACCCCCGCACATTGTCAATGTTGGGGGCCCATCGGACGTCCAAACACGGAACATGCGTTGCGTACCGCGAGCCAGAGTAAGTCTGCCAATGGATGGCATTCACGCACAATACAGATACGGTACTAGTCTGGTTTCCACCACGCAAGATTTCTCTGGGTTGTTACAAAATAATCGTTTTGCTTCTGTACTCGATCTATAAAAGTACTTGTTGACTAAGTGCGCCTGGTTATAGTGTCCGATTGTCTTTTTATATCACCCTGTTTATAATAGTTAGGCGGTTTTTGGCCTTAACAAAAGTTACAATTTGTCTAAGAGAATGCCGGTTTCTGTACGCAATCGTGCTATTATTACCAGATAACTAATTCCATAAAGTTTACCCCAATTTTTTGCTGCTGTGGATTAGGGTTAGGGTTTACAATAAAAAAATGTATTTCTTTCTGCCCTTGCACCCATTAAGCCACTCCAAAACAGTATTCGGAAGAGATGACGACGTCCTGAAAATACCCTTTTTTAATGATAAGTTTGGTCATAATATTCATTAAGTTTTTGCCTTTGCTATTTTGTATCATTTTAAGGTGAACATTTGCGAGGACCCTTTCCCAATTTTTCAACGGGTATGATTTCGCTTAAGTGTCGGAAATACATGCCTTTTAATATAAATTGTGCATCCTTTTTGTTTTTCAATTAATTAACATGCATATTTCCCCAAGGCTGATTTTGGGTTTAATTTTTATGGGAGGTAGCTAGAGTCCCAATAAATACATTGCCACTAAAATTTGCCTGTTAACAAAAATGTCAGGGTCCTTGTCAATTCTTACTGGACTAAAACGTTATAAGTTACCGCGATAATACAGCGTCACGAGTCCCGTCCTGCATGCAATGAACAGCCATGGCATGACAGCTTCACGAACGAGTAGCGGCTAACGTTCGCGTTAGCTGGTTAGCACGTACGCACGGGCAATGACGGGAAAACGATTATTCATACTCACAAAATGCATGAAGAATTTTGAAAGTCTGGGTTTGCCATGATTGTTGAAGACTAATATTGCTTTTATCATCTTGATCAAACAACTCCGTTGTTCCAGAAATTCAAAACAAAAGGAAATTTATGGCAAACATGTACGTTATATGTATGCAGCAGCGTACAGCTTTATCGGAGATCGACACTATCCGCTAGCTGAATGAAAAAGTAAAACAACCTGGCGGAAGCTAGCCCGAGATTCAGCCCGCGATTCAGCCCGCGATTCAGCCCGCGATTCGCAATAGGGCCCGCGATTCGCAATAGGGCCCGCGATTCGCAATAGGGCCCGCGATTCGCAATAGGGCCCGCGATTCGCAATAGGGCCCGCGATTCGCAATAGGGCCCGCGATTCGCAATAGGGCCCGCGATTCGCAATAGGGCCCGCGATTCGCCCGATCAGAGCAGCCGCAAATAGAAAACTAGAATCCATTCGACAAAAGGAGGTTTTTTTTTTAAATGAAATCACTGGATTCAGGCAACGAATTTTCGAAAAATATCAAGAAATTACATACCAATTTTGCATTTTTTTAGAATAGGTATGAGCAAAGCTGTACATATTATACTGAAGAGTATTTTATGTATATTTTTTATGAAATAATTTGTCAATTCGCGAGGGCCCATTTCAAAGGCTTCTCTACATCAATTCCTTTCGGCTCAGAACAATAGCTTCTGTTTGAAAGAAAGTGTACCCCACATGTTTTGAATAACTCATATTTTTCTTTCATATTCATGATTCTCATCTTCCTGGGCACACTTAATTTCAGCAAGGGCCTATTCCAAGAATGGCTTCTGTTCCAAATAGCCGCTTAAAGACGGACCATTTTCCAGAATATTTGGAAATGCGGTATTTGGAGTTCGGGTGAAATGCCGTCTTTGAGAGAAAGTGTACCGCACATGTTTTGGAAAATTCATATTTTTCTTTCATATTCATAATTCCCACCTTCCTGGGCACACTTTATTTCAGCAATGGCTTATTCCAAGAATGACTTCTGTTCCAAATAGCCGCCTAAAGACGGACCATTTTCCAGAATATTTGAAAATGCGGTATTTGGAGTTCGGGTGAAATGCCGTCTTTGAGAGAAAGTGTACCGCACATGTTTTGAATAATTCATATTTTTCTTTCATATTCATAATTCCCACCTTCCTGGGCACACTTAATTTCAGCAAGGGCCTATTCCAAGAATGGCTTCTGTTCCAATTAGCCGCTTAAAGACAGACCATTTTCAAAAACATTTGGAAATGCGGTATTTGGAGTTCGGGTGAAATGCCGTCTTTGAGAGAAAGTGTACCGCACATGTTTGGAAAATTCATATTTTTCTTTAATATTCATAATTCTCACCTTCCTGGGCACACTTAATTTCAGCAAGGGCCTATTCCAAGAATGGCTTCTGCTCCAATTAGCCGCTTAAAGACAGACTATTTTCAAAAACATTTGGAAATGCGGTATTTAGAGTTTCGTGTGAAATGCCGTCTTTGAGAGAAAGTGTACCGCACATGTTTTGGAAAATTCATATTTTTCTTTCATATTCATAATTCCCACCTTCCTGGGCACACTTAATTTCAGCAATGGCCTATTCCAAGAATGGCTTCTGTTCCAAATAGCCGCCTAAAGACGGACCATTTTCCAGAAAATTTGAAAATGCGGTATTTGGAGTTCGGGTGAAATGCCGTCTTTGAGAGAAAGTGTACCGCACATGTTTTGGAAAATTCATATTTTTCTTTCATATTCATAATTCCCACCTTCCTGTGCACACTTTATTTCAGCAATGGCCTATTCCAAGAATGGCTTCTGTTCCAATTTGCTGCTTAAAGACAGACCATTTTCAAAAACATTTGGAAATGCGGTATTGAGAGTTTCGTGTGAAATGCCGTCTTTGAGAGAAAGTGTACCGCACATGTTTTGAATAATTCATATTTTTCTTTAATATTCATAATTCTCACCTTCCTGGGCACACTTAATTTCAGCAAGGGCCTATTCCGAGAATGGCTTCTGTTCCAAATAGCCGCCTAAAGACGGACCATTTTCCAGAATATTTGGAAATGCGGTATTTGGAGTTCGGGTGAAATGCCGTCTTTGAGAGAAAGTGTACCGCACATGTTTTGGAAAATTCATATTTTTCTTTCATATTCATAATTCCCACCTTCCTGGGCACACTTTATTTCAGCAATGGCTTATTCCAAGAATGGCTTCTGTTCCAAATAGCCGCCTAAAGACGGACCATTTTCCAGAATATTTGAAAATGCGGTATTTGGAGTTCGGGTGAAATGCCGTCTTTGAGAGAAAATGGTCCGTCCGTCCGAATTATGAATATGAAAGAAAAATATGAATTTTCAAAAACATGTGCGGTACACTTTCTCTCAAAGACGGCATTTGACCCGAACTCCAAATACCGCATTTCCAAATATTCTGGAAAATGGTCCGTCTTTAAGCTGCCAATTGGAGCAGAAGCCATTCTTGGAATAGGCCCTTGCTGAAATTAAGTGTGCCCAGGAAGGTGGGAATTATGAATATGAAAGAAAAATATGAATTTTCCAAAACATGTGCGGTACACTTTCTCTCAAAGACGGAATTCCACCCGAACTCCAAATACCGCATTTTCAAATGTTCTTAAATATGGTCCGTCTTTAAGCGGCTAATTGGAGCAGAAGCCATTCTTGGAATAGGCCCTTGCTGAAATTAAGTGTGCCCAGGAAGGTGGGAATTATGAATATGAAAGAAAAATATGAATTTTCCAAAACATGTGCTATTGTGCTGAGCCGAAATGAATTGATGTAGAGAAGCCTTTGAAATGGGCCCTCGCGAATTGACAAATTATTTCATAAAAAATACACATAAAATAAGCGTTCAGTATAATATGTACAGCTTTGCCCATACCTATTCTGAAAATTCAAGTAAAATTGGTTTGTAATTTCTTGATATTTTTCGAAAATTCGTTGCCTGAATCCAGTCATTTCATAAAAAAAAAAACTCCTTTTGTCGGATGGATTCTAGTTTTCTATATGCGGCTGCTCTGATCGGGCGAATCGCGGGCCCTATTGCGAATCGCGGGCTGAATCGCGGGCGGGCTGAATCGCGGGCTGAATCGCGGGCTGAATCTCGGGCTAGCTTCCACCAGGTGTAAAACAGGATGCGACGGAGTATACAAGTCTGGTTCCTAGACCAAAATATTCTGACTATCGAGATATAATAGAGACGGACGTATGAAGCTCGGGGGTTGTAGGGTTCTAGGAGTAGAGCGGGCACCGGTTGGGGACATAGTGGGAAATTTTTTGTTTTATTAAATGGGTGCTTTGGAGTACAGGCGGGCACTTGTTGGGTACATGAAGTGTAAAAAAGGAAGTGGAATTTCTTTTCGGCATTGTACGACATGCATGCTCATTGAGCTGTTAGGTAACGCATAGCGTTATTTACGCATTCCTTTCAGGCTATAAAGAGTGCATTTCACAATGCTAATTGTTCCTTCTCGGTTGAGCATTCAATACCAATTGCTTTACTAGAGACACGCGTATTCGTACACACCTAGGCCTTACACGTACTTTTCTTATCACGATGATGAGCGACGGGGATCTCAGCCAGTCATCAAACCGCGACATTTTTACCGCTATTCGAGATCTTCAGCAGAAGCTTGCATCAGCGTGCAAGAAGCAAAAGCTACCGGACAGTCCCGCTGCTTTGCAGAGTGAGGGCAACAAGGACCACTCCGTTAAGGTTGCTACTCTGATTGAAACTGCTTTGGCAGCACTGGATGTAGCCGATATTTCAGGTGTCCAATCGCACCTGAAGGAGGCCTTAGATGCTCTACAGCAACGCCAGAAGCTGATTAAATTAGCCGACAGATCACCGCTTGGGCAACTGTGAAAGAATACGTGACGGACAACCTTGCCGATGACTCGGACGATGAGAAGCGACTACGCAAGGCCGAGAAGTCGGCCGCAGCCAGAAAAACGGAGAGCCGGCCAAGAAATACAAGGCGAAATCGAGGTCTCGTGCGACACCGTTTCCTACTGGCATGTTTGGCCAGTCTAATTTTCGCCGCTACACCGGCGCCCCAACCGGATTTCCAGCTCAAGGCTTTGACGGCAGAGTTTGCTACCAATGCGGCATCAGAGGGCATGTCCGCCCCAATTGCCCCTCTCTGCGAGCCCTGCGAAGTACCCAGCAGCAACCTCGCGCCATTCCCCAAAATCCAAGCGCCTCATAAAGCATCGGCAAATCTGTCGCATACCACCACATCCTCGCCATATGTGCGCGATGGACTGCCGGATTTTCCTCGTTCGTAGCGCCAGCAGTGCACACCCAGCCGGGTGTTTCGAGGTCTTCTGATGGGCACAACTACGGTGACCAGGTAGCACACTTGATGGGTAATCGGAACTGCAACAATTCCTGCCAGCGCCAATCGGGCGCGTCCAAACTTAGCGTCAGCAGGTATACTTTTCCCGTGACAGAAATGCCAACTCCGGTGGTAACGTCGGAAATTCTTCCCAGCGGCAGTGATGAACCGCGCACCGAGCCCATTAGGTCAAGCAGCGTAGACGGCCACATCCCGCCTTGTCATCATGCACATGAGAGGGACTGGGAAGCGACGGAACATCCCGTCGGCACAGTGCCAGAAGGTGTTAAAGGTAAATTAAAACCATGTTTGCCTTTTTGGATAAAAGAGCTAAAATCCAATCGTTCGGTTACTGACACAATTAGTCAAGGTTACAGAATTCCATTCTTGTCTTTGCCTACTCCATTTTATGCAAAGAATAATAGATCCAGTCTGGAAAATCCTATTTTTGTTAAGTCTGCCATTGATGATTTGTTACGTAAGCATTGCATACTGGAGGTTCAGTCCCGGCCACATTGTTGCAATCCTTTAACGGTTGCAGAGGGAAAGAAATTACGTTTAGTCCTGGACCTCCGCCACACTAACAAATTCATTTCCAAAACGAATTTCAAATATGAAGATCTCAACCACATTGCCCAGGTCTTAGACGAGAACCAGTTTTACATGTCTTTTGATTTTGAATCTGGTTACCACCATGTTGACATACATCCACAGTATATGCAGTATTTAGGATTTTCTTGGCAAGAGTCTAAAGATAACCCCAAATATACGTCTTTACAGTTCTGCCATTTGGCCTGAGCAGCGCTTGCCATATTTTCACAAAGGTTGTTAGACCTTTAGTATACCACTGGCGTGCCTACGGAATTATTTCCTTTGTTTACATCGATGACGGCCTTATTGTTTCCAATTCAAAGGAACAGGCCGAGACCAACAGAAATGTCGTAAGAACCACCATTGCCAATAGCGGTTTTGTTCTGAACGACAGGAAATGCGTTTGGAACCTATCTCGGCTTTGTTATTAATTCATTATCTGCGTCATCTTTTATTCCAGAACAGAAGATTGTCCAGCTATTGTCTTCTATAGACAGCTGCAAATGGGGGCAGCCCCCATACCGGGTGCCAGTTAAAGGTTTGGCTTCAGTAGCAGGACAGGTGATTTCTATGACCCCTGCGCTCGGGCCAGTTACCCGACTAATGACAAGGAATTGTTATCGCGCAATTGAGTCGCGACTTTCTTGGTACCAGTCCATTATCCTTACTTCAGACATCCTCCATGAAATGGGTTTTTGGAAAGGGAATATTCAAAATTTGAATGGTTTTCCCTTTAAGTTTCGCCTAGTTCCTACCACGCAGTTGTACACAGACGCCAGTAACTCGGGTTACGGTGGCTATGTACAAGGCAAACCAGAATTGTGTTTTCACGGATCATGGGCGCCGCTCGAACGAACAAAAAGCTCCACCTGGCGCGAGCTCATGGCTATACTCCGTATTCTCTCCCAAGCAGGCGGTACGCTTGCTCGTGAAAAGATCAAGTGTTTCACCGACAATTCCAGTGTCCCCACTATTATTAAGTGTGGCAGTAGCAAATCTGATTTGCATGGCACCGCCCTGGACATTTTTAATGTCTGTCATAAGCACGACATTGTTTTAGTTCCAGAATGGCTTCCTAGACTCGAAAACCAAATAGCTGACAAAATCAGCAAGACAATTGATTACGACGACTGGGCCATTGATGCCCATTCATTCGCTTTGATTGACGGGCTATGGGGCCCTCATACAGTAGATCGTTTTGCATCGCCTTCTAATCGAAAACTTTTCAATTTTAATACCAGGTTTTGGTGCCAGGGTACTTCGGCTGTTGATGCCTTTTGTCAAGACTGGTCCGGTGAGAACAATTATTTTTGTCCACCGGTATCCCTTAATATTGTACAAGTTGTTCGACGATTGAAGTCGACCAAATCTATTGGAACTTTGGTAGTTCCGAAGTGGCCGGCCGCATATTTTTTATTTTTGGCCCGTTTTATGCCCAGATGGTTTTCATTTTGACCGTCACATTTGTGACTGGAGACTTTTACGCACCTCTTTTACACCCCCCTCTTTGGGCGGAGTTTCAGTATTCTCTACGAATCCAGCATTTTTGATGCTAGCTTTGAGATACGATTTATCTTTACCTCCCAGAGTATCTAATAGAGGTTTCTGCTGCAGCGATTTGGGCTACTGCAATTTATGCATTTAAACCAACGTTTTTCCAATCGAAATTGCGGCCTAGCGATTTTTTCTTGTCGCCACGATGCTTTACGCCTCTTATTGTTCACTAGCTTCGGAAAACACCGAAGTCATTAGCCGCACATTCAAAAATATCCTTCCTTTGGCGTTTCTCCTGTAGTTGGTGCTCACAACCGAATCCAACTTGTTCAACCAAGTTTTGGTTTCCTATTTTGCATTATTTGAAGTGTATTTGTGTCTTGTTCCTTTTAATGAGGAAGATAGAGAAAAGAAATGTATTTTCTTACGAAGTAAGAAAGTGGAATTTCTTTTCGGCATTGTACGACATGCATGCTCCTTGAGCCGTTGGTAGAGCATAGCGTTACGCATTCCTTTCAGGCTATATAAAGAGTGCACTTCGCAATGCTTGTTCCTTCTCGGTTGAGCATTCAATACCTTGCTTTAAACCCACCCTTTACCCACCTCTTCACCGTACAGTAGCATGGAACAGGGGAGTGCGCCCCCGCTTGGCATCCTGGGACGCAACCACGTTTCCCCTACAAGTTAGGGGTTTTTCGTGGCCTCCGAGTTCCATTTAACCACGCGTTATTGGACCGCGGTGCCAGGCGCCATGATACTAATGATACTTATGCGTAGCATTTATTCAAGAGATCCCGACTATCAATTTGACCAATGATTTTGCTTTAAATTTGGAGAGTGTGCAGCAAGGCAATTTTATGCCACGTGACGTTTTGTCTCACGTATTTTGTGTCCATTTAGTACATTTTGGTAAAACTTTGTACATTTGTCTAGCGGCTTTATGACCCGCGTTTTCCATAAGAACAGTTTTTCTGTTGGCTGTTTTCTTTTCCCTTTCCCAGGGATATGGGACTCCCGTGCGTCAGCTTTGGACGACCCATACTTACAAGAGCTAGCGGAGACGCAACTCCCGGTTCTCCTAACATCGGCTAAAGCTTCATCTACCATCTCCAAATATTCACTTGCTTGGAACAGATGGGAGAAGTGGACACGAACCAGATCCGGAGTCCGAGTTTTCCCGGCGGAACCCTACCACTTATGCCTTTACTTGGCCTATCTCGGTCAGTCATCAGGAGCGAAGACAATTGCGAACGCCTTTGCAACAGCCGCAAAATGGACGCATTCCCTAGCCGGATTGTCTTCGCCTACCGATGACCCATTGTTCAAGACAACTCTGCAGGGATACAACCGGATATACGCTTCCCCGACACGGAGGAAGGAACCAATCACAGCGGACATTTTGGAAAAGTTATTGGCCTCTCATGGTCAGCCTTCCGCAGATTTAGCAGACCTTAGAGTTCTGTTTATTTCCTTTCTGAGTTATGCTGGATTTCTAAGATTTAATGATATTGCCACCGTTAGGTGCAAGGATTGTACATTTTTCGCGGATCGCATGACAATTTATTTATGGAAATCCAAAACTGATCAATTTCGTCAAGGAAGTTATGTTACAATTGCTAGAACGCACAAACGTACATGTCCAGTTTCAATTGCCGAAAGGTATTTAAGGGCTCTCGGAGACTCGCCAGATTGCGAGCTGCCCGTTATTCGTAGATTAACTACTTCCAAGAAAGGACTAGTTCCCACTTCTCATGCCTTGAGTTATACCAGAACTCGTGAGATTGTACTTGAAGCCATAAAACCCTTTGTGCCAGATATTAGCAAATATGGCCTCCACAGCCTAAGAGCAGGTGGCGCATCTGCAGCAAGCAATGCTCTGGTACCATCGTGGCTAGTTGCACGCCACGGCAGATGGAAGACTGACAAGGCTAGAAGTGCCTATGTTAAACCAAATATTGAAGCCGAACTACTTCCATCTAAATCACTTGGAATCTAACTACATGTAGATTATTGCTGAATCATTGAAACGTAAACTTGGAAGCCATTGTTTCATTTAATTGCATACATTAACCTTTTCAAAGTTTAAAACGGGCGAGCAGACCATCTATTTCGTTACTTATAATTTTGCGTTGTAAATATGTAAAAGATAGAATTGGAAAAGAATGGTAAGAATAAAGCGAGTTGGTGCTCACAACCGAATCCAACTTGTTCAACCACGTTTTGGTTTCCTATTTTGCATTATTGGCTGTTTCGAAAGTTTTTCGAAACAGCCCTTGTTTTCGTTAAGATTTTTGGCCGTTTCGAAAGTTTTTCGAAACAGCCCTTGTTTTCGTTAAGATTTTTTTTTTTTTCTTTTTTTTTTTTGGCTGTTTCGGAAGTTTTCCGAAACAGCCCTTGTTTTCGTTAAGATTTTTTTTTGGCTGTTTCGAAAGTTTTTCGAAACAGCCTTTGTTTTCGTTAAGATTTTTTTTTTTTTCTTTTTTTTTTTTTGGCTTTTCCGAAATCCTTCGGAAAAGGCTTTGTTTTTGTTCTGATTTTTTTGGCTTTTCCGAAATCCTTCGGAAAAGGCTTTGTTTTTGTTCTGATTTTTTTTTTTTTTCTTCTTCTTCTTCTTTTAGTTCTGACCAAAAGCCCATAGACTTTGTACACGAATTTTCTCCGCGGCACTTTAGGTCTTAAAAAACTTCAGATCTTAACCAAACTTACCTCAAACATAGACCCTAAGCTGAAATAGTATGTCGAAGAGTGACGTCATGATGACGTCATCACGTGTCACGTGACGTCATCTTAAATGTGCGTTTTTCAAGGGCCCATATCTAGAGAACGGTAGGTCCGATTTCCTTCAAACCTGATATGTTGGTAGGCTAGCTCGTGTTATAGATGAAATTTGAGGTGACGTCAAGATGACGTCATCATACGATTTTATAGTAATTTTTAAGTTTTTGAAATTCAAAGTTTCTTAAAGCCATATCTCATCAACAGAACATGCTAAATTCAAAATTCTTTTTGTAATAGCTTTGTTAGCTCCTATATTCTTTCACATACATTTGAAAAATGTGTGACGTCATCATGACGTCATCAAAAATGTGCATTTCTGAAACACACATAAGGGTACGTCCGATCGTCATAAAAATTAGTGGGTAGGTAGATAGTGCTACTAGCATGTAAAATCCGAGGTGACGTCATGATGACGTCATCGGCTGATTTTCTGTGAATTTTTTAGTTCTATCCCAAATCCCATAGACTTTGTACACGAATTTTGTAAGTGGCACTTTGGTCACTAAACAACCTCGGATCTTAATCAGACTTAACACAAACATAGACCCTCAGCTGAAAATGTAAGCCGAAACGTGACGTCATGATGACGTCATCACGTGTCATGTGACGTCATCTTAAATGTGCATTTTTCTAGGGCCTATATCTAGAGAACGGTAGGTCCGATTGCCTTCAAACCTGGTATGTTGGTATGGTAGCTCGTGTTATAGATGAAAATTAAGGTGACGTCATGATCACGTCATCATACGATTTTACAGTAATATTAAAGTTTTTGAACTTCAAAGTTTCTTAAAGCCATATCTCACCAACAGAACATGCTAAATTCAAAATTCTTTTTGTAATAGCTTTGTTAGCTCCTATATTCTTTCACATACATTTGAAAAATGTGTGACGTCATCATGACGTCATCAAAAATGTGCATTTCTGAAACACACATAAGGGTACGTCCGATCGTCATAACAATTAGTGGGTAGGTAGATAGTGCTAATAGCATGTAAAATCCGAGGTGACGTCATGATGACGTCATCGGCTGATTTTCTGTGAATTTTTTAGTTCTATCCCAAATCCCATGGACTTTGTACACGAATTTTGTAAGTGGCACTTTGGTCACTAAACAACCTCGGATCTTAATCAGACTTAACACAAACATAGACCCTCAGCTGAAAATGTAAGCCGAAACGTGACGTCATGATGACGTCATCACGTGTCATGTGACGTCATCTTAAATGTGCATTTTTCTAGGGCCTATATCTAGAGAACGGTAGGTCCGATTGCCTTCAAACCTGGTATGTTGGTATGGTAGCTCGTGTTATAGATGAAAATTAAGGTGACGTCATGATCACGTCATCATACGATTTTACAGTAATATTAAAGTTTTTGAACTTCAAAGTTTCTTAAAGCCATATCTCACCAACAGAACATGCTAAATTCAAAATTCTTTTTGTAATAGCTTTGTTAGCTCCTATATTCTTTCACATACATTTGAAAAATGTGTGACGTCATCATGACGTCATCAAAAATGTGCATTTCTGAAACACACATAAGGGTACGTCCGATCGTCATAACAATTAGTGGGTAGGTAGATAGTGCTAATAGCATGTAAAATCCGAGGTGACGTCATGATGACGTCATCGGCTGATTTTCTGTGAATTTTTTAGTTCTATCCCAAATCCCATGGACTTTGTACACGAATTTTGTAAGTGGCACTTTGGTCACTAAACAACCTCGGATCTTAATCAGACTTAACACAAACATAGACCCTAAGCTGAAAATGTAAGCCGAAACGTGACGTCATGATGACGTCATCACGTGTCATGTGACGTCATCTTAAATGTGCATTTTTCAAGAGCCTATATCTAGAGAACGGTAGGTCCGATTGCCTTCAAACCTGGTATGTTGGTATGGTAGCTCGTGTTATAGATGAAAATTAAGGTGACGTCATGATGACGTCATCATACGATTTTACAGTAATATTAAAGTTTTTCAACTTCAAAGTTTCTTAAAGCCATATCTCACCAACAGAACATGCTAAATTCAAAATTCTTTTTGTAATAGCTTTGTTAGCTCCTATATTCTTTCACATACATTTGAAAAATGTGTGACGTCATCATGACGTCATCAAAAATGTGCATTTCTGAAACACACATAAGGGTACGTCCGATCGTCATAAAAATTGGTGGGTAGGTAGATAGTGCCACTAGCATGCAAAATCCGAAGTGACGTCATGATGACGTCATCGACTGATTTTTTATGAATTTGTAAATGTTTCAAATTTCATTGTACTCTTAAAATTTTGCACTTCTTCAAATGCCATGAACTTCAAACTTGGCATATGCATTGACTATCTACTCGAGATGGGTGCCGAATCATGACGTCATGATGACGTCATCACATGTCACGTGACGTCATCTTAAATTTGCATTTTTGAAGGCCCTATATCTATTTTTTTTCTGCTTCTTATTTTAGTTCTAACCAAATCCCATAGACTTTGTGCATAGATTTTCTGATCGGCACTTTTGTCATCAAACAACATCGAATCTTAGTCAGAGTTAGCATAGGTATAGACCCTGATGCAAAGTCGTGCCGCGAAGAGTGACGTCATAATGACGTCTTCGTGTGGCATGTAACATGAACTTAAAGGTCAAGTTCGGAGTACGAAATGTTAATCATAAAATAATCTCAGATCTTAAACTTAGCAAAGACATAGACCTTCTGATACTTTATGTTAAATAAAAAAGAAAAAAAGGAAAAGCCATGCGTATGTTTACAACAGACGCACATTTTTTGGCGTTTCCGCTACAGCAGGAAAGCCTTTGTTTTTGTTCTGTTCGCGCGATTGTGTAGTTTAGTACACTTTCGCCCAGGCATGAACACAATCTACTTGAAAATTGTTCGTTTTGCCACATTCAGAACAAAGGGCCACGTCGAAGAACATCTGCAGGGGTTTTTTGGAGTGAAATCGTTAGCTAAGAGGTAACAAAATACGTGATTGCGCAATACCCAGCTTTACACGGATATATAGCTGGTGGGAGAGTAGTTGACCGAGCCAAAACGTGACACAACGTAAGAAAATCGTATTTTCCGCCTTAAAAAACCTTTCCAAATCACAAAAGCACGTGTCATTGGGATTCAGAGAAGTCTACTTTAGTAACAAAAAAAGGCTTTTGGAATAATCAAATACTCCAGAAGCTAACATGAACACAATTAATACAGAAATCCTAAACTACACAATACCCACTATTTTGGTTTCTTCTTAAACACGAATTTTGTCTGCGGCACTTTGGTCACTAAACAACATCAGATCTTAAGCAAACTTAACCCAAACATAGACCCTAATCTGAAATTGTGTGCCGAAGAGTGATGTCACGATGACGTCATTATGTGTTACGTGATGTCATCTTAAAGGCTCATTTTTCAAGGGCCCATATCAAGAGAACCGTAAGTCCAATTGCATTCAAACCTGGTATGTTGGCTAAACAAGTACATGTTATAAATCAAAATTGAGGTGACGTCATAATGACGTCATCATCTGATTTTTATGGTAATTTCAAAATTTTAACGTTAAAGATTCTTAAAACCACATCTCATTAACAGAACATGTTCAATTCAAAATTCCTTTTGTAATAGCTTTGTTAGCTCGTACATTCTTTTATATAAATGCGAAAAATTACTGAAGTCATAATGACGTCATTAAAGGCATGATTTCTTGAAAGACATATGGATAGACCATGTCTAATCGTCACGAAACTTGGTGGTTAGGTAGATTTGTCACTAGTTTACAAAATTCGAAGTGACATCATAAAAACATATGGAAAAGCCCTATGTTCTTAAAAACATAGACCTCTAGTTTTTTTTGGCTTTTCCGAAATCCTTCGGAAAAGGCTTTGTTTTTGTTCTGATTTTTTTTTTTTTTCTTCTTCTTCTTCTTCTTTTAGTTCTGACCAAAAGCCCATAGACTTTGTACACGAATTTTCTCCGCGGCACTTTAGGTCTTAAAAAACTTCAGATCTTAACCAAACTTACCTCAAACATAGACCCTAAGCTGAAATAGTATGTCGAAGAGTGACGTCATGATGACGTCATCACGTGTCACGTGACGTCATCTTAAATGTGCGTTTTTCAAGGGCCCATATCTAGAGAACGGTAGGTCCGATTTCCTTCAAACCTGATATGTTGGTAGGCTAGCTCGTGTTATAGATGAAATTTGAGGTGACGTCAAGATGACGTCATCATACGATTTTATAGTAATTTTTAAGTTTTTGAAATTCAAAGTTTCTTAAAGCCATATCTCATCAACAGAACATGCTAAATTCAAAATTCTTTTCGTAATAGCTTTGTTAGCTCCTATATTCTTTCACATAAATGTGAAAAATGTGTGACGTCATCATGACGTCATCAAAAATGTGCATTTCTGAAACACACATAAGGGTACGTCCGATCGTCATAAAAATTAGTGGGTAGGTAGATAGTGCTACTAGCATGTAAAATCCGAGGTGACGTCATGATGACGTCATCGGCTGATTTTCTGTGCATTTTTTAGTTCTATCCCAAATCCCATAGACTTTGTACACGAATTTTGTAAGTGGCACTTTGGTCACTAAACAACCTCGGATCTTAATCAGACTTAACACAAACATAGACCCTCAGCTGAAAATGTAAGCCGAAACGTGACGTCATGATGACGTCATCACGTGTCATGTGACGTCATCTTAAATGTGCATTTTTCAAGGGCCTATATCTAGAGAACGGTAGGTCCGATTGCCTTCAAACCTGGTATGTTATGGGAGCTCGTGTTATAGATGAAAATTAAGGTGACGTCATGATGACGTCATCATACGATTTTACAGTAATATTAAAGTTTTTCAACTTCAAAGTTTCTTAAAGCCATATCTCACCAACAGAACATGCTAAATTCAAAATTCTTTTTGTAATAGCTTTGTTAGCTCCTATATTCTTTCACATACATTTGAAAAATGTGTGACGTCATCATGACGTCATCAAAAATGTGCACTTCTGAAACACACATAAGGGTACGTCCGATCGTCATAAAAATTAGTGGGTAGGTAGATAGTGCTACTAGCATGTAAAATCCGAGGTGACGTCATGATGACGTCATCGGCTGATTTTCTGTGAATTTTTTAGTTCTATCCCAAATCCCATGGACTTTGTACACGAATTTTGTAAGTGGCACTTTGGTCACTAAACAACCTCGGATCTTAATCAGACTTAACACAAACATAGACCCTCAGCTGAAAATGTAAGCCGAAACGTGACGTCATGATGACGTCATCACGTGTCATGTGACGTCATCTTAAATGTGCATTTATCTAGGGCCCATATCTAGAGAACGGTACGTCCGATTGCCTTCAAACCAGGTATGTTGGTATGGTAGCTCGTGTTATAGATACAAATTGAGGTGACGTCATGATGACGTCATCATACAGTTTTACAGTAATATTAAAGTTTTTGAACTTCAAAGTTTCCTGAAGCCATATCTCATCAACAGAACACGCTAAATTCAAAATTCTTTTTGTAATAGCTTTGTTAGCTCCTATATTCTTTCACATAAATGTGAAAAATGTGTGACGTCATCATGACGTCATCAAAAATATGCTTTTTTGAAACACATATAAGGGTAGGGACGATCGTCATAAAAATTAGTGTGCAGGTAGATAGTGATACTAGCATGTTAAATCCGAGGTGACGTCATGATGACGTCATCGGCTGATTTTCTATGATTATTTTAGTTCTATCCCAAATCCCATAGACTTGGTACACGAATTTTGTACGGGACACTTTGGTCACTAAACAACATCAGATCTTAATCAGACTTAACACAAACAGAGACCCTAAGCTGAAAA
This sequence comes from Hippasteria phrygiana, assembly GCA_037893225.1. NCBI lineage: Eukaryota > Metazoa > Echinodermata > Asteroidea > Valvatida > Goniasteridae > Hippasteria > Hippasteria phrygiana. The sequence continues at coordinate 205,664 of JAZGUH010000759.1, read as the reverse complement.
TGTATGCCGAAACGTGATGTCATGATGACGTCATCACGTGTCTTGTGACGTCATCTTAAAGGTGCATTTTTCAAGGGCCCATATCTAGAGAACGGTAGGTCCGATTGCCTTCAAACGAGGTATGTTGGTATGGTAGCTCGTGTTATAGATGAAAATTGAGGTGACGTCATGATGACGTCATCATACGATTTTACAGTAATATTAAAGTTTTTGAACTTCAAAGTTTCTTAAAGCCATATCTCATCAACAGAACATGCTAAATTCAAAATTCTTTTTGTAATAGCTTTGTTAGCTCCTATATTCTTTCACATAAATGTGAAAAATGTGTGACGTCATCATGACGTCATCAAAAATATGCTTTTTTGAAACATATATAAGGGTAGGGACGATCGTCATAAAAATTAGTGTGCAGGTAGATAGTGATACTAGCATGTTAAATCCGAGGTGACGTCATAATGACGTCATCGGCTGATTTTCTATGATTATTTTAGTTATTTCCCAAATCCCATAGACTTTGTACACGAATTTTGTAAGAGCCACTTTGGTCACTAAACAACATCAGATCTTAATCAAACTTAACACAAACAAAGACCCTTTTAGCTGAAAATGTATGCCGAAACGTGACGTCATGATGACGTCATCACGTGTCATGTGACGTCATCTTAAAGGTGCATTTTGGAAGGGCCCATATCTAGAGAACGGTAGGTCCGATTGCCTTCAAACGAGGTATGTTGGTATGGTAGCTCGTGTTATAGATGAAAATTGAGGTGACGTCATGATGACGTCATCATACAGTTTTTTTTCTATTTGAAAGTTTTTGAACACTAAAGTTTCTTAAAACCATATCTCATCAACAGAACATGCTAAATTCAAAATTCTTTTTGTAATAGATTTGTTAGCTCCTATATTCTTTCACATAAATGTGAAAAATGTGTGACGTCATCATGACGTCATCAAAAATATGCTTTTTTGAAACACATATAAGGGTAGGGACGATCGTCATAAAAATTAGTGTGTAGGTAGATAGTGCTACTAGCATGTTAAATCCGAGGTGACGTCATGATGACGTCATCGGCTGATTTTCTATGATTATTTTAGTTCTATCCCAAATCCCATAGACTTTGTACACGAATTTTGTACGGGACACTTTGGTCACTAAACAACATCAGATCTTAATCAGGCTTAACACAAACAGAGACCCTAAGCTGAAAATGTATGCCGAAACGTGATGTCATGATGACGTCATCACGTGTCTTGTGACGTCATCTTAAAGGTGCATTTTTCAAGGGCCCATATCTAGAGAACGGTACGTCCGATTGCCTTCAAACGAGGTATGTTGGTATGGTAGCTCGTGTTATAGATGAAAATTGAGGTGACGTCATGATGACGTCATCATACGATTTTACAGTAATATTAAAGTTTTTGAACTTCAAAGTTTCTTAAAGCCATATCTCATCAACAGAACATGCTAAATTCAAAATTCTTTTTGTAATAGCTTTGTTAGCTCCTATATTCTTTCACATAAATGTGAAAAATGTGTGACGTCATCATGACGTCATCAAAAATATGCTGTTTTGAAACACATATAAGGGTAGGGACGATCGTCATAAAAATTAGTGTGTAGGTAGATAGTGCTACTAGCATGTTAAATCCGAGGTGACGTCATGATGACGTCATCGGCTGATTTTCTATGATTATTTTAGTTCTATCCCAAATCCCATAGACTTTGTACACGAATTTTGTACGGGACACTTTGGTCACTAAGCAACATCAGATCTTAATCAGGCTTAACACAAACAGAGACCCTAAGCTGAAAATGTATGCCGAAACGTGACGTCATGATGACGTCATCACGTGTCATGTAACATGAACTTAAAGGTCAAGTATGGAGTACGAAATGTGAATCATAAAATAATCTCAGATCTTAAACATAGCAAAGACATAGACCTTCTGATAATTTATGTTAAAGAAAAAAAGAAAACGGAAAAGCCATGCGTATGTTTACAACAGACGCAAAATTTTCGGCTTTTCCGCTACAGCAGCAAAGCCTTGGTTTTTGTTCTGTTCGCGCGATTGTGTAGTTTAGTACACTTTCGCCCAGGCATGAACACAATCTACTTGAAAATTGTTCGTTTTGCCACATTCAGAACAAAGGGCCACGTCCAAGAACATCTCCAGGTTTTTTTTTGAATGAAATCGTTAGCTCAGAGGTCAAAAACACATGATTGCACAATACCCAGCTTCACACGGATATATAACTAGTGGGAGAGTAGGAGCTGGTTCGAAATTGACCGAGCCAAAACATGACACAACGGGTGGAAAATCATATTTTCCGCCTTAAAAAACCTTTCCAAATCACAAAAGCACGTGTCATTGGGATTCAGAGAAGTCTACTTTAGTGACAAAAAAGGCTTTTGGAATAATCAAATACTCCAGGAGCTAACATGAACACAATTAATACACAAATCCTAAACTACACAATACCCACTTTTTTGGTTTCTTCTTAAACACGAATTTTGTCTACGGCACTTTAGTCACTAAACAACATCAGATCTTATTCAAACTTAATACAAACATAGACCCTAATCTGAAATTGTGTGCCGAAAAGTGACATCATGATGACGTCATTATGTGTCACGTGATGTCATCTTAAAGGCGCATTTTTCAAGGCCCATATCAAGAGAACCGTAAGTCCAATTGCATTCAAACCTGGTATGTTGCTAGACAAGTACGTTATAAATAAAAATTGAGGTGACGTCATAATGACGTCATCATATGATTTTTATAGTAATTTCAAAGTTTTAACATTAAAGATTCTTAAAACCATATCTCATCAACAGAACATATGTTAAATTCAAAATTCTTTTTGTAATAGCTTTGTTAGCTCGTACATTCTTTTATATAAATGCGAAAAATTTCTGAGGTCATAATGACGTCTTCAAAGGCATGATTTCTTGAAAGACATATAAGGGTAGACCATGTCTAGTCGTCATGAAACTTGGTGGTTAGGTAGATTTGTCACTAGTTTACAAAATTCGAAATAACATCATAAAAACATATGGAAAAGCCCTATGTTCTTAAAAACATAGACCTCTAGTTTCTTCTTCTTCTTCTTCTTTTAGTTCTGACCAAAATCCCATAGACTTTGTACACGAATTTTCTCCGCGGCACTTTAGGTCTTAAAAAACTTCAGATCTTAACCAAACTTACCTCAAACATAGACCCTAAGCTGGAATAGTATGTCGAAGAGTGACGTCATGATGACGTCATCACGTGTCACGTGACGTCATCTTAAAGGTGCGTTTTTCAAGGGCCCATATCTAGAGAACGGTAGGTCCGATTTCCTTCAAACCTGATATGTTGGTAGGCTAGCTCGTGTTATAGATGAAATTTGAGGTGACGTCAAGATGACGTCATCATACGATTTTATAGTAATTTTTAAGTTTTTGAAATTCAAAGTTTCTTAAAGCCATATCTCACCAACAGAACATGCTAAATTCAAAATTCTTTTTGTAATAGCTTTGTTAGCTCCTATATTCTTTCACATACATTTGAAAAATGTGTGACGTCATCATGACGTCATCAAAAATGTGCATTTCTGAAACACACATAAGGGTACGTCCGATCGTCATAAAAATTAGTGGGTAGGTAGATAGTGCTACTAGCATGTAAAATCCGAGGTGACGTCATGATGACGTCATCGGCTGATTTTCTGTGAATTTTTTAGTTCTATCCCAAATCCCATAGACTTTGTACACGAATTTTGTAAGTGGCACTTTGGTCAATAAACAACCTCGGATCTTAATCAGACTTAACACAAACATAGACCCTCAGCTGAAAATGTAAGCCGAAACGTGACGTCATGATGACGTCATCACGTGTCATGTGACGTCATCTTAAATGTGCATTTTTCAAGGGCCTATATCTAGAGAACGGTAGGTCCGATTGCCTTCAAACCTGGTATGTTATGGGAGCTCGTGTTATAGATGAAAATTAAGGTGACGTCATGATGACGTCATCATACGATTTTACAGTAATATTAAAGTTTTTCAACTTCAAAGTTTCTTAAAGCCATATCTCACCAACAGAACATGCTAAATTCAAAATTCTTTTTGTAATAGCTTTGTTAGCTCCTATATTCTTTCACATACATTTGAAAAATGTGTGACGTCATCATGACGTCATCAAAAATGTGCATTTCTGAAACACACATAAGGGTACGTCCGATCGTCATAAAAATTAGTGGGTAGGTAGATAGTGCTAATAGCATGTAAAATCCGAGGTGACGTCATGATGACGTCATCGGCTGATTTTCTGTGAATTTTTTAGTTCTATCCCAAATCCCATAGACTTTGTACACGAATTTTGTAAGTGGCACTTTGGTCACTAAACAACCTCGGATCTTAAACAGACTTAACACAAACATAGACCCTCAGCTGAAAATGTAAGCCGAAACGTGACGTCATGATGACGTCTTCACGTGTCATGTGACGTCATCTTAAATGTGCATTTTTCTAGGGCCTATATCTAGAGAACGGTAGGTCCGATTGCCTTCAAACCTGGTATGTTGGTATGGTAGCTCGTGTTATAGATGAAAATTAAGGTGACGTCATGATGACGTCATCATACGATTTTACAGTAATATTAAAGTTTTTGAACTTCAAAGTTTCTTAAAGCCATATCTCACCAACAGAACATGCTAAATTCAAAATTCTTTTTGTAATAGCTTTGTTAGCTCCTATATTCTTTCACATACATTTGAAAAATGTGTGACGTCATCATGACGTCATCAAAAATGTGCATTTCTGAAACACACATAAGGGTACGTCCGATCGTCATAAAAATTAGTGGGTAGGTAGATAGTGCTAATAGCATGTAAAATCCGAGGTGACGTCATGATGACGTCATCGGCTGATTTTCTGTGAATTGTTTAGTTCTATCCCAAATCCCATAGACTTTGTACACGAATTTTGTAAGTGGCACTTTGGTCACTAAACAACCTCGGATCTTAATCAGACTTAACACAAACATAGACCCTAAGCTGAAAATGTAAGCCGAAACGTGACGTCATGATGACGTCATCACGTGTCATGTGACGTCATCTTAAATGTGCATTTTTCAAGAGCCTATATCTAGAGAACGGTAGGTCCGATTGCCTTCAAACCTGGTATGTTGGTATGGTAGCTCGTGTTATAGATGAAAATTAAGGTGACGTCATGATGACGTCATCATACGATTTTACAGTAATATTAAAGTTTTTCAACTTCAAAGTTTCTTAAAGCCATATCTCACCAACAGAACATGCTAAATTCAAAATTCTTTTTGTAATAGCTTTGTTAGCTCCTATATTCTTTCACATACATTTGAAAAATGTGTGACGTCATCATGACGTCATCAAAAATGTGCATTTCTGAAACACACATAAGGGTACGTCCGATCGTCATAAAAATTGGTGGGTAGGTAGATAGTGCCACTAGCATGCAAAATCCGAAGTGACGTCATGATGACGTCATCGGCTGATTTTTTATGAATTTGTAAATGTTTCAAATTTCATTGTACTCTTAAAATTTTGCACTTCTTCAAATGCCATGAACTTCAAACTTGGCATATGCATTGACTATCTACTCGAGATGGGTGCCGAATCATGACGTCATGATGACGTCATCACATGTCACGTGACGTCATCTTAAATTTGCATTTTTGAAGGCCCTATATCTATTTTTTTTCTGCTTCTTATTTTAGTTCTATCCCAAATCCCATAGACTTTGTGCATAGATTTTCTGATCGGCACTTTTGTCATCAAACAACATCGAATCTTAGTCAGAGTTAGCATAGGTATAGACCCTGATGCAAAGTCGTGCCGCGAAGAGTGACGTCATAATGACGTCTTCGTGTGGCATGTAACATGAACTTAAAGGTCAAGTTCGGAGTACGAAATGTTAATCATAAAATAATCTCAGATCTTAAACTTAGCAAAGACATAGACCTTCTGATACTTTATGTTAAATAAAAAAGAAAAAAAGGAAAAGCCATGCGTATGTTTACAACAGACGCACATTTTTTGGCGTTTCCGCTACAGCAGGAAAGCCTTTGTTTTTGTTCTGTTCGCGCGATTGTGTAGTTTAGTACACTTTCGCCCAGGCATGAACACAATCTACTTGAAAATTGTTCGTTTTGCCACATTCAGAACAAAGGGCCACGTCCAAGAACATCTGCAGGGGTTTTTTGGAGTGAAATCGTTAGCTAAGAGGTAACAAAATACGTGATTGCGCAATACCCAGCTTTACACGGATATATAGCTGGTGGGAGAGTAGTTGACCGAGCCAAAACGTGACACAACGTAAGAAAATCGTATTTTCCGCCTTAAAAAACCTTTCCAAATCACAAAAGCACGTGTCATTGGGATTAAGAGAAGTCTACTTTAGTAACAAAAAAAGGCTTTTGGAATAATCAAATACTCCAGAAGCTAACATGAACACAATTAATACAGAAATCCTAAACTACACAATACCCACTATTTTGGTTTCTTCTTAAACACGAATTTTGTCTGCGGCACTTTGGTCACTAAACAACATCAGATCTTAAGCAAACTTAACCCAAACATAGACCCTAATCTGAAATTGTGTGCCGAAGAGTGATGTCACGATGACGTCATTATGTGTTACGTGATGTCATCTTAAAGGCTCATTTTTCAAGGGCCCATATCAAGAGAACCGTAAGTCCAATTGCATTCAAACCTGGTATGTTGGCTAAACAAGTACATGTTATAAATCAAAATTGAGGTGACGTCATAATGACGTCATCATCTGATTTTTATGGTAATTTCAAAATTTTAACGTTAAAGATTCTTAAAACCACATCTCATTAACAGAACATGTTCAATTCAAAATTCCTTTTGTAATAGCTTTGTTAGCTCGTACATTCTTTTATATAAATGCGAAAAATTACTGAAGTCATAATGACGTCATTAAAGGCATGATTTCTTGAAAGACATATGGATAGACCATGTCTAATCGTCACGAAACTTGGTGGTTAGGTAGATTTGTCACTAGTTTACAAAATTCGAAGTGACATCATAAAAACATATGGAAAAGCCCTATGTTCTTAAAAACATAGACCTCTAGTTTTTTTTTGCTTCTTTTTCAGACTTTTTGCCCATAGACTTTGTACACGTTTTCGTTCTGCCAGGCACTTTGGCTACTTTTATGCAGCCGATTGCATTTAAACTTAGCAGACACTTAGACCAACTGCTCAGAATGCATGCCGAACTTTTACGTCATGATGACGTCATCACGTGATTTTTTATGAATTTTTGAATTTTGAAAATCGTAACATTCATTAAATTATATCTAGCGAACAAAACAAGATATTTTCAAAATTCTTTTTGTTATAGCTTAGGTATGTCTCAAAGATATGCCTTAAAAAGCGAAAATTGTGTGACGTCATGATGACGTCATCAAAAATGCTTTTTTTTTTTTACGCATGTAAGGGTCAATCTGATTACAAAAATGTATATATTGAATTTTGCTGTACCCAATTCCAAAATTTCATGATCGTGGCTCACTCAAGTAAGAAATAACAGCCATTTCAAAATTTAGACCAAATTCAATATAACACAAAGGAATTCTGGGACGGGCAGATAACCATGGCTATTATGTGCTTGATGTTTATAAAAGGGGTTGATTTCTAGTCTTTTTTCAAGTCGCTGAATTTTTGAAGTATTAAAATCGTAACATTCTTTTCAATATATCTAGCGAACAAAACAAGATATTTTCAAAATTCTTTTTGTTATAGCTTTGGTATGTCTGAAAGATATGCCCTAAAAGGCGAAAATTGTGTGACGTCATGATGACGTCATCAACAAATCTTTTTTTTTTAAACGCATGTAAGGGTCAATCCGATTACAAAAATGTATTCGTTGAATTTTCCTGTACCTAATTCCAAAATTTCATGATCGTGGCTCACTCAAGTGTGAAATAGGAGCCATTTCAAAATTTAGACCAAATTCAATATAACACAAAGGAATTCTGGGAAGGGCTGATAACCATGGGTATTATGTGCTTGCTGTTTATAAAACGGGTTGATTTCTAGTCTTTTTTCAAGTCGCTAAATTTTTGAAGTTTTAGAATCGTAACATTCTTTTCAATATATCTAGCGAACAAAACAAGATATTTTCAAAATTCTTTTTGTTATAGCTTTGGTATGTCTCAAAGATATGCCCTAAAAAGCGCAAATTGTGTGACGTCATGATGACGTCATGAAAAAAATTCTTTTTTCAAGTCGATAGAATATTGCACATAGCATTTGTAAACGTTTTCTTTCTTACCGGCCACTTTGGCTACTTTTAAACTTGGCAGACACTTACACCAACTGCTCACAATGTGTGCCGAACTTTTACGTCATGAGACGTCATCACATGTCACGTGACGTCATCTTAAAGGGGCATTTTTCGAAGCCATATATCTACAAAAGTACAAGTCCGATTAAGTTGGAACGTAATATCTAGGTATGCCACCTGGTGTTATAGATGAACATTGACATGACATTATGATCAAGTCATAACATGTCACGTGGTGTCATCTTAAAGGGGCATTCGCTAGATTATTGCCCATAGCATTTGTAAACGTTTTCTTTCTTACCGGCCAGTTTGGCTACTTTTAAACTTGGCAGACACTTACCCCAACTGCTCAGAATGTGTGCCTAACTTTTACGTCATGATGACGTCATTACATGTCACGTGACGTCATCTTAAAGGGGCATTTTTCGAAGCCATATATCTACAAATGTACAAGTCCGATTCAGTTGAAACACACTATTTAGGTATGCCACCCGGTGTCATAGATGAAAATTGACATGACGTTATGATGAAGTCATTACATGTTATGTGATGTCATCTTAAAGGGGCATTCGCTAGGCTATTTCCCATAGCATTTGTACACGATTCCTTTTTTAAACCAATCCTTCACACATCCAATAACAACATCTTCATCCCTCCGTCATTGTTAACTAACAAACAACTTTAAATATTGCATACACATTTGACATCCAAACTAACAATAAAAAAATTAGAAACAGCCCTGTGTTTGTCCACAAACACTTGCCTCTAGTTTTTTTTTTTTTTTTTTTTTTTTTTTTTCTTTTTCAGACTTTTTGCCCATAGCATTTGTACACGTTTTCTTTCTGCCAGGCACTTTGGCTACTTTTATGCAGCCGATTGCCTTTAAACTTAACAGACACTTAGACCAACTGCTCAGGATGCATGCCGAACTTTTACGTCATGATGACGTCATCACGTAATTTTTTATGAATTTTTGAATTTTGAAAATCGTAACATTCATTAAATTATATCTAGCGAACAAAACAAGATATTTTCTAAATTCTTTTTCTTATAGCTTTGGTATGTCTCAAAGATATGCCCTAAATTGCGAAAATTGTGTGACGTCATGATGACGTCATCAAAAATGTGTTTGTTTTTTAACGCATGTAAGGGTCAATCCGATTACAAAAATGTATACATTGTATTTTTCTGTACCCAATTCCAAAATTTCATGATCGTGGCTCACTCAAGTAAGAAATGACAGCCATTTCAAAATTTAGACCAAATTCAATATAACACAAAGGAATTCTGGGACGGGCTGATAACCATGGCTATTATGAGCTTGCTGTTTATAAAAGGGGTTGATTTCTAGTCTTTTTTCAAGTCGCTGAATTTTTGAAGTTTTAAAATCGTAACATTCTTTTCAATATATCTAGCGAACAAAACAAGATATTTTCAAAATTATTTTTGTTACAGCTTTGGTATGTCTCAAAGATATGCCCTAAATGGCGAAAATTGTGTGACGTCAGGATGACGTCATCAACAATATTTTTTTTTTTAAACGCATGTAAGGGTCAATCTGATTACAAAAATGTATACATTGAATTTTCCTGTACCTAATTCCAAAATTTCGTGATCGTGGCTCACTCAAGTAAGAAATAGGAGCCATTTCAAAATGTAGACCAAATTCAATATAACACAAAGGAATTCTGGGAAGGGCTGATAACCATGGCTTAAATGTGCATGCTGTTTATAAAAAGGGTTGATTTGTAGTCTTTTTTCAAGTCGCTGAATCTTGAAGTATTATAATCGTAACATTCTTTTCACTATATCTAGCGAACAAAACAAGATATTTTCAAAATTCTTTTTGTTATAGCTTTGGTATGTCTCAAAGATATGCCCTAAAAAGCGAAAATTGTGTGACGTCATGATGACGTCATAAAAAAATTCTTTTTTCAAGTCGATAGAATATTGCCCATAGCATTTGTAAACGTTTACTTTCTTACCGGCCACATTTAAACTGGCTACTTTTAAACTTGGCAGACACTTACCCCAACTGCTCACAATGTGTGCCGAACTTTTACGTCCTGATGACGTCATCACATGTCACGTGACGTCATCTTAAAGGGGCATTTTTCGAAGCCATATATCTACAAAAGTACAAGTCCGATTCAGTTGGAACGTAAGGTATGCCACCTGGTGTTATAGATGAAAATTGACATGACGTTATGATCAAGTCATAACATGTCACGTGGTGTCATCTTAAAGGGGCACTCGCTAGATTATTGCCTATAGCATTTGTACACGTTTTCTTTCTTACCGGCACTTTGGGTACTTTTAAACTTGGCAGACACTTAGACTAACTGCTCACAATGTGTGCCGAACTTTTACCTCTTGATGACGTCATGACATGCCACGTGACGTCATCTTAAAGGGGCAGTTTTTGAAGCCATATATCTACAAAAGTACAAATTCGATTAAGTTGAAAAGTAATATCTAGGTAGCCCAGTAGGTTTATAGCTGAAAATTGACATGACATTATCATAATTGATGTCATCACATGTCACGTGACGTCATCTTAAAGGGGCAGTTTTTGAAGCCATATGTCTACAAAAGCACAAGTCCGATTAAGTTCAAAAGTAATATCTAGGTAGCCCAGTAGGTTTATAGATAAAAATTGAATTGACGTTATGATGACGTCATCACATGTCACGTGACGTCATCTTAAAGGGGCAGTTTTTGAAGCCATATATAAACAAAATTACAAGTTCGATTAAGTTGAAAAGTAATATCTAGGTAGCCCAGTAGGTTTATAGCTGAAAATTGACATGACATTATCATGATGTCATCACATGTCACGTGACGTCATCTTAAAGGGGCAGTTTTTGAAGCCATATCTACAAAAGTACAAGCTCGATTAAGTTGAAATGTAATATCTAAGTAGGCCAGCAGGTTTATAGATGAAAATTGACATGACGTTATGATGACTTCATCACATGTCTACAAAAGTACAAGTTCGATTAAGTTGAAACGTGGTATCTAACATGAATTTTAAACAATTTTTGATAATTCTTGTAATATATTTTTAGGTCATACACACTTAAATATAAATGTGAAAAATGTGTGACGTCTGATGACGTAATCATGGTCATCAACTCCTTGTATGCTCACATTTCCAAAACGATTATGAATAAGCCTACGTGATTGCATGACCTATCGTAGACGACCATGAATGTAAAACGAGATTTTTTGATCCACCATTGAAATCTCAAAAATTAAGAATCAAACTACCAAAAACCCCCCAAACGAAACAGCCCTGTGTTTGTCCACAAACACCAAAGCTCTAGTTTTTGGCTGTTTCGAAAGTTTTTCGAAACAGCCCTTGTTTTCGTTAAGATTTTTTTTTTTTTCTTTTTTTTTTTTTTTTTTTTTTTTTTTTCTTTTTCAGACTTTTTGCCCATAGCATTTGTACACGTTTTCTTTCTGCCAGGCACTTTGGCTACTTTTATGCAGCCGATTGCCTTTAAATTTAACAGACACTTAGACCAACTGCTCAGGATGCATGCCGAACTTTTACGTCATGATGACGTCATCACGTAATTTTTTATGAATTTTTGAATTTTGAAAATCGTAACATTCATTAAATTATATCTAGCGAACAAAACAAGATATTTTCAAAATTCTTTTTCTTATAGCTTTGGTATGTCTCAAAGATATGCCTTAAAAAGCGAAAATTGTGTGACGTCATGATGACGTCATCAAAAATGCTTTTTTTTTTTAACGCATGTAAGGGTCAATCTGATTACAAAAATGTATACATTGTATTTTTCTGTACCCAATTCCAAAATTTCATGATCGTGGCTCACTCAAGTAACAAATGACAGCCATTTCAAAATTTAGACCAAATTCAATATAACACAAAGGAATTCTGGGACGGGCTGATAACCATGGCTATTATGAGCTTGCTGTTTATAAAAGGGGTTGATTTCTAGTCTTTTTTCAAGTCGCTGAATTTTTGAAGTATTAAAATCGTAACATTCTTTTCAATATATCTAGCGAACAAAACAAGATATTTTCAAAATTATTTTTGTTATAGCTTTGGTATGTCTCAAAGATATGCCCTAAAAGGCGAAAATTGTGTGACGTCATGATGACGTCATCAAAAATTTTTTTTTTTTTTACGCATGTAAGGGTCAATCCGATTACAAAAATGTATACATTGTATTTTTCTGTACCCAATTCCAAAATTTCATGATCGTGGCTCACTCAAGTAAGAAATGACAGCCATTTCAAAATTTAGACCAAATTCAATATAACACAAAGGAATTCTGGGACGGGCTGATAACCATGGCTATTATGAGCTTGCTGTTTATAAAAGGGGTTGATTTCTAGTCTTTTTTCAAGTCGCTGAATTTTTGAAGTTTTAAAATCGTAACATTCTTTTCAATATATCTAGCGAACAAAACAAGATATTTTCAAAATTATTTTTGTTACAGCTTTGGTATGTCTCAAAGATATGCCCTAAATGGCGAAAATTGTGTGACGTCATGATGACGTCATCAACAATATTTTTTTTTTTAAACGCATGTAAGGGTCAATCTGATTACAAAAATGTATACATTGTATTTTTCTGTACCCAATTCCAAAATTTCATGATCGTGGCTCACTCAAGTAAGAAATAACAGCCATTTCAAAATTTAGACCAAATTCAATATAACACAAAGGAATTCTGGGAAGGGCTGATAACCATGGCTATTATGAGCTTGCTGTTTATAAAAGGGGTTGATTTCTAGTCTTTTTTCAAGTCGCTGAATTTTTGAAGTATTAAAATCGTAACATTCTTTTCAATATATCTAGCGAACAAAACAAGATATTTTAAAAATTATTTTTGTTATAGCTTTGGTATGTCTCAAAGATATGCCCTAAAAGGCGAAAATTGTGTGACGTCATGATGACGTCATGAACAATATTTTTTTTTTTTAACGCATGTAAGGGTCAATCCGATTACAAAAATGTATACATTGAATTTTTCTGTACCTAATTCCAAAATTTCATGATCGTGGCTCACTCAAGTAAGAAATAACAGCCATTTCAAAATTTAGACCAAATTCAATATAACACAAAGGAATTCTGGGAAGGGCTGATAACCATGGCTATTATGAGCTTGCTGTTTATAAAAGGGGTTGATTTCTAGTCTTTTTTCAAGTCGCTGAATTTTTGAAGTATTAAAATCGTAACATTCTTTTCAATATATCTAGCGAACAAAACAAGATATTTTCAAAATTCTTTTTGTTATAGCTTTGGTATGTCTCAAAGATATGCCCTAAAAAGCGAAAATTGTGTGACGTCATGATGACGTCATGAACAATTTTTTTTTTTTTTAACGCATGTAAGGGTCAATCCGATTACAAAAATGTATACATTGAATTTTTCTGTACCTAATTCCAAAATTTCATGATCGTGGCTCACTCAAGTAAGAAATAACAGCCATTTCAAAATTTAGACCAAATTCAATATAACACAAAGGAATTCTGGGAAGGGCTGATAACCATGGCTATTATGAGCTTGCTGTTTATAAAAGGGGTTGATTTCTAGTCTTTTTTCAAGTCGCTGAATTTTTGAAGTATTAAAATCGTAACATTCTTTTCAATATATCTAGCGAACAAAACAAGATATTTTCAAAATTCTTTTTGTTATAGCTTTGGTATGTCTCAAAGATATGCCCTAAAAAGCGAAAATTGTGTGACGTCATGATGACGTCATAAAAAAAATCTTTTTTCAAGTCGCTAGAATATTGCCCATAGCATTTGTAAACGTTTTCTTTCTTACCGGCCACTTTGGCTACTTTTAAACTTGGCAGACACTTACCCCAACTGCTCACAATGTGTGCCGAACCTTTACGTCATGGTGACGTCATCACATGTCACGTGACGTCATCTGAAAGGGGAATTTTTCGAAGCCATACTTTTACCGAAGTAGAAGTCAGATTAAGTTGAAAAGTAATATCTAGGTAGCCCAGTAGATTATCTTAAACAATTTTGTGTCAGGAATGCTTGTAGGCCGGCATGTGTTATATATGAAAATTGATGCGACGTTATGGTGACGTCATCATATGATTTTATAGTAATTTTTTTACTTTTGAATCTTTAAGCTATAAGGCCTATCTCATCAACTGAACATGCTAATTTCGAAATTCTTATTGTAATTCTTTTTGAAATAGGTTTTTTAGGTAAACAAGTTTTACGTTCTGTGATTTGGGAGGATTTAACATAATTTTCAAAAATAGTTGTTGTATTTTGTTCCACTCAAGTAAATGTTGTCTCAATCGTATTTTGGATTACCTTACTTTTAATTTCCAGTTTATAATTCCCAATGTATTAAAAAAAATGCGTTCTGTGATTTTCTACTGCTCAAATAAAGTTTGTTTCAGCCGTCTATTCTTTAAGGTGTGTTGCGTTAATTACTAGTTTTCCGTTTTCAAACACTACATGGGGTATGCTTCGCTCTCACCCACCGCTCTATGTGTGTGTTTGCCTTAAATTGTTAGTTAAGTTTGGTATACAGTGCTAGGCGCCACCGGACAAAATCCGTGAATGAGTTTTTACCAGTAAACTCGTATGCTGCCCTCTACAGTTCACTAAACACAACCAGAGGAGTATTTTTTTAAGTACTACCGCCCTCTTGCGCTAAAAAGTTGACAGGTTTGTCAATTGTGGCAGAGAAACTTTTGACCAGTAAGATTATGTCGAACTTTCCTTGCATTTAACTGTACCTCCCTAGGGTGTGTGGAAAATCATATTACAATTGGAGAATTCAGGACTATTAGGGTTAATAAGACCGTATTTTCTTTCAATTATATACTGTAATAAAAATATACCAGTAAGACTTCATTAAATAACTCTCTTTATTCAAAGGTCTTGTTTTCAAAGAATTCTTTTTATTGCTTCCTACGTGCCACAATGTCAACATGCATTTTTATCAAGAACATATCACATAATATTAATAAAGATTCAAATTTGAGAGGCAAGTTACTCCAATACAAGCCTGAAAACAAAATGTTGAAGAGAAAAAGTTGTGTATTTAACAAGTGCATTCAGTGAAAAGCACAGAAACAATCAGGCGTCTTATAACATTCTTTTTGAATTACAGACATACATGATGACGTCATCACATGCCACGTGACGTCATCTTAAAGGGGCAGTTTTTGAAGCTATATATCTACAAAAGTACAAGTTCGATTAAGTTGAAAAGTAATATCTAGGTAGCCCAGTAGGTTTATAGCTGAAAATTGACATGACATTATCATGATTGATGTCATCACATGTCACGTGACGTCATCTTAAAGGGGCAGTTTTGAAGCCATATATCTACAAAAGTACAAATTCGATTAAGTTGAAATGTAATATCCAGGTAGGTCTGCAGGTTCATAGATGAAAATAAACATGACAATAGGACGACGTCATCACATGTCACGTGACGTCATCTTAAAGGGGCAGTTTTGGAAGCCATATATCAACAAAAGTACAAGTTCAATTAAGTTGAAACGTAATATCTAGGTAGGCCAGTAGGTTTATAGATGGAAATTGACATGACATTATCATGATGTCATCACATGTCACGTGATGTCATCTTAAAGGGGCATTCGCTAGACTATTGCATTTGTACATGTTTTTTTCTTACTGGCACTTTGGGTACTTTTAAAATTGGCAGACACTTAGACCAACTGCTCAGAATGTGTGTCGAACTTTTATGTCATGATGACGTCATCACATGTCAACTTGACGTCATCTTAAAAGGGCATTTTTCGTAGCCATACATTGTGTATCTACAAAAGTACAAGTCCGATTAAGTTGAAACGTAATATCTAAGTATGCTACACGGTGTGTTATAGATGAAAGTTGACATAACGTTATGATGACATCACATGTCACGTGATGTCATCTTAAAGGAGCATTCGCTAGACTATTGCCCATAGCATTTGTACACTTTTTTCTTATTGGCACTTTGGGTACTTTTCAAATTGGCAGACACTTAGACCAACTGCTCAGAATGTGTGTCGAACTTTTACGTCATGATGACATCATCACATGTCACGTGACGTCATCTTAAAGAGGCATTTTTCAAAGCCATATATCTACAAAAGTACAAGTCCGATTAAGTTCAAACATGTATCTAGGTATGCCACCGGGTGTTATAGGTGAACATTGACTTGACGTTATGAAGTGATCACATGTCACGTGATGTCATTTTAAAGGAGCATTCGCTACACTATTCCCCATAACATTTGTACTCGATTTCTTTCTTTAAACCAATCCTTCACACATCCAATAACGTTAATTATTGTATAAACATTTGACTAACTAACACAATAAAAAAAACACGAAACAGCCCTGTGTTTGTCCACGGGACAAACACATAACATGTCTAGTTTTTTTTTTTTCTTTTTCAGACTTTTGCCCATAGCATTTGTACACGTTTTCTTTCTGCCAGGCACTTTGGCTACTTTTATGCAGCCGATTGCTTTTAAACTTAACAGACACTTAGACCAACTGCTCAGGATGCATGCCGATCTTTTACGTCATGGTGACGTCATCACGTGATTTTTTATGAATTTTTGAATTTTGAAAATCGTAACATTCATTAAATTATATCTAGCGAACAAAACAAGATATTTTCAAAATTCTTTTTCTTATAGCTTTGGTATGTCTCAAAGATATGCCCTAAATTGCGAAAATTGTGTGACGTCATGATGACGTCATCAAAAATGTGTTTTTTTGTTAACGCATGTAAGGGTCAATCCGATTACAAAAATGTGTATATTGAATTTTCCTGTACCCAATTCCAAAATTTCATGATCGTGGCTCACTCAAGTAAGAAATAACAGCCATTTCAAAATTTAGACCAAATTCAATATAACACAAAGGAATTCTGGGAAGGACAGATAACCATGGCTTAAATGTGCTAGCTGTTTATAAAAGGGGTTGATTTCTAGTCTTTTTTCAAGTCGCTGAATTTTTGAAGTTATAAAATCGTAACATTCTTTTCACTATATCTAGCGAACAAAACAAGATATTTTCAAAATTATTTTTGTTATAGCTTTGGTATGTCTCAAAGATATGCCCTAAAAGGCAAAAATTGTGTGACGTCATGATGACGTCATCAAACAATTTTTTTTTTTAAACTCATGTTAGGGTCAATCCGATTACAAAAATGTATACATTGAATTTTTCTGTACGTAATTCCAAAATTTCATGATCGTGGCTCACTCAAGTAAGAAATGACAGCCATTTGAAAATTTAGACCAAATTCAATATAACACAAAGGAATTCTGGGACGGGCAGATAACCATGGCTATTATGTGCATGCTGTTTATAAAAGGGGTTGATTTCTAGTCTTTTTTCAAGTCGCTGAATTTTTGATTTTTTTAAATCGTAACATTCTTTTCAATATATCTAGCGAACAAAACAAGACATTTTAAAAATTCTTTTTGTTATAGCTTTGGTATGTCTCAAAGATATGCCCTAAAAAGCGAAAATTGTGTGACGTCATGATGACGTCATCAAAAATATGTTTTTTTTTTAACGCATGTAAGGGTCAATCCGATTACAAAAATGTATACATTGAATTTTCCTGTACCCAATTCCAAAATTTCATGATCGTGGCTCACTCAAGTAAGAAATGACAGCCATTTCAAAATTTAGACCAAATTCAATATAACACAAAGGAATTCTGGGACGGGCAGATAACCATGGCTATTATGTGCTTGATGTTTATAAAAGGGGTTGATTTCTAGTCTTTTTTCAAGTCGCTGAATTTTTGAAGTATTAAAATCGTAACATTCTTTTCAATATATCTAGCCAACAAAACAAGATATTTTCAAAATTCTTTTTGTTATAGCTTTGGTATGTCTCAAAGATATGCCCTAAAAGGCGAAAATTGTGTGACGTCATGATGACGTCATCAACAAATCTTTTTTTTTTAACGCATGTAAGGGTCAATCCGATTACAAAAATGTATTCGTTGAATTTTCCTGTACCTAATTCCAAAATTTCATGATCGTGGCTCACTCAAGTGTGAAATAGGAGCCATTTCAAAATTTAGACCAAATTCAATATAACACAAAGGAATTCTGGGAAGGGCTGATAACCATGGGTATTATGTGCTTGCTGTTTATAAAACGGGTTGATTTCTAGTCTTTTTTCAAGTCGCTAAATTTTTGAAGTTTTAGAATCGTAACATTCTTTTCAATATATCTAGCGAACAAAACAAGATATTTTCAAAATTCTTTTTGTTATAGCTTTGGTATGTCTCAAAGATATGCCCTAAAAAGCGAAAATTGTTTGACGTCATGATGACGTCATCAAAAATATGTTTTTTTGTAAACGCATGTAAGGGTCAATTCGATTACAAAAATGTATACATTGAATTTTCCTGTACCCAATTCCAAAATTTCATGATCGTGGCTCACTCAAGTAAGAAATGACAGCCATTTCAAAATTTAGACCAAATTCAATATAACACAAAGGAATTCTGGGACGGGCAGATAACCATGGCTATTATGTGCTTGCTGTTTATAAAAGGGGTTGATTTCTAGTCTTTTTTCAAGTCGCTGAATTTTTGAAGTATTAAAATCGTAACATTCTTTTCAATATATCTAGCGAACAAAACAAGATATTTTCAAAATTATTTTTGTTATAGCTTTGGTATGTCTCAAAGATATGCCCTAAAAGGCGAAAATTGTGTGACGTCATGATGACGTCATCAACAATATTTTTTTTTTTTTACGCATGTAAGGGTCAATCCGATTACAAAAATGTATACATTGAATTTTTCTGTACGTAATTCCAAAAATTTCATGATCGTGGCTCACTCAAGTAAGAAATAGGAGCCATTTCAAAATTTAGACCAAATTCAATATAACACAAAGGAATTCTGGGACGGGCAGATAACCATGGCTATTATGTGCTTGATGTTTATAAAAGGGGTTGATTTCTAGTCTTTTTTCAAGTCGCTGAATTGTAAAATTTTTGGAATCGTAACATTCTTTTCAATATATCTAGCGAACAAAACAAGATATTTTCAAAATTCTTTTTGTTATAGCTTTGGTATGTCTCAAAGATATGCCCTAAAAAGCGAAAATTGTGTGACGTCATGATGACGTCATAAAAAAAAATCTTTTTTCAAGTCGCTAGAATATTGCCCATAGCATTTGTAAACTTTTTCTTTCTTACCGGCCACTTTGGCTACTTTTAAACTTAGCAGACACTTACTCCAACTGCTCACAATGTGTGCCGAACCTTTACGTCATGATGACGTCATCACATGTCACGTGACGTCATCTTAAAGGGGCATTTTTCGAAGCCATATATCTACAAAAGTACAAGTCCGATTAAGTTGGAACGTAATATCTAGGTATGCCACCGGGTCTTATAGATGAACATTGACATGACGTTATGATCAAGTCATAACATGTCACGTGGTGTCATCTTAAAGGGGCACTCGCTAGATTATTGCCCATAGCATTTGTAAACGTTTTCTTTCTTACCGGCCAGTTTGGCTACTTTTAAACTTGGCAGACACTTACCCCAACTGCTCAGAATGTGTGCCTAACTTTTACGTCATGATGACGTCATCACATGTCACGTGACGTCATCTTAAAGGGGCATTTTTCGAAGCCATATATCTACAAATGTACAAGTCCGATTCAGTTGAAACACACTATTTAGGTATGCCACCCGGTGTCATAGATGAAAATTGACATGACGTTATGATGAAGTCATTACATGTTATGTGATGTCATCTTAAAGGGGCATTCGCTAGGCTATTTCCCATAGCATTTGTACACGATTCCTTTTTTTAAACCAATCCTTCACACATCCAATAACAACATCTTCATCCCTCCGTCATTGCTAACTAACAAACAACTTTAAATATTGCATACACATTTGACATCCAAACTAACAATAAAAAAAATCGAAACAGCCCTGTGTTTGTCCACAAACACTTGCCTCTATTTTTTGGCTGTTTCGTAGTTTTACGAAACAGCCCTTGTTTTCGTTAAGATTTTTTTTTTGGCTGTTTCGAAAGTTTTTCGAAACAGCCTTTGTTTTCGTTAAGATTTTTTTTTTTTTCTTTTTTTTTTTTTGGCTGTTTCGAAAGTTTTTCGAAACAGCCCTTGTTTTCGTTAAGATTTTTTTTTGGCTGTTTCGTAGTTTTACGAAACAGCCCTTGTTTTCGTTAAGATTTTTTTTTTTTTCTTTTTTTTTTTTTTTTCTTCTTTTTCAGACTTTTGGCCCATAGACTTTGTACACGTTTTCGTTCTGCCAGGCACTTTGGCTACTTTTATGCAGCCGATTGCCTTTAAACTTAACAGACACTTAGACCAACTGCTCAGGATGCATGCCGATCTTTTACGTCATGGTGACGTCATCACGTGATTTTTTATGAATTTTTGAATTTTGAAAATCGTAACATTCATTAAATTATATCTAGCGAACAAAACAAGATATTTTCAAAATTCTTTTTCTTATAGCTTTGATATGTCTCAAAGATATGCCTTAAAAAGCGAAAATTGTGTGACGTCATGATGACGTCATCAAAAATGCTTTTTTTTTTAAACGCATGTAAGGGTCAATCTGATTACAAAAATGTATATATTGAATTTTGCTGTACCCAATTCCAAAATTTCATGATCGTGGCTCACTCAAGTAAGAAATAACAGCCATTTCAAAATTTAGACCAAATTCAATATAACACAAAGGAATTCTGGGACGGGTTGATAACCATGGCTATTATGAGCTTGCTGTTTATAAAAGGGGTTGATTTCTAGTCTTTTTTCAAGTCGCTGAATTTTTGAAGTATTAAAATCGTAACATTCTTTTCAATATATCTAGCGAACAAAACAAGATATTTTCAAAATTCTTTTTGTTATAGCTTTGGTATGTCTCAAAGATATGCCCTAAAAGGCGAAAATTGTGTGACGTCATGATGACGTCATCAAAAATATTTTTTTTTTTAACGCATGTAAGGGTCAATCCGATTACAAAAATGTATACATTGTATTTTTCTGTACCCAATTCCAAAATTTCATGATCGTGGCTCACTCAAGTAAGAAATGACAGCCATTTCAAAATTTAGACCAAATTCAATATAACACAAAGGAATTCTGGGACGGGTTGATAACCATGGCTATTATGAGCTTGCTGTTTATAAAAGGGGTTGATTTCTAGTCTTTTTTCAAGTCGCTGAATTTTTGAAGTATTAAAATCGTAACATTCTTTTCAATATATCTAGCGAACAAAACAAGATATTTTCAAAATTCTTTTTGTTATAGCTTTGGTATGTCTCAAAGATATGCCCTAAAAGGCGAAAATTGTGTGACGTCATGATGACGTCATCAAAAAAAAATTTTTTTTTAACGCATGTAAGGGTCAATCCGATTACAAAAATGTATACATTGTATTTTTCTGTACCCAATTCCAAAATTTCATGATCGTGGCTCACTCAAGTAAGAAATGACAGCCATTTCAAAATTTAGACCAAATTCAATATAACACAAAGGAATTCTGGGACGGGCTGATAACCATGGCTATTATGAGCTTGCTGTTTATAAAAGGGGTTGATTTCTAGTCTTTTTTCAAGTCGCTGAATTCTTGAAGTTTTATAATCGTAACATTCTTTTCACTATATCTAGCGAACAAAACAAGATATTTTCAAAATTCTTTTTGTTATAGCTTTGGTATGTCTCAAAGATATGCCCTAAAAAGCGAAAATTGTGTGACGTCATGATGACGTCATAACAAAAAATATTTTTTCAAGTCGCTAGAATATTGCCCATAGCATTTGTAAACTTTTTCTTTCTTACCGGCCACTTTGGCTACTTTTAAACTTAGCAGACACTTACTCCAACTGCTCACAATGTGTGCCGGACCTTTACGTCATGATGACGTCATCACATGTCATGTGACGTCATCTTAAAGGAGCATTTTTCGAAGCTATATATCTACAAAAGTACAAGTCCGATTAAGTTGGAACGTAATATCTAGGTATGCCACCGGGTGTTATAGATGAACATTGACATGACGTTATGATCAAGTCATAACATGTCACGTGGTGTCATCTTAAAGGGGCACTCGCTAGATTATTGCCCATAGCATTTGTAAACGTTTTCTTTCTTACCGGCCAGTTTGGCTACTTTTAAACTTGGCAGACACTTACCCCAACTGCTCAGAATGTGTGCCTAACTTTTACGTCATGATGACGTCATCACATGTCACGTGACGTCATCTTAAAGGGGCATTTTTCGAAGCCATATATCTACAAATGTACAAGTCCGATTCAGTTGAAACACACCATTTAGGTATGCCACCCGGTGTCATAGATGAAAATTGACATGACGTTATGATGAAGTCATTACATGTTATGTGATGTCATCTTAAAGGGGCATTCGCTAGGCTATTTCCCATAGCATTTGTACACGATTCCTTTTTTTAAACCAATCCTTCACACATCCAATAACAACATCTTCATCCCTCCGTCATTGCTAACTAACAAACAACTTTAAATATTGCATACACATTTGACATCCAAACTAACAATAAAAAAAATCGAAACAGCCCTGTGTTTGTCCACAAACACTTGCCTCTAGTTTTTTTTTTTTTTTTTTTTTTTTTTTTTTTTCTTTTTCAGACTTTTGCCCATAGCATTTGTACACGTTTTCTTTCTGCCAGGCACTTTGGCTACTTTTATGCAGCCGATTGCTTTTAAACTCAACAGACACTTAGACCAACTGCTCAGGATGCATGCCGATCTTTTACGTCATGGTGACGTCATCACGTGATTTTTTATGAATTTTTGAATTTTGAAAATCGTAACATTCATTAAATTATATCTAGCGAACAAAACAAGATATTTTCAAAATTCTTTTTCTTATAGCTTTGGTATGTCTCAAAGATATGCCCTAAATTGCGAAAATTGTGTGACGTCATGATGACGTCATCAAAAATGTGTTTTTTTGTTAACGCATGTAAGGGTCAATCCGATTACAAAAATGTATTCGTTGAATTTTCCTGTACCTAATTCCAAAATTTCATGATCGTGGCTCACTCAAGTGTGAAATAGGAGCCATTTCAAAATTTAGACCAAATTCAATATAACACAAAGGAATTCTGGGAAGGGCTGATAACCATGGGTATTATGTGCTTGCTGTTTATAAAACGGGTTGATTTCTAGTCTTTTTTCAAGTCGCTAAATTTTTGAAGTTTTAGAATCGTAACATTCTTTTCAATATATCTAGCGAACAAAACAAGATATTTAAAAAATTATTTTTGTTATAGCTTTGGTATGTCTCAAAGATATGCCATAAAAAGCGCAAATTGTGTGACGTCATGATGACGTCATGAAAAAAATTCTTTTTTCAAGTCGCTAGAATATTGCACATAGCATTTGTAAACGTTTTCTTTCTTACCGGCCACTTTGGCTACTTTTAAACTTGGCAGACACTTACACCAACTGCTCACAATGTGTGGCGAACTTTTACGTCATGATGACGTCATCACATGTCACGTGACGTCATCTTAAAGGGGCATTTTTTCGAAGCCATCTATCTACAAAAGTACAAGTCCGATTAAGTTGAAACGTAATATCTAGGTATGCCACCGGGTGTTATAGATGAACATTGACATGATGTTATGATTACGTCATCACATGTCACGTGACGTCATCTTAAAGGGGCAGTTTTTGAAGCCATATATAAACAAAAGTACAAGTTTGATTAAGGTGAAATGTAATATCCAGGTAGGTCTGCAGGTTTATGGACGAAAATTGACATGACATTATGATGATGATGTCATCACACGTCACGTGACGTCATCTTAAAGGTGCAGTTTTTGAAGCCATATATAAACAAAAGTACAAGTCCGATTAAGTTGAAACATGTATCTAGGTATGCCACCGGGTGTTATAGGTGAACATTGACTTGACGTTATGAAGTGATCACATGTCACGTGATGTCATTTTAAAGGGGCATTCGCTACACTATTCCCCATAACATTTTGTACTCGATTTCTTTCTTTAAACCAATCCTTCACACATCCAATAACGTTAATTATTGTATAAACATTTGACTAACTAACACAATAAAAAAAACACGAAACAGCCCTGTGTTTGTCCACGGGACAAACACATAACATGTCTAGTTTTTTTTTGCTTCTTTTTCAGACTTTTTGCCCATAGACTTTGTACACGTTTTCGTTCTGCCAGGCACTTTGGCTACTTTTATGCAGCCGATTGCATTTAAACTTAGCAGACACTTAGACCAACTGCTCAGAATGCATGCCGAACTTTTACGTCATGATGACGTCATCACGTGATTTTTTATGAATTTTTGAATTTTGAAAATCGTAACATTCATTAAATTATATCTAGCGAACAAAACAAGATATTTTCAAAATTCTTTTTGTTATAGCTTTGGTATGTCTCAAAGATATGCCTTAAAAAGCGAAAATTGTGTGACGTCATGATGACGTCATCAAAAATGCTTTTTTTTTTTTACGCATGTAAGGGTCAATCTGATTACAAAAATGTATATATTGAATTTTGCTGTACCCAATTCCAAAATTTCATGATCGTGGCTCACTCAAGTAAGAAATAACAGCCATTTCAAAATTTAGACCAAATTCAATATAACACAAAGGAATTCTGGGACGGGCAGATAACCATGGCTATTATGTGCTTGATGTTTATAAAAGGGGTTGATTTCTAGTCTTTTTTCAAGTCGCTGAATTTTTGAAGTATTAAAATCGTAACATTCTTTTCAATATATCTAGCGAACAAAACAAGATATTTTCAAAATTCTTTTTGTTATAGCTTTGGTATGTCTGAAAGATATGCCCTAAAAGGCGAAAATTGTGTGACGTCATGATGACGTCATCAACAAATCTTTTTTTTTTAAACGCATGTAAGGGTCAATCCGATTACAAAAATGTATTCGTTGAATTTTCCTGTACCTAATTCCAAAATTTCATGATCGTGGCTCACTCAAGTGTGAAATAGGAGCCATTTCAAAATTTAGACCAAATTCAATATAACACAAAGGAATTCTGGGAAGGGCTGATAACCATGGGTATTATGTGCTTGCTGTTTATAAAACGGGTTGATTTCTAGTCTTTTTTCAAGTCGCTAAATTTTTGAAGTTTTAGAATCGTAACATTCTTTTCAATATATCTAGCGAACAAAACAAGATATTTTCAAAATTCTTTTTGTTATAGCT
The DNA here is from genome assembly GCA_037893225.1 of Hippasteria phrygiana. Taxonomy (NCBI): domain Eukaryota; kingdom Metazoa; phylum Echinodermata; class Asteroidea; order Valvatida; family Goniasteridae; genus Hippasteria; species Hippasteria phrygiana. Next base: position 180,078 of record JAZGUH010000759.1, on the reverse strand, counting down.
TTGGTATGTCTCAAAGATATGCCCTAAAAAGCGCAAATTGTGTGACGTCATGATGACGTCATGAAAAAAATTCTTTTTTCAAGTCGATAGAATATTGCACATAGCATTTGTAAACGTTTTCTTTCTTACCGGCCACTTTGGCTACTTTTAAACTTGGCAGACACTTACACCAACTGCTCACAATGTGTGCCGAACTTTTACGTCATGAGACGTCATCACATGTCACGTGACGTCATCTTAAAGGGGCATTTTTCGAAGCCATATATCTACAAAAGTACAAGTCCGATTAAGTTGGAACGTAATATCTAGGTATGCCACCTGGTGTTATAGATGAACATTGACATGACATTATGATCAAGTCATAACATGTCACGTGGTGTCATCTTAAAGGGGCATTCGCTAGATTATTGCCCATAGCATTTGTAAACGTTTTCTTTCTTACCGGCCAGTTTGGCTACTTTTAAACTTGGCAGACACTTACCCCAACTGCTCAGAATGTGTGCCTAACTTTTACGTCATGATGACGTCATTACATGTCACGTGACGTCATCTTAAAGGGGCATTTTTCGAAGCCATATATCTACAAATGTACAAGTCCGATTCAGTTGAAACACACTATTTAGGTATGCCACCCGGTGTCATAGATGAAAATTGACATGACGTTATGATGAAGTCATTACATGTTATGTGATGTCATCTTAAAGGGGCATTCGCTAGGCTATTTCCCATAGCATTTGTACACGATTCCTTTTTTAAACCAATCCTTCACACATCCAATAACAACATCTTCATCCCTCCGTCATTGTTAACTAACAAACAACTTTAAATATTGCATACACATTTGACATCCAAACTAACAATAAAAAAATTAGAAACAGCCCTGTGTTTGTCCACAAACACTTGCCTCTAGTTTTTTTTTTTTTTTTTTTCTTCTTTTTCAGACTTTTTGCCCATAGCGTTTGTACACGATTTCTTTCTGCCAGGGACTTTGGCTAGTTTTATGCAGCCGATTGCCTTTAAACTTAACAGACACTTAGACCAACTGCTCAGAATGTATGCCGAACTTTTACGTCATGATGACGTCATCACGTGATTTTTTATGAATTTTTGAATTTTGAAAATCGTAACATTCATTAAATTATATCTAGCGAACAAAACAAGATATTCTCAAAATTCTTTTTCTTATAGCTTTGGTATGTCTCAAAGATATGCCCTAAAAAGCGAAAACTGTGTGACGTCATGATGACGTCATCAAAAATGCTTTTTTTTTTTAACGCATGTAAGGGTCAATCTGATTACAAAAATGTATATATTGAATTTTCCTGTACCCAATTCCAAAATTTCATGATCGTGGCTCACTCAAGTAAGAAATGACAGCCATTTCAAAATTTAGACCAAATTCAATATAACACAAAGGAATTCTGGGACGGGCTGATAACCATGGCTATTATGAGCTTGCTGTTTATAAAAGGGGTTGATTTCTAGTCTTTTTTCAAGTCGCTGAATTTTTGAAGTATTAAAATCGTAACATTCTTTTCAATATATCTAGCGAACAAAACAAGATATTTTCAAAATTCTTTTTGTTATAGCTTTGGTATGTCTCAAAGATATGCCCGAAAAGGCGAAAATTGTGTGACGTCATGATGACGTCATCAAAAATATGTTTTTTTTTTAACGCATGTAAGGGTCAATCCGATTACAAAAATGTATACATTGTATTTTTCTGTACCCAATTCCAAAATTTCATGATCGTGGCTCACTCAAGTAAGAAATGACAGCCATTTCAAAATTTAGACCAAATTCAATATAACACAAAGGAATTCTGGGACGGGCTGATAACCATGGCTATTATGAGCTTGCTGTTTATAAAAGGGGTTGATTTCTAGTCTTTTTTCAAGTCGCTGAATTTTTGAAGTTTTAAAATCGTAACATTCTTTTCAATATATCTAGCGAACAAAACAAGATATTTTCAAAATTATTTTTGTTACAGCTTTGGTATGTTTCAAAGATATGCCCTAAATGGCGAAAATTGTGTGACGTCATGATGACGTCATCAACAATATTTTTTTTTTAAACGCATGTAAGGGTCAATCCGATTACAAAAATGTATACATTGTATTTTTCTGTACCCAATTCCAAAATTTCATGATCGTGGCTCACTCAAGTAAGAAATGACAGCCATTTCAAAATTTAGACCAAATTCAATATAACACAAAGGAATTCTGGGACGGGCTGATAACCATGGCTATTATGAGCTTGCTGTTTATAAAAGGGGTTGATTTCTAGTCTTTTTTCAAGTCGCTGAATTTTTGAAGTTTTAAAATCGTAACATTCTTTTCAATATATCTAGCGAACAAAACAAGATATTTTCAAAATTCTTTTTGTTACAGCTTTGGTATGTCTCAAAGATATGCCCTAAATGGCGACAATTGTGTGACGTCATGATGACGTCATCAACAATATTTTTTTTTTTAAACGCATGTAAGGGTCAATCTGATTACAAAAATGTATACATTGTATTTTTCTGTACCCAATTCCAAAATTTCATGATCGTGGCTCACTCAAGTAAGAAATAACAGCCATTTCAAAATTTAGACCAAATTCAATATAACACAAAGGAATTCTGGGACGGGCTGATAACCATGGCTATTATGAGCTTGCTGTTTATAAAAGGGGTTGATTTCTAGTCTTTTTTCAAGTCGCTGAATTTTTGAAGTATTAAAATCGTAACATTCTTTTCAATATATCTAGCGAACAAAACAAGATATTTTCAAAATTCTTTTTGTTATAGCTTTGGTATGTCTCAAAGATATGCCCTAAAAAGCGAAAATTGTGTGACGTCATGATGACGTCATCAAAAATATGTTTTTTTTTAAACGCATGTAAGGGTCAATCCGATTACAAAAATGTATACATTGAATTTTCCTGTACCCATTTCCAAAATTTCATGATCGTAGCTCACTCAAGTAAGAAATGACAGCCATTTCAAAATTTAGACCAAATTCAATATAACACAAAGGAATTCTGGGACGGGCAGATAACCATGGCTATTATGTGCTTGATGTTTATAAAAGGGGTTGATTTCTAGTCTTTTTTCAAGTCGCTGAATCTTTAATTTTTTTAAATCGTAACATTCTTTTCAATATATCTAGCGAACAAAACAAGATATTTTCAAAATTCTTTTTGTTATAGCTTTGGTATGTCTCAAAGATATGCCCTAAAAAGCGAAAATTGTGTGACGTCATGATGACGTCATAAAAAAATTTTTTTTTCAAGTTGATAGAATATTGCCCATAGCATTTGTAAACGTTCTTTCTTACCGGCCACATTGGCTACTTTTAAACTTGGCAGACACTTACCCCAACTGCTCACAATGTGTGCCGAACTTTTACGTCATGATGACGTCATCACGTGTCACGTGACGTCATCTTAAAGGGGCATTTTTCGAAGCCATATATCTACAAAAGTACAAGTCCGATTCAGTTGGAACGTAATATCTAGGTATGCCACCTGGTGTTATAGATGAAAATTGACATGACGTGATGATCAAGTCATAACATGTCACGTGGTGTCATCTTAAAGGGGCACTCGCTAGATTATTGCCTATAGCATTTGTACACGTTTTCTTTCTTACCGGCACTTTGGGTACTTTGAGACTTGGCAGACACTTAGACTAACTGCTCACAATGTGTGCCGAACTTTTACCTCATGGTGACGTCATGACATGCCACGTGACGTCATCTTAAAGGGGCAGTTTTTGAAGCCATATATCTACAAAAGTACAAGTTCGATTAAGTTGAAAAGTAATATCTAGGTAGCCCAGTAGGTTTATAGCTGAAAATTGACATGACATTATCATGATTGATGTCATCACATGTCACGTGACGTCATCTTAAAGGGGCAGTTTTTGAAGCCATATGTCTACAAAAGTACAAGTTCGATTAAGTTGAAAAGTAATATCTAGGTAGCCCAGTAGGTTTATAGCTGAAAAATCACATGACATTATCATGATTGATGTCATCACATGTCACGTGACGTCATCTTAAAGGGGCAGTTTTTGAAGCCATATATAAACAAAATTACAATTTTGATTAAGTTGAAAAGTAATATCTAGGTAGCCCAGTAGGTTTATAGCTGAAAATTGACATGACATTATCATGATGTCATCACATGTCACGTGACGTCATCTTAAAGGGGCAGTTTTTGAAGCCATATATCTACAAAAGTAGAAGCTCGATTAAGTTGAAATGTAATATCTAAGTAGGCCAGCAGGTTTATTGACGAAAATTGACATGACGTTATAATGACATCAGTTGTCACGTGACCACTCATCTTAAAGGGGCAGGTGCATTTTTCAAATCCATATATCTACAAAAGTACAAGTCTGATTGAGTTGAAATGTTATATCATTGTAGGCCAGCAGGTTTATAAATTTAAATTGACAGACATTATTATGACGTCATCACATGTCACGTGACCCCCATCTTAAAGCTGCAGGTGCATTTATTTGAATCCATATATCTACAGAAATGCAAGTGCAAATAAGCTAAAATGTGCTATCTAGTTATTATTTTTTGGGGTTTGCTATAATGTTTAAGTATTTGGACCTTTCAGCCATATCTCATCAACGGAACAAATTAATTTCGAAATTCTTTTTACAATAGCTTTGTTAGGTCATAGATACATACATATAAATGTGAAAAATGCGACACGTCATGATGACGTCATAAAAAAATGTGCTTTTTTGAAACACGTATAAGGGTAGGTACCATCGTCATGAAAATTGGTGGATACGTAGGTATTGTTACTAGCATGCAAAAGCCAGAGTGACTTCATTGGTTGATTTTCTGTTAATTTATAAATTTATAAAATTCACAATCAAACTACCACAAAAAAACCGAAACAGCCCTGTGTTTGTCCACAAACACTATTGGCTCTAGTTTTTTTTTTTTTTTTTTCTTTTTCAGACTTTTTGCCCATAGCATTTGTACACGTTTTCTTTCTGCCAGGCACTTTGGCTACTTTTATGCTGCCGATTGCCTTTAAACTTACCAGACACTTAGACCAACTGCTCAGGATGCATGCCGAACTTTTACGTCATGATGACGTCATCACGTGATTTTTTATGAATTTTTGAATTTTGAAAATCGTAACATTTATTAAATTATATCTAGCGAACAAAACAAGATATTTTCAAAATTCTTTTTCTTATAGCTTTGGTATGTCTCAAAGATATGCCCTAAATTGCGAAAATTGTGTGACGTCATGATGACGTCATCAAAAATGTGTTTTTTTGTTAACGCATGTAAGGGTCAATCCGATTACAAAAATGTATACATTGAATTTTCCTGTACCTAATTCCAAAATTTCATGATCGTGGCTCACTCAAGTATGAAATAGGAGCCATTTCAAAATTTAGACCAAATTCAATATAACACAAAGGAATTCTGGGAAGGGCTGATAACCATGGGTATTTTGTGCTTGCTGTTTATAAAAGGGGTTGATTTCTAGTCTTTTTTCAAGTCGCAAAATTTTTGAAGTTTTAAAATCGTAACATTCTTTTTAATATATCTAGCGAACAAAACAAGATATTTTCAAAATTATTTTTGTTACAGCTTTGGTATGTCTCAAAGATATGCCCTAAAAAGCGAAAATTGTGTGACGTCATGATGACGTCATCAACAAATCTTTTTTTTTAAACGCATGTAAGGGTCAATCCGATTACAAAAGTGTATTCATTGAATTTTTCTGTACGTAATTCCAAAATTTCATGATCGTGGCTCACTCAAGTAAGAAATGACAGCCATTTCAAAATTTAGACCAAATTCAATATAACACAAAGGAATTCTGGGACGGGTTGATAACCATGGCTATTATGTGCTTGCTGTTTATAAAAGGGGTTGATTTGTAGTCTTTTTTCAAGTCGCTGAATTTTTGAATTTCTTAAATCGTAACATTCTTTTCAATATATCTAGCGAACAAAACAAGACATTTTCAAAATTCTTTTTGTTATAGCTTTGGTATGTCTCAAAGATATGCCCTAAAAAGCGAAAATTGTGTGACGTCATGATGACGTCATAAATAAATTATTTTTTCAAGTTGCTAGAATATTGCCCATAGCATTTGTAAACGTTTTCTTTCTTACCGGCCACTTTGGCTACTTTTAAACTTGGCAGACACTTACACCAACTGCTCACAATGTCTGCCGAACTTTTACGTCATGATGACGTCATCACATGTCACGTGACGTCATCTTAAAAGGGCATTTTTTCGAAGCCATATATCTACAAAAGTACAAGTCCGATTAAGTTGAAACGTAATATCTAGGTATGCCACCGGGTGTTATAGATGAACATTGACATGATGTTATGATGACGTCATCACATGTCACGTGACGTCATCTTAAAGGGGCAGTTTTTGAAGCCATATATAAACAAAAGTACAAGTTCGATTAAGTTGAAATGTAATATCCAGGTAGGTCTGCAGGTTTATGGACGAAAATTGACATGACATTATGATGATGATGTCATCACACGTCACGTGACGTCATCTTAAAGGGGCAGTGTTTGAAGCCATAAACAAAAGTACAAGTCCGATTAAGTTGAAAAGTAATATCTAGGTAGCCCAATAGGTTTATAGATGAAAATTGACATGACATTATTATGATGTCATCACATGTCACATGACGTCATCTTAAAGGTGCAGTTTTTGAAGCCATATATAAACAAAAGTACAAGTCCGATTAAGTTCAAAAGTAATATCTAGGTAGCCCAGTAGGTATTTTAAATAAAACAATTGATGATGTCATGATTACGTCATCACTTGTTTCGTGTCATTATCTTAAAGGGGCATTTTTCGAAGCCATAAATCTACAAAAGTACAGGTCCGATTTATTTGAAATGTAATATATAGTCGGGTAGGCAAGCAGGTTTATAGATGAAAATTGACGTGACGTTATGATGACGTCATCACATGTCACGTGACGTTATCTTAAAGGGGCAGTTTTTAAAGCCATAAATTGTATATCTACAAAAGTACAAGTTCGATTATTTTAAATGTAATATCTAGGTAGGTCAGCAAGTTTACAGATGTAAATTTACATTACGTTATGATGACGTCATCACAAGTGACTATTACAAACAACTTAAATTATTTTCAAAGTCTAACAAAGAAAACTGGCAGGAGCGCGATTGTTTGACGAAGTTTAATTATTGTATTCACATTTCACATCCAAATAAAAAAAAAAAAAAAACGAAACAGCCCTGTGTTTGTCCACAAACACCGTCCGTCTAGTTTTTTTTTTCTTTTTTTTTTTTTTTTTTTGGCTTTTCCGACAATCCGTCGGAAAAGGCGTTGTTTTTGTTCTGATTTTTTTTTTTCTTTTTCTTCTTACTTTAGTTCTATCCTAAATCCCATAGACTTTGTACACGAATTTTATGACAGCCACTTTGGTCACTAAACAATCTCAGATCTTAATTAAACTTAACACAAACATAGACCCGAACCTGAAATTGTATGCCGAAGAGTGACGTCATGATGACGTCATCACGTGATTTTTCATGATTTTTTGAATTTTGAAAATCGTAACTTTCTTTTCAATATATCTAGCACACAAAACAAGATATTTTCAAAATTCTTTTTGTTATAGCTTTGGTATGTCTCAAAGATATGCCCTAAAAAGCGAAAATTGTTTGACGTCATGATGACGTCATCAAATTATTATTTTTTTTTAAACGCATGTAAGTTTCAATTCGATTACAAAAATGTATATATTGAATTTTTCTGTACCTAATTCCAAAATTTCATGATCGTAGCTCACTCAAGTAAGAAATAGCAGCCATTTCAAAATTTAGACCAAATTCAATATAACACAAAGGAATTCTGGGAAGGGCAGATAACCATGGCTTTAGTGTGCTTGCTGTTTATAAAAGGGGTTGATTTCTAGTCTTTTTTCAAGTCGCTGAATTTTTGAAGTATTGAAATCGTAACATTCTTTTAAATATATCTAGCGAACAAAACAAGATATTTTCAAAATTCTTTTTGTTATAGCTTTGGTATGTCTCAAAGATATGCCCTAAAAAGCGAAAATTGTGTGACGTCATGATGACGTAATAAAAAAAACAATTTTTTCAAGTCGCTAGAATATTGCCCATAGCATTGTAAACGTTTTCTTTCTTACCGGCCACTTTGGCTACTTTTAAACTTGGCAGACACTTACCCCAACTGTTCACAATGTGTGTCGAACTTTTACGTCATGATGACGTCATCACATGTCACGTGACGTCATCTTAAAGATGATTTTTTCAAGGGCCCATATCTAGAGAGCCGTAGGTCCGATTGCCTTTAAACCTGGTATGTTGGTGGACCACCACGTGTTATAGATGAAAATTGACGTGACGTCATGATGACGTCATCATACGATTTTATGTTAATTTTTAAGTTTTTGAACCTTAAAGTTTCTTAAAGCCATATCTCATCAACAGAACATGCTAAATCAAAAATTCTTTTTGGAATAGCTTTGTTAGCTCCTATATTCTTTCACATCAATGGGAAAAATGTGTGACGTCATCATGACGTCATCAAACAATTTCTTTTTGAAACACATATAAGGGAACGTCCGATCGTCATAAAAATTGCTGGGTAGGTAGATAATGCTACTAGCATGTAAAATCCAAAGTGACGTCATTGTGACGTCATCGGCTGATTTTCTATGAATTATTTTGTTCTATCCCAAATCCCATAGACTTTGTACACGAATTTTGTAAGTGGCACTTTGCTCACTAAACAACCTCAGATCTTAATCAGGCTTAACACAAACAAAGACCCTAACCTGAAATTGCACGCTGAAGAGTGACGTCTTGATGACGTCATCACGTGTCACGTGACGTCATTTTAAAGCTGCATTTTTCAATGGCCCATATCTAGAGAACCGTAGGTCCAATTATGTTTAAACCTAGTATGTTGGTAGACCAGCTGGTGTTATCAATGAAAATCGTGGTGACTTCATGATGACGTCATCATACGATCTTATAGTAATTTTTAAGTTTTGTTAGCTCCGATATTCTTTCATTTCAATGTGAAAAAGTGTGACCTCATCATGACGTCAAAAATGTGCTTTTTAAAAACACATAAGAATAGGTCTGATTATCATACAAATTGCTGGGTAGGTAGATAGTGCCAGTAGAATGTAACATCCGAAGTGACGTCATGATGACGTCATCGGCTAATTTTCTATGAATCTTTTTGTTCTATCCAAAATCCCATAGACTTTGTCACGAATTTTGTACAAGCCACTTTACTCACTATAAACATCAGATCTTAATCAAACTTAACACAAACATAGAACGTAAGCTGAAGTTTTAGGGTGGAAAAAAAAAACACGGAAAAGCCTTGTGTTCTGTTTCAAACAGACACAAACCTCTAGTTTTTTTTTTTTTTGCTTCTTTTTCAGACTTTTTGCCCATAGCATTTGTACACGTTTTCTTTCTACCAGGCACTTTTGCTACTTTGATGCAGCCGATTGCCTTTAAACTTAACAGACACTTAGACCAACTGCTCAGAATGCATGCCGAACTTTTACGTCATGATGACGTCATCACGTGATTTTTTATGAATTTTTGAAATTTGAAAATCGTAACATTCATTAAATTATATCTAGCGAACAAAACAAGATATTTTCAAAATTCTTTTTGTTAGAGCTTTGGTATGTCTCAAAGATATGCCCTAAAAAGCGAAAATTGTTTGACGTCATGATGACGTCATCAAAAATATGTTTTTTTGTAAACGCATGTAAGGGTCAATTCGATTACAAAAATGTATACATTGAATTTTCCTGTACCCAATTCCAAAATTTCATGATCGTGGCTCACTCAAGTAAGAAATGACAGCCATTTCAAAATTTAGACCAAATTCAATATAACACAAAGGAATTCTGGGACGGGCAGATAACCATGGCTATTATGTGCTTGCTGTTTATAAAAGGGGTTGATTTCTAGTCTTTTTTCAAGTCGCTGAATTTTTGAAGTATTAAAATCGTAACATTCTTTTCAATATATCTAGCGAACAAAACAAGATATTTTAAAAATTATTTTTGTTATAGCTTTGGTATGTCTCAAAGATATGCCCTAAAAGGCGAAAATTGTGTGACGTCATGATGACGTCATCAACAATATTTTTTTTTTTTTACGCATGTAAGGGTCAATCCGATTACAAAAATGTATACATTGAATTTTTCTGTACGAAATTCCAAAATTTCATGATCGTGGCTCACTCAAGTAAGAAATAGGAGCCATTTCAAAATGTAGACCAAATTCAATATAACACAAAGGAATTCTGGGAAGGGCAGATAACCATGGCTATTATGTGCTTGATGTTTATAAAAGGGGTTGATTTCTAGTCTTTTTTCAAGTCGCTGAATTTTTGAAGTATTAAAATCATAACATTCTTTTCAATATATCTAGCGAACAAAACAAGATATTTTCAAAATTCTTTTTGTTATAGCTTTGGTATGTCTCAAAGATATGCCCTAAAAGGCGAAAATTGTGTGACGTCATGATGACGTCATCAACAATTCTTTTTTTTTTAACGCATGTAAGGGTCAATCCGATTACAAAAATGTATACATTGAATTTTTCTGTACGTAATTCCAAAATTTCATGTGTCGTGGCTCACTCAAGTAAGAAATAGGAACCATTTCAAAATTTAGACCAAATTCAATATAACACAAAGGAATTCTGGGAAGGGCAGATAACCATGGCTTAAATGAGCATGCTGTTTATAAAAAGGGTTGATTTGTAGTCTTTTTTCAAGTCGCTGAATTTTAAATTGTTGGAATCGTAACATTCTTTTCAATATATGTAGCGAACAAAACAAGATATTTTCAAAATTCTTTTTGTTATAGCTTTGGTATGTCTCAAAGATATGCCCTAAAAAGCGAAAATTGTGTGACGTCATGATGACGTCATAAAAAAAAATCTTTTTTCAAGTCGCTAGAATATTGCCCATAGCATTTGTAAACTTTTTCTTTCTTACCGGCCACTTTGGCTACTTTTAAACTTAGCAGACACTTACTCCAACTGCTCACAATGTGTGCCGAACATTTACGTCATGATGACATCATCACATGTCACGTGACGTCATCTTAAAGGGGCATTTTTCGAAACCATATATCTACAAAAGTACAAGTCCGATTAAGTTGGAACGTAATATCTAGGTATGCCACCGGGTGTTATAGATGAACATTGACATGACGTTATGACCAAGTCATAACATGTCACGTGGTGTCATCTTAAAGGGGCACTCGCTAGATTATTGCCCATAGCATTTGTAAACATTTTCTTTCTTACCGGCCAGTTTGGCTACTTTTAAACTTGGCAGACACTTACCCCAACTGCTCAGAATGTGTGCCTAACTTTTACGTCATGATGACGTCATCACATGTCACGTGACGTCATCTTAAAGGGGCATTTTTCGAAGCCATATATCTACAAATGTGCAAGTCCGATTCAGTTGAAACACACCATTTAGGTATGCCACCCGGTGTCATAGATGAAAATTGACATGACGTTATGTGATGTCATCTTAAAGGGGCATTCGCTAGGCTATTTCCCATAGCATTTGTACATGATTCCTTTTTTTAAACCAATCCTTCACACATCCAATAACATCTTCATCCCTCCGTCATTGTTAACTAACAAACAACTTTAAATATTGCATACACATTTGACATCCAAACTAACAATAAAAAAATTCGAAACAGCCCTGTGTTTGTCCACAAACACTTGCCTCTAGTTTTTTTTTGCTTCTTTTTCAGACTTTTTGCCCATAGACTTTGTACACGTTTTCGTTCTGCAAGGCACTTTGGCTACTTTTATGCAGCCGATTGCATTTAAACTTAGCAGACACTTAGACCAACTGCTCAGAATGCATGCCGAACTTTTACGTCATGATGACGTCATCACGTGATTTTTTATGAATTTTTGAATTTTGAAAATCGTAACATTCATTAAATTATATCTAGCGAACAAAACAAGATATTTTCAAAATTCTTTTTGTTATAGCTTTGGTATGTCTCAAAGATATGCCTTAAAAAGCGAAAATTGTGTGACGTCATGATGACGTCATCAAAAATGCTTTTTTTTTTTTACGCATGTAAGGGTCAATCTGATTACAAAAATGTATATATTGAATTTTGCTGTACCCAATTCCAAAATTTCATGATCGTGGCTCACTCAAGTAAGAAATAACAGCCATTTCAAAATTTAGACCAAATTCAATATAACACAAAGGAATTCTGGGACGGGCAGATAACCATGGCTATTATGTGCTTGATGTTTATAAAAGGGGTTGATTTCTAGTCTTTTTTCAAGTCGCTGAATTTTTGAAGTATTAAAATCGTAACATTCTTTTCAATATATCTAGCGAACAAAACAAGATATTTTCAAAATTCTTTTTGTTATAGCTTTGGTATGTCTGAAAGATATGCCCTAAAAGGCGAAAATTGTGTGACGTCATGATGACGTCATCAACAAATCTTTTTTTTTTAAACGCATGTAAGGGTCAATCCGATTACAAAAATGTATTCGTTGAATTTTCCTGTACCTAATTCCAAAATTTCATGATCGTGGCTCACTCAAGTGTGAAATAGGAGCCATTTCAAAATTTAGACCAAATTCAATATAACACAAAGGAATTCTGGGAAGGGCTGATAACCATGGGTATTATGTGCTTGCTGTTTATAAAACGGGTTGATTTCTAGTCTTTTTTCAAGTCGCTAAATTTTTGAAGTTTTAGAATCGTAACATTCTTTTCAATATATCTAGCGAACAAAACAAGATATTTTCAAAATTCTTTTTGTTATAGCTTTGGTATGTCTCAAAGATATGCCCTAAAAAGCGCAAATTGTGTGACGTCATGATGACGTCATGAAAAAAATTCTTTTTTCAAGTCGCTAGAATATTGCACATAGCATTTGTAAACGTTTTCTTTCTTACCGGCCACTTTGGCTACTTTTAAACTTGGCAGACACTTACACCAACTGCTCACAATGTGTGCCGAACTTTTACGTCATGAGACGTCATCACATGTCACGTGACGTCATCTTAAAGGGGCATTTTTCGAAGCCATATATAAACAAAATTACAAGTTCGATTAAGTTGAAAAGTAATATCTAGGTAGCCCAGTAGGTTTATAGCTGAAAATTGACATGACATTATCATGATGTCATCACATGTCACGTGACGTCATCTTAAAGGGGCAGTTTTTGAAGCCATATCTACAAAAGTACAAGCTCGATTAAGTTGAAATGTAATATCTAAGTAGGCCAGCAGGTTTATAGATGAAAATTGACATGACGTTATGATGACTTCATGACATGTCACCTGACGTAATCTTAAATGGGCAGTTTTTGAAGCCACATATAAACAAAAGTACAAGTTCGATTAAGTTGAAATGTAATATCCAGGCAGATCTGCAGGTTCATAGATGAAAATTGACATGACATTATCATGACTTCATCACATGTCACGTGACGTCATCTTAAAGGGGCAGTTTTTGAAGCCATCTATCTTTTTGGCTGTTTCGAAAGTTTTTCGAAACAGCCCTTGTTTTCGTTAAGATTTTTTTTGGCTTTTCCGACAATCCGTCGGAAAAGGCTTTGTTTTTGTTCTGATTTTTTTTTTTCTTTTTCTTATTTTAGTTCTATCCTAAATCCCATAGACTTTGTACACGAATTTTATGACAGCCACTTTGGTCACTAAACAATCTCAGATCTTAATTAAACTGAACACAAACATAGACCCGAACCTGAAATTGTATGCCGAAGAGTGACGTCATGATGACGTCATCACGTGATTTTTTATGATTTTTTGAATTTTGAAAATCGTAACATTCTTTTCAATATATCTAGCGAACAAAACGAGATAATTTCAAAATTCTTTTTGTTATAGCTTTGGTATGTCTCAAAGATATGCCCCAAAAAGCGAAAATTGTTTGACGTCATGATGACGTCATCAACAATTTGTTTTTTTTTAAACGCATGTAAGTGTCAATCCGATTACAAAAATGTATACATTGAATTTTTCTGTACGTAATTCCAAAATTTCATGATCGTGGCTCACTCAAGTAAGAAATAACAGCCATTTCAAAATTTAGACCAAATTCAATATAACACAAAGGAATTCTGGGACGGGCAGATAACCATGGGTATTATGTGCTTGCTGTTTATAAAAGGGGTTGATTTCTAGTCTTTTTTCAAGTCGCTGAATTTTTGAAGTTTTAAAATCGTAACATTCTTTTCAATATATCTAGCGAACAAAACAAGATATTTTCAAAATTCTTTTTGTTATAGCTTTGGTATGTCTCAAAGATATGCCCTAAAAAGCGAAAATTGTGTGACGTCATGATGACGTCATGCAAAATGTTTTTTTTTTTAAACGAATGTAAGTGTCAATTTGATTACAAAAATGTATACATTGAATTTTTCTCTACCTAATTCCAAAAATTCATGATCGTGGCTAACCCAAGTAAGAAATAGCAGCCATTTCAAAATTTAGACCAAATTCAATATAACACAAAGGAATTCTGGGAAGGGCAGATAACCATGGCTTAAAAGTGCATGCTGTTTATAAAAAGAATATATTTGTAGTCTTTTTTCAAGTCGCTGAATTTCTAAATTGTTTAAATCGTAACATTCTTTTCAATATATCTAGCGAACAAAACAAGATATTTTCAAAATTCTTTTTGTTATAGCTTTGGTATGTTTCAAAGATATGCCCTAAAAAGCGAAAATCGTGTGACGTCATGATGACGTAATAAAATAAATCTGTTTTCAAGTCGCTAGAATAGTGCCCATAGCATTGTAAACGTTTTCTCTTTACCGGCCACTTTGGCTACTTTTAAACTTGGCAGACACTTACCCCAACTGCTCACAATGTGTGCCGACCTTTTACGTCATGATGACGTCATCACATGTCACGTGACGTCATCTTAAAGATGATTTTTCAAGGGCCCATATCTAGAGAGCCGTAGGTCCGATTGCCTTTAAACCCGGTATGTTGGTAGACCACCACGTGTTATAGATGAAAATTTACGTGACGTCATGATGACGTCATCATACGATTTTATAGTAATTTTAAAGTTTTTGAACATTAAAGTTTCTTAAAGCCATATCTCATGAACAGAACATGCTAAATCCAAAATTCTTTTTGGAATAGCTTTGTTAGCTCCTATATTCTTTCACATAAATGGGAAAATGTGTGACGTCATCATGACGTCATCAAAAATGTTCTTTTTTGAAACACATGTAAGGGTACGTTCGATCGTCATAAAAATTGCTGGGTAGGTAGATAATGCTACTAGCATGTAAAATCCAAAGTGACGTCATGATGACGTCATCGGCTGATTTTCTATGAAATTTTTAGTTCTATCCCAAATCCCATAGACTTTGTAGACGAATTTTGTAAGTGGCACTTTGGTCACTAAACAACCTCAGATCTTAATCAGGCTTAACACAAACAAAGACCCTAAGCTGAAAATGTATGCCGAAACGTGACGTCATGATGACGTCATCACGTGTCACGTGACGTCATCCTAAACGTGCATTTTTCAAGGGCCCATATCTAGAGAACCGTATGTCCGATTGCCTTTAAACCTGGTATGTTGGTGGGCCACCACGTGTTATAGATGAAAATTGAGGTGACGTCATGATGACGTCACCATACGATTTTATAGTAATTTTAAAGTTTTTGAACCGTAAAAGTTTCTTAAAGCCATATCTCATCAACAGAACATGCTAAATTCAAAATTCTTTTTGGAATAGCTTTGTTAGCTCCTATATTCTTTCACGTAAATGTGAAAATGTGTGACGTCATCATGACGTCATCAAAATGTTTTTTTTTAATAACATATATAAGAATAGGTCTGAGTATCATAAAAATTTGTGGGAAGGTAGATAGTGCCAGTAGAATGTAACATCCGAAGTGAAGTCATGATGACGTCATCGGCTAATTGTCTATGAATGTTTTAGTTCTATCCAAAATCCCATAGACTTTGTACACGAATTTTGTACAAGCCACTTTACTCACTATAAACATCAGATCTTAATCAAACTTAACACAAACATACAACGTAAGCTGAAGTTTTAGGGTGGAAAACAAAAAAAGAGGAAAAGCCTTGTGTTCTGTTTCAAACAGACACAAACCTCTAGTTTTTTTTTTTTTTTTTTTTTTTTTTCTTTTTCAGACTTTTGCCCATAGCGTTTGTACACGATTTCTTTCTGCCAGGGACTTTGGCTACTTTTATGCAGCCGATTGCCTTTAAACTTAACAGACACTTAGACCAACTACTCAGGATGCATGCCGAACTTTTACGTCATGATGACGTCATCACGTGATTTTTTATGAATTTTTGAATTTTGAAAATCGTAACATTCATTAAATTATATCTAGCGAACAAAACAAGATATTTTCAAAAAAATTTTTCTTATAGCTTTGGTATGTCTCAAAGATATGCCCTAAATTGCGAAAATTGTGTGACGTCATGATGACGTCATAAAAAATGTGTTTTTTTGTTAACGCATGTAAGGGTCAATCCGATTACAAAAATGTATATATTGAATTTTCCTGTACCCAATTCCAAAATTTCATGATCGTGGCTCACTCAAGTAAGAAATGACAGCCATTTCAAAATTTAGACCAAATTCAATATAACACAAAGGAATTCTGGGACGGGCTGATAACCATGGCTATTATGAGCTTGCTGTTTATAAAAGGGGTTGATTTCTAGTCTTTTTTCAAGTCGCTGAATTTTTGAAGTTTTAAAATCGTAACATTCTTTTCAATATATCTAGCGAACAAAACAAGATATTTTCAAAATTATTTTTGTTACAGCTTTGGTATGTCTCAAAGATATGCCCTAAAAGGCGAAAATTGTGTGACGTCATGATGACGTCATCAACAATATTTTTTTTTTAAACGCATGTAAGGGTCAATCTGATTACAAAAATGTATACATTGAATTTTCCTGTACCTAATTCCAAAATTTCGTGATCGTGGCTCACTCAAGTAAGAAATAGGAGCCATTTCAAAATGTAGACCAAATTCAATATAACACAAAGGAATTCTGGGAAGGGCTGATAACCATGGCTTAAATGTGCATGCTGTTTATAAAAAGGGTAGATTTGTAGTCTTTTTTCAAGTCGCTGAATTCTTGAAGTTTTATAATCGTAACATTCTTTTCACTATATCTAGCGAACAAAACAAGATATTTTCAAAATTCTTTTTGTTATAGCTTTGGTATGTCTCAAAGATATGCCCTAAAAAGCGAAAATTGTGTGACGTCATGATGACGTCATAAAAAAATTCTTTTTTCAAGTCGATAGAATATTGCCCATAGCATTTGTAAACGTTTACTTTCTTACCGGCCACATTGGCTACTTTTAAACTTGGCAGACACTTACCCCAACTGCTCACAATGTGTGCCGAACTTTTACGTCCTGATGACGTCATCACATGTCACGTGACGTCATCTTAAAGGGGCATTTTTCGAAGCCATATATCTACAAAAGTACAAGTTCGATTAAGTTAAAATGTAATATCTAGGTATCCAAGTAGTTTTATAAATGCAAATTGACATGACGTTATGATGACGTCATCACTTGTGACGTCATCTTAAAGGGGCAGTTTTTGAAGGCGCATATCTACAGAAGTACATGTCCGATTAAGTTTAAAAGTAATATCTAGGTAGCCCAGTAGGTTTATATATGAAAATTGACATGACATGATGTTGACGTCATCACATGTCACGTGACGTCATCTTAAAGGAGCAGTTTTTGAAGCCATATATAAACAAAAGTACAAGTCCGATTAAGTTGAAAAGTTATATCTAGTTTCTTTTTTTTTGGCTGTTTCGAAAGTTTTTCGAAACAGCCTTTGTTTTCGTTAAGATTTTTTTTTTTTTCTTTTTTTTTTTTTTTTTTTTTTTTTTTTTCAGACTTTTTGCCCATAGCGTTTGTACACGATTTCTTTCTGCCAGGCACTTTGGCTACTTTTATGCAGCCGATTGCCTTTAAACTTAACAGACACTCAGACCAACTGCTCAGAATGCATGCCGAACTTTTACGTCATGATGACGTCATCACGTGATTTTTTATGAATTTTTGAATTTTGAAAATCGTAACATTCATTAAATTATATCTAGCGAACAAAACAAGATATTTTCAAAATTCTTTTTGTTATAGCTTTGGTATGTCTCAAAGATATGCCTTAAAAAGCGAAAATTGTGTGACGTCATGATGACGTCATCAAAAATGCTTTTTTTTTTTTACGCATGTAAGGGTCAATCTGATTACAAAAATGTATATATTGAATTTTGCTGTACCCAATTCCAAAATTTCATGATCGTGGCTCACTCAAGTAAGAAATAACAGCCATTTGAAAATTTAGACCAAATTCAATATAACACAAAGGAATTCTGGGAAGGACAGATAACCATGGCTATTATGTGCTTGCTGTTTATAAAAGGGGTTGATTTCTAGTCTTTTTTCAAGTCGCTGAATTTTTGAAGTATTAAAATCGTAACATTCTTTTCAATATATCTAGCGAACAAAACAAGATATTTTAAAAATTATTTTTGTTATAGCTTTGGTATGTCTCAAAGATATGCCCTAAAAGGCGAAAATTGTGTGACGTCATGATGACGTCATCAGCAATATCTTTTTTTTTAAACGCATGTAAGGGTCAATCCGATTACAAAAATGTATACATTGAATTTTTCTGTACGTAATTCCAAAATTTCATGATCGTGGCTCACTCAAGTAAGAAATAGGAGCCATTTCAAAATTTAGACCAAATTCAATATAACACAAAGGAATTCTGGGAAGGGCAGATAACCATGGCTTAAATGAGCATGCTGTTTATAAAAGGGGTTGATTTGTAGTCTTTTTTCAAGTCGCTGAATTGTTAAATTTTAGGAATCGTAACATTCTTTTCAATATATCTAGCGAACAAAACAAGATATTTTCAAAATTCTTTTTGTTATAGCTTTGGTATGTCTCAAAGATATGCCCTAAAAAGCGAAAATTGTGTGACGTCATGATGACGTCATAAAAAAACATATTTTTTCAAGTCGCTAGAATATTGCCCATAGCATTTGTAAACGTTTTCTTTCTTACCGGCCACATTGGCTACTTTTAAACTTGGCAGACACTTACCCCAACTGCTCACAATGTGTGCCGAACCTTTACGTCATGATGACGTCATCACATGTCACGTGACGTCATCTTAAAGGGGCATTTTTCGAAGCCATATATTTACAAAAGTACAAGACCGATTAAGTTGGAACGTAATATCTAGGTATGCCACCGGGTGTTATGGATGAACATTGACATGACGTTATGATCAAGTCATAACATGTCACGTGGTGTCATCTTAAAGGGGCACTCGCTAGATTATTGCCCATAGCATTTGTAAACGTTTTCTTTCTTACCGGCCAGTTTGGCTACTTTTAAACTTGGCAGACACTTACCCCAACTGCTCACAATGTGTGCCGAACTTTTACGTCATGATGACGTCATCACATGTCACGTGACGTCATCTGAAAGGGGCATTTTTCGAAGCCATATTTTTACCGAAGTAGAAGTCAGATTAAGTTGAAAAGTAATATCTAGGTAGCCCAGTAGATTATCTTAAACAATTTTGTGTCAGGAATGCTTGTAGGCCGGCATGTGTTATATATGAAAATTGATGCGACGTTATGGTGACGTCATCATATGATTTTATAGGAATTTTTTTTACTTTTGAATCTTTAAGCTATAAGGCCTATCTCATCAACTGAACATGCTAATTTCGAAATTCTTATTGGCTGTTTCGAAAGTTTTTCGAAACAGCCCTTGTTTTCGTTAAGATTTTTTTTTTTTTCTTTTTTTTTTTTTTTTTTTTTTTTTTTTCTTTTTCAGACTTTTTGCCCATAGCATTTGTACACGTTTTCTTTCTGCCAGGCACTTTGGCTACTTTTATGCAGCCGATTGCCTTTAAATTTAACAGACACTTAGACCAACTGCTCAGGATGCATGCCGAACTTTTACGTCATGATGACGTCATCACGTAATTTTTTATGAATTTTTGAATTTTGAAAATCGTAACATTCATTAAATTATATCTAGCGAACCAAATAAGATATTTTCAAAATTCTTTTTCTTATGGCTTTGGTATGTCTCAAAGATATGCCCTAAATTGCGAAAATTGTGTGACGTCATGATGACGTCATAAAAAATGTGTTTTTTTGTTAACGCATGTAAGGGTCAATCCGATTACAAAAATGTATATATTGAATTTTCCTGTACCCAATTCCAAAATTTCATGATCGTGGCTCACTCAAGTATGAAATAGGAGCCATTTCAAAATTTAGACCAAATTCAATATAACACAAAGGAATTCTGGGAAGGGCTGATAACCATGGGTATTATGTGCTTGCTGTTTATAAAAGGGTTGATTTCTAGTCTTTTTTCAAGTCGCCAAATTTTTGAAGTATTAAAATCGTAACATTCTTTTCAATATATCTAGCGAACAAAACAAGATATTTTCAAAATTATTTTTGTTACAGCTTTGGTATGTCTCAAAGATATGCCCTAAAAAGCGAAAATTGTGTGACGTCATGATGACGTCATCAACAAATCTTTTTTTTTTTAACGCATGTAAGGGTCAATCCGATTACAAAAATGTATACATTGTATTTTTCTGTACCCAATTCCAAAATTTCATGATCGTGGCTCACTCAAGTAAGAAATGACAGCCATTTCAAAATTTAGACCAAATTCAATATAACACAAAGGAATTCTGGGATGGGCTGATAACCATGGCTATTATGAGCTTGCTGTTTATAAACGGGGTTGATTTCTAGTCTTTTTTCAAGTCGCTGAATTTTTGAAGTTTTAAAATCGTAACATTCTTTTCAATATATCTAGCGAACAAAACAAGATATTTTCAAAATTATTTTTGTTACAGCTTTGGTATGTCTCAAAGATATGCCCTAAATGGCGAAAATTGTGTGACGTCATGATGACGTCATAAAAAAATTCTTTTTTTTAAGTCGCTAGAATATTGCCCATAGCATTTGTAAACTTTTTCTTTCTTACCGGCCACTTTGGCTACTTTTAAACTTGGCAGACACTTACCCCAACTGCTCACAATGTGTGCCGAACCTTTACGTCATGATGACGTCATCACATGTCACGTGACGTCATCTTAAAGGGGCATTTTTCGAAGCCATATCGTCACACAAAAAGTACAAGACCGATTAAGTTGGAACGTAATATCTAGGTATGCCACCGGGTGTTATAGATGAACATTGACATGACGTTATGATCAAGTCATAACATGTCACGTGGTGTCATCTTAAAGGGGCACTCGCTAGATTATTGCCCATAGCATTTGTAAACGTTTTCTTTCTTACCGGCCAGTTTGGCTACTTTTAAACTTGGCAGACACTTACCCCAACTGCTCACAATATGTGCCGAACTTTTACGTCATGATGACGTCATCACATGCCACGTGACGTCATCTGAAAGGGGCATTTTTCGAAGCCATATTTTTACCGAAGTAGAAGTCAGATTAAGTTGAAAAGTAATATCTAGGTAGCCCAGTAGATTATCTTAAACAATTTTGTGTCAGGAATGCTTGTAGGCCGGCATGTGTTATATATGAAAATTGATGCGACGTTGTGGTGACGTCATCATATGATTTTAGAGTAATTGTTTTACTTTTGAATCTTTAAGCTATAAGGCCTATCTCATCAACTGAACATGCTAATTTCGAAATTCTTATTGTAATTCTTTTTGAAATAGGTTGTTTAGGTAAACAAGTTTTACGTTCTGTGATTTGGGAGGATTTAACATAATTTTCAAAAATAGTTGTTGTATTTTGTTCCACTCAAGTAAATGTTGTCTCAATCGTATTTTGGATTACCTTACTTTTAATTTCCAGTTTATAATTCCCAATGTATTAAAAAAAATGCGTTCTGTGATTTTCTACTGCTCAAATAAAGTTTGTTTCAGCCGTCTATTCTTTAAGGTGTGTTGCGTTAATTACTGGTTTTCCGTTTTCAAACACTACATGGGTTATGCTTCGCTCTCACCCACCGCTCTATGTGTGTGTTTGCCTTAAATTGTTAGTTAAGTTTGGTATACAGTGCTAGGCGCCACCGGACAAAATCCGTGAATGAATTTTTACCAGTAAACTCGTATGCTGCCCTCTACAGTTCACTAAACACAACCAGAGGAGTATTTTTTTAAGTACTACCGCCCTCTTGCGCTAAAAAGTTGACAGGTTTGTCAATTGTGGCAGAGAAACTTTTGACCAGTAAGATTATGTCGAACTTTCCTTGCATTTAACTGTACCTCCCTAGGGTGTGTGGAAAATCATATTACAATTGGAGAATTCAGGACTATTAGGGTTAATAAGACCGTATTTTCTTTCAATTATATACTGTAATAAAAATATACTAGTAAGACTTCATTAAATAACTCTCTTTATTCAAAGGTCTTGTTTTCAAAGAATTCTTTTTATTGCTTCCTACGTGCCACAATGTCAACATGCATTTTTATCAAGAACATATCACATAATATTAATAAAGATTCAAATTTGAGAGGCAAGTTACTCCAATACAAGCCTGAAAACAAAATGTTGAAGAGAAAAAGTTGTGTATTTAACAAGTGCATTCAGTGAAAAGCACAGAAACAATCATGCGTCTTATAACATTCTTTCCAAATTCTTATTGTAATTCTTTTTGAAATATGTTTTTTACGTCATAGGTAAACAAGTTTTGCGTTCTGTGATTTGGGAGGATTTAACATAATTTTCAAAAATAATTGTTGTATTTTGTTCCACTCAAGTAAATGTTGTCTCAATCGTCATTTGGATTACCTTACATTTAATTTCCAGTTTATAATTCCCAATGTATTAAAACAAATGCGTTCTGTGATTTTCTACTGCTCAAATAAAGTTTGTTTCAGTCGTGCATTCTTTAAGGTGTGTTGCGTTAATTTCTGGTTTTCCGTCTTCAAACACTACAGGGGGTATGCTTCGGTCTCACCCACCGCTCTATGTGTTTGTTTGCCTTAAATTGTTAGTTAAGTTTGGTATACAGTGCTAGGCGCCACCGGACAAAATCCGTGAATGAATTTTTACCAGTAAACTCGTATGCTGCCCTCTACAATTCACTAAACACAACCAGAGGAGTATTTTTGTAAGTACTACCGCCCTCTTGCGCTAAAAAGTTGACAGGTTTGTCAATTGTGGCAGAGAAACTTTTGACCAGCAAGATTATGTCGGACTTTCTTTGCATTTAACTGTACCTCCCTAGGGTGTGTGGAAAATCATATTAAAATTTGAGAATTCAGGACTATTAGGGTTAATAAGACCGTATTTTCTTTCAATTATATACTGTAATAAAAATATACCAGTAAGACTTCATTAAATAACTCTCTTCATTCAAAGGTCTTGTTTTCAAAGAATTCTTTTTATTGCTTCCTACGTGCCACAATGTCAACATGCATTTTTATCAAGAACATATCACATAATATTAATAAAGATTCAAATTTGAGAGGCAAGTTACTCCAATACAAGGCTGAAAACAAAATGTTGAAGAGAAAAAGTTGTATTTAACAAGTGCATTCAGTGAAAAGCACACAAACAATCAGCCGTCTTATAACATTCTTTTTGAATTACAGACATACATGATGACGTCATCACATGCCACGTGACGTCATCTTAAAGGGGCAGTTTTTGAAGCTATATATCTACAAAAGTACAAGTTCGATTAAGTTGAAAAGTAATATCTAGGTAGCCCAGTAGGTTTATAGCTGAAAATTGACATGACATTATCATGATTGATGTCATCACATGTCACGTGACGTCATCTTAAAGGGGCAGTTTTGAAGCCATATATCTACAAAAGTACAAATTCGATTAAGTTGAAATGTAATATCCAGGTAGGTCTGCAGGTTCATAGATGAAAATAAACATGACAATAGGACGACGTCATCACATGTCACGTGACGTCATCTTAAAGGGGCAGTTTTGGAAGCCATATATCAACAAAAGTACAAGTTCAATTAAGTTGAAACGTAATATCTAGGTAGGCCAGTAGGTTTATAGATGGAAATTGACATGACATTATCATGATGTCATCACATGTCACGTGATGTCATCTTAAAGGGGCATTCGCTAGACTATATTGCATTTGTACATGTTTTTTTCTTACTGGCACTTTGGGTACTTTTAAAATTGGCAGAATTGCTCAGAATGTGTGTCGAACTTTTATGTCATGATGACGTCATCACATGTCAACTTGACGTCATCTTAAAGGGGCATTTTTCGTAGCCATACATTGTGTATCTACACAAGTACAAGTCCGATTAAGTTGAAACGTAATATCTAAGTATGCTACACGGTGTGTTATAGATGAAAGTTGACATAACGTTATGATGACATCACATGTCACGTGATGTCATCTTAAAGGAGCATTCGCTAGACTATTGCCCATAGCATTTGTACACTTTTTTCTTATTGGCACTTTGGGTACTTTTCAAATTGGCAGACACTTAGACCAACTGCTCAGAATGTGTGTCGAACTTTTACGTCATGATGACATCATCACATGTCACGTGACGTCATCTTAAAGAGGCATTTTTCAAAGCCATATATCTACAAAAGTACAAGTCCGATTAAGTTGAAACATGTATCTAGGTATGCCACCGGGTGTTATAGGTGAACATTGACTTGACGTTATGAAGTGATCACATGTCACGTGATGTCATTTTAAAGGGGCATTCGCTACACTATTCCCCATAACATTTGTACTCGATTTCTTTCTTTAAACCAATCCTTCACACATCCAATAACGTTAATTATTGTATAAACATTTGACTAACTAACACAATAAAAAAAACACGAAACAGCCCTGTGTTTGTCCACGGGACAAACACATAACATGTCTAGTTGTAATTCTTTTTGAAATAGGTTTTTTAGGTAAACAAGTTTTACGTTCTGTGATTTAGGAGGATTTAACATAATTTTGAAAAAAAAGTTGTTGTATTTTGTTCCACTCAAGTAAATGTTGTCTCAATCGTATTTTGGATTACCTTACTTTTAATTTCCAGTTTATAATTCCCAATGTATTAAAAAAAATGCGTTCTGTGATTTTCTACTGCTCAAATAAAGTTTGTTTCAGCCGTCTATTCTTTAAGGTGTGTTGCGTTAATTACTGGTTTTCCGTTTTCAAACACTACATGGAGTATGCTTCGCTCTCACCCACCGCTCTATGTGTGTGTTTGCCTTAAATTGTTAGTTAAGTTTGGTATACAGTGCTAGGCGCCACCGGACAAAATCCGTGAATGAGTTTTTACCAGTAAACTCGTATGCTGCCCTCTACAGTTCACTAAACACAACCAGAGGAGTATTTTTTTAAGTACTACCGCCCTCTTGCGCTAAAAAGTTGACAGGTTTGTCAATTGTGGCAGAGAAACTTTTGACCAGTAAGATTATGTCGAACTTTCCTTGCATTTAACTGTACCTCCCTAGGGTGTGAGGAAAATCATATTACAATTGGAGAATTCAGGACTATTAGGGTTAATAAGACCGTATTTTCTTTCAATTATATACTGTAATAAAAATATACTAGTAAGACTTCATTAAATAACTCTCTTTATTCAAAGGTCTTGTTTTCAAAGAATTCTTTTTATTGCTTCCTACGTGCCACAATGTCAACATGCATTTTTATCAAGAACATATCACATAATATTAATAAAGATTCAAATTTGAGAGGCAAGTTACTCCAATACAAGCCTGAAAACAAAATGTTGAAGAGAAAAAGTTGTGTATTTAACAAGTGCATTCAGTGAAAAGCACACAAACAATCAGGCGTCTTATAACATTCTTTCCAAATTCTTATTGTAATTCTTTTTGAAATATGTTTTGTAGGTCATAGGTAAACAAGTTTTGCGTTCTGTGATTTGGGAGGATTTAACATAATTTTCGAAAATAATTGTTGTATTTTGTTCCACTCAAGTAAATGTTGTCTCAATCGTCATTTGGATTACCTTACATATAATTCCCAGTTTATAATTCCCAATGTATTAAAACAAATGCGTTCTGTGATTTTCTACTGCTCAAATAAAGTTTGTTTCAGCCGTCTATTCTTTAAGGTGTGTTGCGTTAATTACTGGTTTTCCGTTTTCAAACACTACATGGGGTATGCTTCGCTCTCACCCACCGCTCTATGTGTGTGTTTGCCTTAAATTGTTAGTTAAGTTTGGTATACAGTGCTAGGCGCCACCGGACAAAATCCGTGAATGAGTTTTTACCAGTAAACTCGTATGCTGCCCTCTACAGTTCACTAAACACAACCAGAGGAGTATTTTTTTAAGTACTACCGCCCTCTTGCGCTAAAAAGTTGACAGGTTTGTCAATTGTGGCAGAGAAACTTTTGACCAGTAAGATTATGTCGAACTTTCCTTGCATTTAACTGTACCTCCCTAGGGTGTGAGGAAAATCATATTACAATTGGAGAATTCAGGACTATTAGGGTTAATAAGACCGTATTTTCTTTCAATTATATACTGTAATAAAAATATACTAGTAAGATTCATTAAATAACTCTCTTTATTCAAAGGTCTTGTTTTCAAAGAATTCTTTTTATTGCTTCCTACGTGCCACAATGTCAACATGCATTTTTATCAAGAACATATCACATAATATTAATAAAGATTCAAATTTGAGAGGCAAGTTACTCCAATACAAGCCTGAAAACAAAATGTTGAAGAGAAAAAGTTGTGTATTTAACAAGTGCATTCAGTGAAAAGCACACAAACAATCAGGCGTCTTATAACATTCTTTCCAAATTCTTATTGTAATTCTTTTTGAAATATGTTTTGTAGGTCATAGGTAAACAAGTTTTGCGTTCTGTGATTTGGGAGGATTTAACATAATTTTCGAAAATAATTGTTGTATTTTGTTCCACTCAAGTAAATGTTGTCTCAATCGTCATTTGGATTACCTTACATATAATTCCCAGTTTATAATTCCCAATGTATTAAAACAAATGCGTTCTGTGATTTTCTACTGCTCAAATAAAGTTTGTTTCAGCCGTCTATTCTTTAAGGTGTGTTGCGTTAATTACTGGTTTTCCGTTTTCAAACACTACATGGGGTATGCTTCGCTCTCACCCACCGCTCTATGTGTGTGTTTGCCTTAAATTGTTAGTTAAGTTTGGTATACAGTGCTAGGCGCCACCGGACAAAATCCGTGAATGAGTTTTTACCAGTAAACTCGTATGCTGCCCTCTACAGTTCACTAAACACAACCAGAGGAGTATTTTTTTAAGTACTACCGCCCTCTTGCGCTAAAAAGTTGACAGGTTTGTCAATTGTGGCAGAGAAACTTTTGACCAGTAAGATTATGTCGAACTTTCCTTGCATTTAACTGTACCTCCCTAGGGTGTGAGGAAAATCATATTACAATTGGAGAATTCAGGACTATTAGGGTTAATAAGACCGTATTTTCTTTCAATTATATACTGTAATAAAAATATACTAGTAAGATTCATTAAATAACTCTCTTTATTCAAAGGTCTTGTTTTCAAAGAATTCTTTTTATTGCTTCCTACGTGCCACAATGTCAACATGCATTTTTATCAAGAACATATCACATAATATTAATAAAGATTCAAATTTGAGAGGCAAGTTACTCCAATACAAGGCTGAAAACAAAATGTTGAAGAGAAAAAGTTGTGTATTTAACAAGTGCATTCAGTGAAAAGCACACAAACAATCAGGCGTCTTATAACATTCTTTTTGAATTACCGACATACATGATGACGTCATCACATGCCACGTGACGTCATCTTAAAGGGGCAGTTTTTGAAGCTATATATCTACAAAAGTACAAGTTCGATTAAGTTGAAAAGTAATATCTAGGTAGCCCAGTAGGTTTATAGCTGAAAATTGACATGACATTATCATGATTGATGTCATCACATGTCACTGACGTCATCTTAAAGGGGCAGTTTTGAAGCCATATATCTACAAAAGTACAAATTCGATTAAGTTGAAATGTAATATCCAGGTAGGTCTGCAGGTTCATAGATGAAGATAAACATGACAATAGGACGACGTCATCACATGTCACGTGACGTCATCTTAAAGGGGCAGTTTTGGAAGCCATATATCAACAAAGGTACAAGTTCAATTAAGTTGAAACGTAATATCTAGGTAGGCCAGTAGGTTTATAGATGGAAATTGACATGACATTATCATGATGTCATCACATGTCACGTGGTGTCATCTTAAAGGGGCATTCGCTAGACTATTGCATTTGTACATGTTTTTTTCTTCCTGGCACTTTGGGTACTTTTAAAATTGGCAGACACTTAGACCAACTGCTCAGAATGTGTGTCGAACTTTTATGTCATGATGACGTCATCACATGTCAACTTGACGTCATCTTAAAGGGGCATTTTTCGTAGCCATACATTGTGTATCTACAAAAGTACAAGTCCGATTAAGTTGAAACGTAATATCTAAGTATGCTACACGGTGTGTTATAGATGAAAGTTGACATAACGTTATGATGACATCACATGTCACGTGATGTCATCTTAAAGGAGCATTCGCTAGACTATTGCCCATAGCATTTGTACACTTTTTTCTTATTGGCACTTTGGTTACTTTTCAAATTGGCAGACACTTAGACCAACTGCTCAGAATGTGTGTCGAACTTTTACGTCATGATGACATCATCACATGTCACGTGACGTCATCTTAAAGAGGCATTTTTCAAAGCCATATATCTACAAAAGTACAAGTCCGATTAAGTTGAAACATGTATCTAGGTATGCCACCGGGTGTTATAGGTGAACATTGACTTGACGTTATGAAGTGATCACATGTCACGTGATGTCATTTTAAAGGGGCATTCGCTACACTATTCCCCATAACATTTGTACTCGATTTCTTTCTTTAAACCAATCCTTCAGAAATCCAATAACGTTAATTATTGTATAAACATTTGACTAACTAACACAATAAAAAAAACACGAAACAGCCCTGTGTTTGTCCACGGGACAAACACATAACATGTCTAGTTTCTTTTTTTTTTTTTTCTTTTTCAGACTTTTTGCCCATAGCATTTGTACACGTTTTCTTTCTGCCAGGCACTTTGGCTACTTTTATGCAGCCGATTGCCTTTAAACTTAACAGACACTTAGACCAACTGCTCAGGATGCATGCCGAACTTTTACGTCATGATGACGTCATCACGTGATTTTTTATGAATTTTTGAATTTTGAAAATCGTAACATTCATTAAATTATATCTAGCGAACAAAACAAGATATTTTCAAAATTCTTTTTCTTATAGCTTTGGTATGTCTGAAAGATATGCCCTAAATTGCGAAAATTGTGTGACGTCATGATGACGTCATCAAAAATGTGTTTTTTTGTTAACGCATGTAAGGGTCAATTCGATTACAAAAATGTATACATTGAATTTTCCTGTACGTAATTCCAAAATTTCATGATCGTGGCTCACTCAAGTATGAAAGAGGAGCCATTTCAAAATTTAGACCAAATTCAATATAACACAAAGGAATTCTGGGAAGGGCTGATAACCATGGGTATTTTGTGCTGGCTGTTTATAAAAGGGGTTGATTTCTAGTCTTTTTTCAAGTCGCTAAATTATTGAAGTTCTAAAATCGTAACATTCTTTTCAATATATCTAGCGAACAAAAGAAGATATTTTCAAAATTATTTTTGTTACAGCTTTGGTATGTCTCAAAGATATGCCCTAAAAAGCGAAAATTGTGTGACGTCATGATGACGTCATTAACAAATCTTTTTTTTTTAAACGCATGTAAGGGTCAATCCGATTACAAAAATGTATTCGTTGAATTTTCCTGTACCTAATTCCAAAATTTCATGATCGTGGCTCACTCAAGTATGAAATAGGAGCCATTTCAAAATTTAGACCAAA
This sequence comes from Hippasteria phrygiana, assembly GCA_037893225.1. Taxonomy (NCBI): domain Eukaryota; kingdom Metazoa; phylum Echinodermata; class Asteroidea; order Valvatida; family Goniasteridae; genus Hippasteria; species Hippasteria phrygiana. The sequence continues at coordinate 150,059 of JAZGUH010000759.1, read as the reverse complement.
TTCAATATAACACAAAGGAATTCTGGGAAGGGCTGATAACCATGGGTATTATGTGCTTGCTGTTTATAAAAGGGGTTGATTTCTAGTCTTTTTTCAAGTCGCTAAATTTTTGAAGTTTTAGAATCGTAACAGTCTTTTCAATATATCTAGCGAACAAAACAAGATATTTTCAAAATTCTTTTTGTTATAGCTTTGGTATGTCTCAAAGATATGCCATAAAAAGCGCAAATTGTGTGACGTCATGATGACGTCATAAAAAAAAATATTTTTTCAAGTCGCTAGAATATTGCACATAGCATTTGTAAACGTTTTCTTTCTTACCGGCCACTTTGGCTACTTTTAAACTTGGCAGACACTTACATCAACTGCTCACAATGTGTGCCGAACTTTTACGTCATGATGACGTCATCACATGTCACGTGACGTCATCTTAAAGGGGCATTTTTTCGAAGCCATATATCTACAAAAGTAGAAGTCCGATTAAGTTGAAACGTAATATCTAGGTATGCCACCGGGTGTTATAAATGAACATTGACATGATGTTATGATGACGTCATCACATGTCACGTGACGTCATCTTAAAGGGGCAGTTTTTGAAGCCATATATAAACAAAAGTACAAGTTCGATTAAGTTGAAATGTAATATCCAGGTAGGTCTGCAGGTTTATGGACGAAAATTGACATGACATTATGATGATGATGTCATCACACGTCACGTGACGTCATCTTAAAGGGGCAGTTTTTGAAGCCATAAACAAAAGTACAAGTCCGATTAAGTTGAAAAGTAATATCTAGGTAGCCCAATAGGTTTATAGATGAAAATTGACATGACATTATTATGATGTCATCACATGTCACATGACGTCATCTTAAAGGTGCAGTTTTTGAAGCCATATATAAACAAAAGTACAAGTCCGATTAAGTTCAAAAGTAATATCAAGGTAGCCCAGTAGGTATTTTAAATAATTTTTTTTATGATGTCATGATTACGTCATCACTTGTTTCGTGTCATTATCTTAAAGGGGCATTTTTCGAAGCCATAAATCTACAAAAGTACAGGTCCGATTTATTTGAAATGTAATATATAGTCGGGTAGGCAAGCAGGTTTATAGATGAAAATTGACGTGACGTTATGATGACGTCATCACATGTCACGTGACGTTATCTTAAAGGGGCAGTTTTTAAAGCCATACATTGTATATCTACAAAAGTACAAGTTCGATTATTTTAAATGTAATATCTAGGTAGGTCAGCAAGTTTACAGATGTAAATTTACATTACGTTATGATGACGTCATCACAAGTGACTATTACAAACAACTTAAATTATTTTCAAAGTCTAACAAAGAAAACTGGCAGGAGCGCGATTGTTTGACGTAGTTTAATTATTGTATTCACATTTCACATCCAAACTAATAAAAAAAAAAAAAGAAACAGCCCTGTGTTTGTCCACAAACACCGTCCGTCTATTTTTTTTGGCTGTTTCGAAAGTTTTTCGAAACAGCCCTTGTTTTCGTTAAGATTTTTTTTTTTTTCTTTTTTTTTTTTTTTTCTTTTTTTTTTTTTTCTTTTTCAGACTTTTTGCCCATAGCATTTGTACACGTTTTCTTTCTGCCAGGCACTTTGGCTACTTTTATGCTGCCGATTGCCTTTAAACTTACCAGACACTTAGACCAACTGCTCAGGATGCATGCCGAACTTTTACGTCATGATGACGTCATCACGTGATTTTTTATGAATTTTTGAATTTTGAAAATCGTAACATTTATTAAATTATATCTAGCGAACAAAACAAGATATTTTCAAAATTCTTTTTCTTATAGCTTTGGTATGTCTCAAAGATATGCCCTAAATTGCGAAAATTGTGTGACGTCATGATGACGTCATCAAAAATGTGTTTTTTTGTTAACGCATGTAAGGGTCAATCCGATTACAAAAATGTATACATTGAATTTTCCTGTACCTAATTCCAAAATTTCATGATCGTGGCTCACTCAAGTATGAAATAGGAGCCATTTCAAAATTTAGACCAAATTCAATATAACACAAAGGAATTCTGGGAAGGGCTGATAACCATGGGTATTTTGTGCTTGCTGTTTATAAAAGGGGTTGATTTCTAGTCTTTTTTCAAGTCGCAAAATTTTTGAAGTTTTAAAATCGTAACATTCTTTTTAATATATCTAGCGAACAAAACAAGATATTTTCAAAATTATTTTTGTTACAGCTTTGGTATGTCTCAAAGATATGCCCTAAAAAGCGAAAATTGTGTGACGTCATGATGACGTCATCAACAAATCTTTTTTTTTAAACGCATGTAAGGGTCAATCCGATTACAAAAGTGTATTCATTGAATTTTTCTGTACGTAATTCCAAAATTTCATGATCGTGGCTCACTCAAGTAAGAAATGACAGCCATTTCAAAATTTAGACCAAATTCAATATAACACAAAGGAATTCTGGGACGGGTTGATAACCATGGCTATTATGTGCTTGCTGTTTATAAAAGGGGTTGATTTGTAGTCTTTTTTCAAGTCGCTGAATTTTTGAATTTCTTAAATCGTAACATTCTTTTCAATATATCTAGCGAACAAAACAAGACATTTTCAAAATTCTTTTTGTTATAGCTTTGGTATGTCTCAAAGATATGCCCTAAAAAGCGAAAATTGTGTGACGTCATGATGACGTCATAAATAAATTATTTGTTCAAGTTGCTAGAATATTGCCCATAGCATTTGTAAACGTTTTCTTTCTTACCGGCCACTTTGGCTACATTTAAACTTGGCAGACACTTACACCAACTGCTCACAATGTCTGCCGAACTTTTACGTCATGATGACGTCATCACATGTCACGTGACGTCATCTTAAAAGGGCATTTTTTCGAAGCCATATATCTACAAAAGTACAAGTCCGATTAAGTTGAAACGTAATATCTAGGTATGCCACCGGGTGTTATAGATGAACATTGACATGATGTTATGATGACGTCATCACATGTCACGTGACGTCATCTTAAAGGGGCAGTTTTTGAAGCCATATATAAACAAAAGTACAAGTTCGATTAAGTTGAAATGTAATATCCAGGTAGGTCTGCAGGTTTATGGACGAAAATTGACATGACATTATGATGATGATGTCATCACACGTCACGTGACGTCATCTTAAAGGGGCAGTGTTTGAAGCCATAAACAAAAGTACAAGTCCGATTAAGTTGAAAAGTAATATCTAGGTAGCCCAATAGGTTTATAGATGAAAATTGACATGACATTATTATGATGTCATCACATGTCACATGACGTCATCTTAAAGGTGCAGTTTTTGAAGCCATATATAAACAAAAGTACAAGTCCGATTAAGTTCAAAAGTAATATCTAGGTAGCCCAGTAGGTATTTTAAATAAAACAATTGATGATGTCATGATTACGTCATCACTTGTTTCGTGTCATTATCTTAAAGGGGCATTTTTCGAAGCCATAAATCTACAAAAGTACAGGTCCGATTTATTTGAAATGTAATATATAGTCGGGTAGGCAAGCAGGTTTATAGATGAAAATTGACGTGACGTTATGATGACGTCATCACATGTCACGTGACGTTATCTTAAAGGGGCAGTTTTTAAAGCCATAAATTGTATATCTACAAAAGTACAAGTTCGATTATTTTAAATGTAATATCTAGGTAGGTCAGCAAGTTTACAGATGTAAATTTACATTACGTTATGATGACGTCATCACAAGTGACTATTACAAACAACTTAAATTATTTTCAAAGTCTAACAAAGAAAACTGGCAGGAGCGCGATTGTTTGACGAAGTTTAATTATTGTATTCACATTTCACATCCAAATAAAAAAAAAAAAAAAACGAAACAGCCCTGTGTTTGTCCACAAACACCGTCCGTCTAGTTTTTTTTTTTTTTTCTTTTTCAGACTTTTTGCCCATAGCATTGGTACACGAATTCTTTCTGCCCGGCACTTTGGCTACTTTTATGCAGCCGATTGCCTTTAAACTAAACAGACACTTAGACCAACTGCTCAGGATGCATGCCGAACTTTTACGTCATGATGACGCCATCACGTGATTTTTTATGAATTTTTGAATTTTGAAAATCGTAACATTCATTAAATCATATCTAGCGAACAAAACAAGATATTTTCAAAATTCTTTTTCTTATAGCTTTGGTATGTCTCAAAGATATGCCCTAAATTGCGAAAATTGTGTGACGTCATGATGACGACATCAAAAATGTGTTTTTTTGTTAACGCATGTAAGGGTCAATCCGATTACAAAAATGTATATATTGAATTTTCCTGTACCCAATTCCAAAATTTCATGATCGTGGCTCACTCAAGTATGAAATAGGAGCCATTTCAAAATTTAGACCAAATTCAATATAACACAAAGGAATTCTGGGAAGGGCGATAACCATGGGTATTATGTGCTTGCTGTTTATAAAAGGGGTTGATTTCTAGTCTTTTTTCAAGTCGCTGAATTTTTGAAGTATTAAAATCGTAACATTCTTTTCAATATATCTAGCGAACAAAACAAGATATTTTCAAAATTATTTTGGTTACAGCTTTGGTATGTCTCAAAGATATGCCCTAAAAAGCGAAAATTGTGTGACGTCATGATGACGTCATCAACAAATTTTTTTTTTTTAAACGCATTTAAGGGTCAATCCGATTACAAAAATGTATTTGTTGAATTTTCCTGTACCTAATTCCAAAATTTCATGATCGTGGCTCACTCAAGTATGAAATAGGAGCCATTTCAAAATTTAGACCAAATTCAATATAACACAAAGGAATTCTGGGAAGGGCTGATAACCATGGGTATTATGTGCTTGCTGTTTATAAAAGGGGTTGATTTCTAGTCTTTTTTCAAGTCGCTGAATTTTTGAAGTATTAAAATCTTAACATTCTTTTCAATATATCTAGCGAACAAAACAAGATATTTTCAAAATTATTTTGGTTACAGCTTTGGTATGTCTCAAAGATATGCCATAAAAAGTGCAAATTGTGTGACGTCATGATGACTTCATAAAAAAATTCTTTTTTCAAGTCGCTAGAATATTGCACATAGCATTTGTAAACGTTTTCTTTCTTACCGGCCACTTTGGCTACTTTTAAACTTGGCAGACACTTACACCAAACTGCTCACAATGTGTGCCGAACTTTTACGTCATGATGACGTCATCACATGTCACGTGACGTCATCTTAAAGGGGCATTTTTTCGAAGCCATATATCTACAAAAGTACAAGTCCGATTAAGTTGAAACGTAATATCTAGGTATGCCACCGGGTGTTATAGATGAACATTGACATGATGTTATGATGACGTCATCACATGTCACGTGACGTCATCTTAAAGGGGCAGTTTTTGAAGCCATATATAAACAAAAGTACAAGTTCGATTAAGTTGAAATGTAATATCCAGGTAGGTCTGCAGGTTTATGGACGAAAATTGACATGACATTATGATGATGATGTCATCACACGTCACGTGACGTCATCTTAAAGGGGCAGTTTTTGAAGCCATAAACAAAAGTACAAGTCCGATTAAGTTGAAAAGTAATATCTAGGTAGCCCAATAGGTTTATAGATGAAAATTGACATGACATTATTATGATGTCATCACATGTCACATGACGTCATCTTAAAGGTGCAGTTTTTGAAGCCATATATAAACAAAAGTACAAGTCCGATTAAGTTCAAAAGTAATATCTAGGTAGCCCAGTAGGTATTTTAAATAGAAAAATTCATGATGTCATGATTACGTCATCACTTGTTTCGTGTCATTATCTTAAAGGGGCATTTTTCGAAGCCATAAATCTACAAAAGTACAGGTCCGATTTATTTGAAATATAATATATAGTCGGGTAGGCAAGCAGGTTTATAGATGAAAATTGACGTGACGTTATGATGACGTCATCACATGTCACGTGACGTTATCTTAAAGGGGCAGTTTTTAAAGCCATACATTGTATACATGTATCTACAAAAGTACAAGTTCGATTATTTTAAATGTAACATCTAGGTAGGTCAGCAAGTTTACAGATGTAAATTTACATTACGTTATGATGACGTCATCACAAGTGACTATTACAAACAACTTAAATTATTTTCAAAGTCTAACAAAGAAAACTGGCAGGAGCGCGATTGTTTGACGAAGTTTAATTATTGTATTCACATTTCACATCCAAACTAAAAAAAAAAAAAAACGAAACAGCCCTGTGTTTGTCCACAAACACCGTCCGTCTAGTTTTTTTTTTTTTTTCTTTTTCAGACTTTTTGCCCATAGCATTTGTACACGATTTCTTTCTGCCAGGGACTTTGGCTACTTTTATGCAGCCGATTGCCTTTAAACTTAACAAACACTTAGACCAACTGCTCAGAATGTATGCCGAACTTTTACGTCATGATGACGTCATCACGTGATTTTTTATGAATTTTTGAATTTTGAAAATCGTAACATTCATTAAATTATATCTAGCGAACAAAACAAGATATTTTCAAAATTCTTTTTCTTATAGCTTTGGTATGTCTCAAAGATATGCCTTAAAAAGCGAAAATTGTGTGACGTCATGATGACGTCATCAAAAATGCTTTTTTTTTTTAACGCATGTAAGGGTCAATCTGATTACAAAAATGTATATATTGAATTTTGCTGTACCCAATTCCAAAATTTCATGATCGTGGCTCACTCAAGTAAGAAATGACAGCCATTTCAAAATTTAGACCAAATTCAATATAACACAAAGGAATTCTGGGACGGGCTGATAACCATGGCTATTATGAGCTTGCTGTTTATAAAAGGGGTTGATTTCTAGTCTTTTTTCAAGTCGCTGAATTTTTGAAGTTTTAAAATCGTAACATTCTTTTCAATATATCTAGCGAACAAAACAAGATATTTTCAAAATTATTTTTGTTACAGCTTTGGTATGTCTCAAAGATATGCCCTAAATGGCGAAAATTGTGTGACGTCATGATGACGTCATCAACAATATTTTTTTTTTTAAACGCATGTAAGGGTCAATCTGATTACAAAAATGTATACATTGTATTTTTCTGTACCCAATTCCAAAATTTCGTGATCGTGGCTCACTCAAGTAAGAAATAGGAGCCATTTCAAAATGTAGACCAAATTCAATATAACACAAAGGAATTCTGGGAAGGGCTGATAACCATGGCATAAATGTGCATGCTGTTTATAAAAAGGGTTGATTTGTAGTCTTTTTTCAAGTCGCTGAATTCTTGAAGTTTTATAATCGTAACATTCTTTTCACTATATCTAGCGAACAAAACAAGATATTTTCAAAATTCTTTTTGTTATAGCTTTGGTATGTCTCAAAGATATGCCTTAAAAAGCGAAAATTGTGTGACGTCATGATGACGTCATCAAAAATGCTTTTTTTTTTAACGCATATAAGGGTCAATCTGATTACAAAAATGTATATATTGAATTTTGCTGTACCCAATTCCAAAATTTCATGATCGTGGCTCACTCAAGTAAGAAATAACAGCCATTTCAAAATTTAGACCAAATTCAATATAACACAAAGGAATTCTGGGACGGGCAGATAACCATGGCTATTATGTGCTTGCTGTTTATAAAAGGGGTTGATTTCTAGTCTTTTTTCAAGTCGCTAAATTTTTGAAGTTTTAAAATCGTAACATTCTTTTCAATATATCTAGCGAACAAAACAAGAAATTTTCAAAATTATTTTTGTTACAGCTTTGGTATGTCTCAAAGATATGCCCTAAAAAGCGAAAATTGTGTGACGTCATGATGACGTCATCAACAAATCTTTTTTTTTAAACGCATGTGAGGGTCAATCCGATTAGAAAAATGTATATATTGAATTTTCCTGTACCTAATTCCAAAATTTGATGATCGTGGCTCACTCAAGTAAGAAATAGGAGCCATTTCAAAATTTTGACCAAATTCAATATAACACAAAGGAATTCTGGGAAGGGCTGATAACCATGGGTATTTTGTGCTTGCTGTTTATAAAACGGGTTGATTTCTAGTCTTTTTTCAAGTCGCTAAATTTTTGAAGTTTTAGAATCGTAACAGTCTTTTCAATATATCTAGCGAACAAAACAAGATATTTTCAAAATTCTTTTTGTTATAGGTTTGGTATGTCTCAAAGATATGCCATAAAAAGCGCAAATTGTGTGACGTCATGATGACGTCATAAAAAAAATTTTTTTTTCAAGTCGCTAGAATATTGCACATAGCATTTGTAAACGTTTTCTTTCTTACCGGCCACTTTGGCTACTTTTAAACTTAGCAGACACTTACACCAACTGCTCACAATGTGTGCCGAACTTTTACGTCATGATGACGTCATCACATGTCACGTGACGTCATCTTAAAGGGGCATTTTTTCGAAGCCATATATCTACAAAAGTACAAGTCCGATTAAGTTCAAACGTAATATCTAGGTATGCCACCGGGTGTTATAAATGAACATTGACATGATGTTATGATGACGTCATCACATGTCACGTGACGTCATCTTAAAGGGGCAGTTTTTGAAGCCATATATAAACAAAAGTACAAGTTCGATTAAGTTGAAATGTAATATCCAGGTAGGTCTGCAGGTTTATGGACGAAAATTGACATGACATTATGATGATGATGTCATCACACGTCACGTGACGTCATCTTAAAGGGGCAGTTTTTGAAGCCATAAACAAAAGTACAAGTCCGATTAAGTTGAAAAGTAATATCTAGGTAGCCCAATAGGTTTATAGATGAAAATTGACATGACATTATTATGATGTCATCACATGTCACATGACGTCATCTTAAAGGTGCAGTTTTTGAAGCCATATATAAACAAAAGTACAAGTCCGATTAAGTTCAAAAGTAATATCTAGGTAGCCCAGTAGGTATTTTAAATAAAAAAATGATGATGTCATGATTACGTCATCACTTGTTTCGTGTCATTATCTTAAAGGGGCATTTTTCGAAGCCATAAATCTACAAAAGTACAGGTCCGATTTATTTGAAATGTAATATATAGTCGGGTAGGCAAGCAGGTTTATAGATGAAAATTGACATGACGTTATGATGACGTCATCACATGTCACGTGACGTTATCTTAAAGGGGCAGTTTTTGAAGCCATACATTGTATATCTACAAAAGTACAAGTTTGATTATTTTAAATGTAATATCTAGGTAGGTCAGCAAGTTTACAGATGAAAATTTACATTACGTTATTTTGACGTCATCACAAGTGACTATTACAAACAACTTTAATCATTTTCAAAGTCTAACAAAGAAAACTGGCAGGAGCGCGATTGTTTGACGAAGTTTAATTATTGTATTCACATTTCACATCCAAACTAAAAAAAAAAAAAAACGAAACAGCCCTGTGTTTGTCCACAAACACCGTCCGTCTAGTTTGAAGTTTATTTGTGTCTTGTTCCTTTAATGACGAAGATAGAGAAAAGAAATGTATTTTCTTACGAAGTAAGAAAATGTTTAAAACGGGCACCTCTGGAGTACAGGCGGGCACCGGTTGGGTACATATAGTGACAAAAAAAATAATAAAATGGGCACCGTTGGAGTAAAGGCGGGCGCGGGTTGGGTGGTATACTGGGTTGTACATGCGCTATATGCAGAGGGCCCGGCCCAAGTCAAAAGTTGTAAACATGCGGTGGTGGTACATGTGCGTCGAGTGCGCATACACAAAGCCACTCTTCATAAACGTCATACGTTGTATTATTCATCGCCCTACCGTGCAGGTGGGCACGGGTTGGGTACATATTATAAAAAATTAATAAAATGGGCACCGTTGGAGTAAAGGCGGGCGCGGGTTAGGTGGTATACTGGGTTGTACATGCGCTATGCAGAGGGCCCGGCCCAAGTCAAAAGTTATAAACATGCGGTGGTGGTACATGTGCGTCGCGGGCCGTGCGCATACACAAAGCCACTCTTGTTAAACGTCCTACGTTGTATTATTCATCGCCCTACCGGATTGGAGCCCAGGTAAGCGCTATCTGGGCTCCAATCCGGTAGGGCGATGAATGTATAAAACGGGCACCTCTGGAGTGCAGGCGGGCACCGGTTGCGTTGATTAAGTAAAAAAAAAACATTATAAAACGGGCACCCGGGGAGTACAGGCGGGCACCGGTTGGGTACACTTTTTCACTTTTCAAATTGTACCTTTATTGCATATCTTTTAGAAACATTACATTGTAAAACAAAACAGCGTTAAACAATAAATCAATTACAAAATCTTGTTTAAATCATTGACATAAAATGTTGGCTAAGGAAAAGCGGTACAATGAAGAAAAGTACTTAATTTAGTCCAAAATTAACAGTAAATAGCTACACAGTTAAAAACATATGTATTTTTTTTTTTTTTTTCTTTCGTTTTTTTTTGTTTTTTTGTTGTTTTTTTATTTTTTATTATTAATATATTATGTTATATAATTATACCGAGTATCATTACTGTGGAAAAGTACCATTGCGGTTATATGAGCCACGTCAGTTCACCATTCACAGTGGTGAATAAAGCGTTGTTAATTCCCCATTTGTTATCAAAATCATTTAAGTTGCAGTTAAGACTGTAGTAATAAAATTCAAATATAATTCTGTTTTTTAGGCGGTGTGTCCATATGACATAAGGGTGGACAAAATTACCAGTTCTATATAAATAATAAATGACGTTCTTACAGCTGACGATGAGATAATTGGCGATGCGCACAGCTTGTTTGTCGGATCTGGCTTGGGGACGATGTTAACAGGCGGGAGAGAAAACTTGACGAGACCACGGTGATTGAAGACATTGGGGAACAGACGGATGACGACGGAACGAAGACGAAGGAGATGACGGTGGAGGAGACGTGTGGAGAACGGGCGTGTTCGGCACGTAGGTTGGATGACGTCACTGGCGTCGAGCCAACGCCCGCTCTCAGGATGCAGGATGTAGCGAATTTGTTTGATTCCGCATGCGAGGAGTCGCGCACAGTCAGGCTCATCGTCAGCTGCAAGAGAATTAGAAATACAACTGTGAATGGGAACATTTAAGACGTGGCTTACATTGTCGTGTGATATTATAATTTGAGCTCCGGAGGCCGCCCAAGCACGCAACACCTCACTGTAAAAAGTTGGAATGCTCACATAGGAAACTGGGTCGGTTTTGATAAAAAATAACTGAAAATCGAAATGTAAGTTTTGATAATTTTGCAGGAAGTGCGAGAAAAGGAAGTACGAGGGGTGATAGCAATTGTTTAAAAACCTCTGTATACGGGTGAATCTGTACGTGAGGGTGCGTGCTCGGAGGCAACTCATCAAACCAAGGCCCCCTTTATCGGGTTTTTGAAACAAGAGTCGTCTCCTTAGCAGGTGTTTTTTCGTGGGCCAGACAAAACCGATTAGAAGCCGTTGGAGCTCATCTAGGATGTGATCGGGGGGAGGTAGGGTAGCGAGAGAATGAAAAATGTTGGAAGCAGCTAATTGGTTGGCTATGAGGATTCTGCCTTTGAAGGAAAGGGAGAGAGATAAGTTTTTCCAAGAGGTAAGTGTTTTGTTGAGTTGGTCGGTGCATTTTTTCCAGTTCAGTTGGTGATAGCTAGATAGATTTCCTAGATGAACTCCAAGGAACTCGAGCCCCTCGCTGTTCCACACGAAACCGAGGGGCCGATCGGTTCGCCCGACCCAAGAGCCGGCCCATAGTCCCTGGGATTTTGTGGTATTTAAGCGAGCAGCAGAGGCGCGGCCAAAGAGATCGTAGGTCTCCTCGACCGCAGTGAAACCCGCATCGGAGGTGACAAACACGGACACGTCGTCCGCGTATGCTGATACCGAGCAGTATTTCTCAGTGTTGGGAAGTTTGAAGCCACTCTTATTTATGTTGCAACGAAGTTTGTTCAAGAGTGACTCTATGGCAATCGAGTACAGCAGTCCCGAGAGCGGGCACCCCTGCCTTATACCCTTCTCGAAAGAGAAGGGCGAAGTCAGGGAGCCGCACACCTTGATCAGGCTCTGGGAACCGCTGTACAGAAGCTGTAAGTAACCGAGAAACATCTCCCCAAAGCCCATGGCCCTCATTGTGTTGATTAGATAGCCGTGGTCGACATTGTCAAAAGCTTTCTTCTGGTCAAGGCCGACCACGGCCAACGGGGCGTCGTTAAAATTAGAGAACATCAGAATGTCTCGGATTAAATTTATGTTGTCGAAAATCGAACGCCCCGGTACACAATACGTTTGATCTTCATGCACTACGCCGTGGATGCACTGCTTGAGTCTGTTGGCGAGCAACTTGGCATAGATTTTGTAATCTGTATTCAGAAGGGAGACCGGACGCCAATTGGCAATGTCGGAAAGGTCTCCCTTCTTGGGAAGTAGGGTAATAACTGCACGGGAAAAGGAACGGGGTAGAGAGCCAGAAATGAGGGAATGATTGAGAACGGAAAAAAGATCGTCTTTTAGCAGGGGCCAGAAACACTGGAAAAATTCGGAGCTGAGTCCGTCGAGGCCGGGGGATTTGTTTATGCCAAGTTGCTCGACGGCAAGGTCAAGTTCCTCAAGAGACAGAGGACAATCGAGGTCCTCCGCATCTTGAGGCTCAAGCCGATCGAGGTCCTCGGTAATTAAATTGAAGGCACTCTCGTCAGTCGGGACTCGACTGTACAGGTCTTGGTAAAAGGCATGAATGTGAGTTTTTATTTCGGTTGGGTCTTCGGAAACTATACCAGAGGGGAGACGTATTTTGCTGATGGATTTAGAAATTGAGTTGCTTTTTTCCAAGTTGAAAAAGTAAGAAGTACAGGAGTCGGTTTCGTTGATGTGTTGAAAACGCGATCTGACGAGAGCGCCTTTAGCTTTATCTTTAAGATGTTGATTTAAATTGTCCCTTTGTTCTTTTAGGACCTCTTTGGCTTGAGGCGTGAGATCCGGCGCAGACTGTAAACGGTCGATTTTTTGGTTCAGCTCAGAAAAAGTTTCTCGTCTTCCTTGAGCAATTTTCTGACTGTATTTTTGGGTTATGGATTTAATGTGTGACTTGCCAATGTCCCACCACAATAAAATATCAGGGAAGTCTCCTTTTTGATTTTTCCAGTTTGCCCAGAAATGATTTATTATTTGTTTGTAGGAAACATCAGAAAGGAGAGAGTTGTTAAAGTGCCAGTAGGCGCTACCCCTCTGGCTAGCAGAGGGGAGCTTAATTTGAAGAGAAACGGCAAAATGGTCGGAGAGAGTACAGGGGATGATTTTGAAAGAGTGAACAGAAGATACAATATTGGGTGGGTCGTAAAAACGATCGAGTCGGGCTCGTGACGAGCCAGACTCGGACGAGAGGTTATTCCTGAACCAAGTAAATGTTTGTTTACCGGGGTTGAGACTGCGCCAGATGTCACGCAACGACAGTGCACCCATCGCGTCGCTGAGGGCGCTAGCGACTCTGGGTCGATGCTCGACCGGCATGCGCAGACGATCGACGATAGGGTCCAACGTGCAGTTAAAGTCACCACCGATGACGATGACGCCGTCGTCGGCAAGCTGAGCGCAATGCTCACTGAAGGACTGGGTGGCCTCAAGGGCAAGTTTATCGTTTTGAGGGACTAGAAAATTATAGAGATAGAAACAAGTATTATTGGTTCTAATCTTGGTAAAGAAAATGTGCCCGTCCGAAATAATTTTTGAGTCAACATTGTCTATGTTTTTGTTCTTGACCAGGGTCGTTATTCCCGACCCACGGGTGAGGCTTGGAGCACACAGGGGGGTGTACGACCACATTTTCCACACAGGGTTATTGGAATTCAGAAAATATGTTTCTTGGGAGAAAAACGATATCGGGGTTATCGCAAAGGTTTTCAACATATGTTTTTATTGATGCATTTTTCAATGCGGTCGTACAGCCTCCCGTGTTGAGGGTGACCAACGACAGAGTCATCGCAAGGATTAATGAGACATACATGATGAATGTTGGTTTATTTCTGTAGAGTCCTTACGAGTTTCACCAGTCTCTGCTGCATACGTTTTGGAACGTCCGGATGGTGTCTTAGGGGTTTCAATTGTTTTACCAGACCCGGCAAGTCGCCGGTACATGTGCGGGCAACCGGCACGGGTCTCTTTTTGCCCTTGACAGAAGACAGGAATGCGAGAAGCTGACTGTAAGAGAGCGGGCCCTTTTCTGTGAGAACACTCTCAGAGAACGGCTCGTCGCCGTCCGTCTGAGAGTCCTCCCACATAGTCGAGTCAGTGTCAGGGTCGTTGGAGGGTGATAGCGACATAGGCGTTGGAGGGGTCTGGGTGGGTGTTGGAGTGGGCATGGGGGTAGGGGTGGGTTTGAAAGTCGGGGAGGGGGAGGAGCGTGTGACGTGGAGGGTTTAGGGGAATCAGACGGGGGTGGGGAGGGTTTTGTACTGCGGGTAGGGGGAGGAGGGGATTTAACAGTGGGGAGAGGAGAGGATGTAGCAGTGGGAGGGGGAGGGATTTTGGGTGCGGGTGGTGGGGATGAGGATGTGGGTGTGGATGGAGGGGAAGGTTTAGGGGGGGGGGAAGTGTGGGAGAAACGGTGGGGTCGACCTGCATGTGCAGGTTAGGTCGGGTTTTCATCATTATTTTTGGAGGGGAGGCTGCTTTGAGCGGTACCAGGAAGGGTGTCTGGCGTGAGACAGGAGTCGGAGGGGGCAGTGGGAGCAGTTCCCCAGATACAGTTGGAAGTTGAAGGGCGGGAGGGAGAGGAAGTATGGGATGTTGAGGGTTTTGGAGTGGGAGGGGGTTGGGAGGTGGAGGGAGGGTAGACAGTGGTGGGATTGTGGGTGGGTTCGGCGTCGGGTTTGACGGCGGGTTTGACGGCGGGTTTGGCAGCGGGCTTGGCAGCGGGCTCAGCGGCGGGTTTAGCGGTGGGCTTATCAGCGGGTTTTGTGGCGGGTTTAGCAGCGGGTTCGTGCCTTCGCGCGTTTTTGGCAGGGTGCCGAGGATCTGACTTATTGTGTACAAAAACGGGGGGTGGGTTAAGGGGGTTGGTGTCGTCCGTTTGGTCAGGGGCCCTGCTCTTCTCACAGAAGCGGGAAACATGCCCCAGACCGCCACAGTTGAAGCACTTCACGGCAGAGTCAGTGGAAAGGAATACGTGATGGCTTCTCCCCGAGTGCGTAAAATTTATGGCACTCGGGGAGTGACGTTCTGGGGCAGAATCACATACACCTGTCTTCTGAAGGACAAAATGTGGGCATTTTCCTTTTTTTTTTACAACCAAGGGGTATGGGTTTTACCTGTGAGACGACCTTGCGGAAGGATGAAATTGCGTGGATGAGAACGTTGTCCTAGATTTCTGTGTAGGCGTTACGGAGGGTTAACCGAACCGTTGGCTGGACCAGGGGCGTCAGCTCGAGGTAGGAGCCTCTGTAGGAGAAACCTTCCTGCACAGCTTGAAGGGCTACCTGCCTCGAGCCGAAATATACTGCAACCCGGCCATGGGAGATACGGGAGGCTGAATAAACGTCGGCCGAAGCCAGCGCATCTGTCATGGCGTCAATGTAAACCCCAACAGATATGCCGGGATCGGCCTGGAAAGTCACGCCACTGCCCCTGTCAGGACGCAGCCCGGCAGGGACAATGGGAGCCTTCGAAGCAGGAACAATGGGAACACTGGGACCGGGTGCAGTCGACCCTGGGCCCAGCCTTTTGTGGTGGTTTTGCTTGACTGGCCATAACGGCCAGCCAGAGCACTAAATCTGGATAGAAAACTGAAAGAAATACCGTCAAAATACACCAGAAATATAAAAAAACGAACAAAATGAGGGGGCCAATGGTGTTCTATGGACAATAATAAACAATATTGTGTAAAACTTGACACCATTAAGCAATAATAACTAAGAAAAAGCTAAATTCTCCGGAGCTCAACTAACACACAACTTACGAGTACAGGCGGGCACCGGGTGGGTACATCAAGTTGAAAAAAAAAAAAAAATTATAAAACGGGCACGTCTGGAGTACAGGCGGCACCGGTTGGGAACATAGTAAACAAAAATAGAAAATTATTAAATGGGTGCCTCTGGAGTACAGGCGGGCACTTGTTGTGTACATGAAGTTTAAAAAGAGAAATGTTTAAAACGGGCACCTCTGGAGTACAGGCGGGCACCGGTTGGGTACATATAGTGAAAAAAAGAAAATTATAAAATGGGCACGTCTGGAGTACAGGCCGGCACCGGTTGGGGACATATTGAACAAAACAAGGAAATTATTAAATGGGTACCTCTGGAGTACAGGCGGGCACCGGTTGAGTACATATAGTGACAAAAATATTAATAAAATGGGCACCGTAGGAGTAAAGGTGGGCGCGGGTTGGGTGGTATACTGGGTTGTACATGCGCTATGCAGAGGGCCCGGCCCAAGTCAAAAGTTGTAAACATGCGGTGGTGTTACATGTGCGTCGGGCCGTGCGCATACACATAGCCACTCTTCTTAAACGTCCTACGTTTGTTACGGCCCATTATGTCCGCATGGCCCATTATGTCCGCACGCTTTTTCAGGCCCATTATGTCCGCCCCATTATGTCCGCAGGCCCATTATGTCTGCCCCATTATGTCCGCAGGCCCATTACGTCCGCCCCATTATGTCCGCAGGCCCATTATGTCCGCCCCATTATGTCCGCAGGCCCATTATGTCCGCCCATTGTGTCCGCAGGCCCATTATGTCCGCCCCATTGTGTCCGCAGGCCCATTATGTCCGCCCCATTGTGTCCGCAGGCCCATTATGTCCGCCCCATTTTGTCCGCAGGCCCATTATGTCCGACCCATTGTGTCCGCAGGCCCATTGTGTCCGCCCCATTGTGTCCGCAGGCCCATTATGTCCGCCCCATTGTGTCCGCAGGCCCATTATATCTGCACCCTTAACGCATGAGTATAGTCCTAACTGCTGGTATTTCGATATGGTTGAGGGGTACGAGTCTGTCGCAAATCCTTCATTTTCATGCACAAGTATCAGTTTAATGGTAGATATTTTATGTTTAAGATTATACTGTCCGTGCTCTTTGATATTTACCCAGGGATTTACGCCCATGAGGACGACCATGGTAAGACTAGAACCAACGACACCAAACAGTCAAGTTTCTGACAAGAAATAAACGAATTTCTATTTTATCCTTCCTCCAGAATTTTGTCTTCAATTTTTCTAGGCGGGTTTCTTTATTGCATTGGTGAAAAATAGGGAAAAGAAATATGTTCAAAATGTTCAGTGTCATTGCAAAATCGACCAACATTGTCAAAATAAGTTTGTTCGGTACCGAGGAAAACCATGACAAAAAAGATTTTTAGTCTGGTTTGGACTATACTGAAAGTGCACCGAAATGAGGCAGTAATTAGATACGCAAAGGCCCTAGACGTCTTGGATATGACATTAACATAACGCAAAATGTTAGAATAAAACTGTGATTTGTTGGTAAATTTTCAGATGTTTTTGACGTTTTTAAGGAACAAGATGTTAATGAATGGGAATAAAAGTGTGTTGGAGCGTGTATAATAAATAGTCTACAACCGGTGAAGGGCGTCGCCGATAATGGCCCCAGCCGACAAGGCTCCTCACCGGTTATAAATCAAGAGTTTCAGATGCTTCGGGATCCATCCATTCTTCCACCATGGGATTTGTTTTATTCGAACATTTTGCGTTATGTTAATGTCCATATCCAAGACGTCTAGAGCCTTTGCGTATCTAATTACTGCCTCATTTCGGTGCACTTTCAGTATAGTCCAAACCAGACTAAAATTATTTTTGTCATGGTTTTCCTCGGTACCGAACAAACTTATTTTGACAATGTTGGGCGATTTTGCAATGACACTGAACATGTTGAACATATTTCTTTTCCCTATTTTTCACCCAAACATGCAATAAAGAAACCCGCCTAGAAAAATTGAAGACAACATTTTGGAGGAAGGATAAAATAGAAATTCGTTTATTTCTTGTCAGAAACTTGACTGTTTGGTGTCGTTGGCTCTAGTCTTACCATGGTCGTCCTCATGGGCGTAAATCCCTGGGTAAATATCAAAGAGCACGGACAGTATAATCTTAAACATAAAATATCTACCATTATACTTACTTGTGCATGGAAATTAAGGATTTGCGACAGACTCGTACCCCTCAACCATATCGAAATACCAGCAGTTAGGACTAATACTCCTGCGTTAAGGGTGCAGATATAATGGGCCTGCGGACACAATGGGGCGGACATAATGGGCCTGCGGACACAATGGGGCGGACACAATGGGCCTGCGGACACAATGGGGCGGACACAATGGGCCTGCGGACATAATGGGGCGGACATAATGGGCCTGCGGACACAACGGGGCGGACATAATGGGCCTGCGGACACAATGGGGCGGACATAATGGGCCTGCGGACACAATGGGGCGGACATAATGGGCCTGCGGACATAATGGGGCGGACAAAATGGGCCTGCGGACATAATGGGGCGGACATAATGGGCCTGCGGACATAATGGGGCGGACATAATGGGCCTGCGGACATAATGGGGCGGACATAATGGGCCTGCGGACATAATGGGGCGGACATAATGGGCCTGAAAACGCGTGCGGACATAATGGGCCATGCGGACATAATGGGCCGTAACATACGTTGTATTATTCATCGCCCTACCGTATTGGAGCCCAGGTAAGCGCTATCTGGGCTCCAATCCGGTAGGGCGATGAATGTATAAAACGGGCACCTCTGGAGTGCAGGCGGGCACCGGTTGCGTTGATTAAGTGAACAAAATAATTATAAAACGGGCACCCGGGGAGTACATGCGGGCACCGGTTGGGTACATATAGTGGAAAACAAACTATAAAACGGGCACCTCTGGAGTACAGGCGGGCACCGGTTGGGTACATATAGTGACAAAACAAATTATTAAAATGGGCACTGGAGAAAATAAATGGAGTGGTGTCTACAGGGTTAGGCCTCAGTGTTAGGGTTATGGGTTAGTGTTCGTCGTTGAGGTTCAGGCTTGAGTTTGTGTTCATGTTTTGTGGGAAAAGGTAGTTTCTATAACCATTTGCATGGCCCATGCAATGTCTTTGGCGCCGGCATGTTTTGTGGGCGTTGTTGATTAAATGGGGCTGCACACAACGAATTGTGGCAAAGGCTCTAGGTGGCTCACATCGTCACGTACTGCCGGGGTATTAAACTTGCAGTAGGCCTATGTAAAAATGTATTGCAACCGATTGACGTGCACGTTAGGCGAGGCGGCTCAATTTGGGCACAGCAACAAATCCCCAGCCTGGTTCTAAAATAAAACTTTGACTGAGTCCCATCAACCCATCACACCCATAGAATTTACATGTACCAGCTCCCAATGCCCCCCCCCCCCCCCCCCCCCGCAAACCAATTTTTGAAATAGATTTACACCATTATGTAAACTTTGTTGCCAGTCTGTAGTCAAATGAAAGTCTGTTAACCTTTCTTTTAATGGGAAACATACCATGCAAGTCACTGTCAGCGTCATTTAAAAAAAATAGTATGTCCTTGTTTTCAAGTAATCTCAAGGAATCTTTCTTTTCTTTACTGTTTTTAACAAAGCACTTCGGCTTTTACTCGTACTCGTACTCGTACTCGTACTCGTACTCGTACTCGTACTCGTACTCGTACTCGTACTCGTACTCGTACTCGTACTCGTACTCGTACTCGTACTCGTACTCGTACTCGTACTCGTACTCGTACTCGACGACAACACTGCCTCAAACTGTATTAATCAAAACAAGTTGTGGGTTTACATTTTAAGCTAATCAAGGAGGCCAATCCCTTTTTGTGAGGCGCAGCCTTTTATTCGTGTCGTGATTTGTTTTCACGGAGTGGGAAATTTGCACCAGGTACTCTCCTATCAAAAATAATGTAGATCAGGGAGTGGTACCCAGACCGACTAAATAGCACATAGAGTCATGGCCCTTTTTGGCGCCATTGTTTTACACCTGTTCGAAGTCTAGCGGACTGTTATGGACTATATGTTAAATTTTGGAAATGAACGGAGAATATGTACTGATATTTCGCCAGTGGTATGACAAGACGAGAGATGACTATTCAAGGACTTATAATAAGAGTTCTAGACGATTGGAAATCTTGGAAGTAAGTTTGGCTGTCGTAAAGGAACATTAATGGATAGCGACTCAGCCTGCTTGCATGTGAGATGCCATGCCTGCATGCATTCATCACTGGGTGTCAAGGTGAATGGCAGTTATACCAGGCAGTTGTAGAGAGGTTGGAAGACATCATCAACGGTAAGATTTAATAAATAATGTAGCCTGATTCACTGATTGCTGGTTAGCCAAATATTATGTTGCATAATGTTTGGAGGCCTATTTTACTGGTTGATTTCTGAGCTGTTCTGCTACGCATTTGTATGGTTTGGGGTTGGGGGTTGGGGTTGGGGTTTGTGTTGGGGTTGAGCTGAAGATGGACTTTGTTTTAAAACTTTTCTTGCAGCTTATAATATGTAATTTGTACACAACCAGGTCTCAGTGGTTAGTTGACTATTTAATAACTTGTGAGAACTGTTTACTTGAGATGAAGATGGATTTAGTTTAGAAATTTGTCTTGCCGCTTTTAATATGGAATGTGTACACAACCAGGTGTCAGTGGTTAGTTGACTCAATGTACTAACTTGTGAGACCTGTTTACTTGAGATAAAGATGGACTTTGTTTGGAAACTGTTCTTGCAGCTTGTAATATGGAATTTGTACACAACCAGGTCTCAGTGGTTAGTTGACTCATTGTACTAACTTGTGAGACCTGTTACTTGAGATGAAGATGGACTTTGTTTTGAAACTGTTCTTGCAGCTTATAATATGGAAGTTAGTTGACTGAATGTAATAACTTGTGAGACCTGTTTACTTGATACGAAGATGGATATAAGTTAGAAGCAGGTTTCAGTGGTTAGTTGACTCAATGTAATAACCTGTGAGAGCTGTTTAGTTGATATGAAGCTGGATTTAGTTTATAAACTGTTCTTGCCGCTTTTAATATGGAATTTGTTCACAACCAGGTCTCAGTGGTTAGTTGACTCAATGTAATAACTTGTGAGACCTGTTTACTTGATATGAAGATGGATTTAAGTTAGAAACTTTTTTTGCAGCTTATAATATGGAATTTGTTTAAAGCCAGGGCTCAGTGGTTAGTTGACTCAATGTACTAATTTGTGAGACCTGTTAAATGAGATGAAGATGGACTTTGTTTTGAACATTTTCTTACAGCTGATAATATGGAATTTGTTCACAGCCAGGTCTCAGTGGTTAGTTGACTCAATGTACTAACTTGTGAGACCTGTTTACTTGAGATGAAGATGGACTTTGTTTTGAAACTTTTCTTGCAGCTTATAATATGGAATTTGTTAACAGCAGGTCTCAGTGGTTAGTTGACTCAATGTACTTATTTGTGAGACCTGTTACTTGAGATGAAGATGGACTTTGTCTTGAAACTTTTCTTACAGTTATAACATGGAATTTGTTCACAGCCAGTTCTCAGTGGTTAGTTGACTCAATGTACTAATTTGTGAGACCTGCTAATTGAGATGAAGATGGACTTTGTTTTGAAACTTTTCTTACAGCTTATAATATGGAATTTGTTGACAGCCAGGTCTCAGTGGTTAGTTGACTCTATGTAGTAACTTGTGAGACCTGTTACTTGAGATGAAGATGGACTTTGTTTTGAATTTGTTCTTGTAGCTTATAACCTGGAATTTGTACACAACCAGGTCTCAGTGGTTAGTTGACTCTATGTACTAACTTGTAAGACCTGTTACTTGAGATGAAGATGGACTTTGTTTTGAAACTTTTCTTGCAGCTTTTAATATGGAATTTGTTCACAGCCAGGTCTCAGTGGTTAGTTGACTCAATGTAATAACTTGTGAGACCTGTTTACTTGATATGAAGATGGATTTCAGTTAGAAACTTTTCTTGCAGCTTATAATATGGAATTTGTTCACAGCAGGTCTCAGTGGTTAGTTGACTCAATGTACTAATTTGTGAGACCTGTTACTTGAGATGAAGATGGACTTTGTTTTGAAAGTTTTCTTACAGTTATAATATGGAATTTGTTCACAGCCAGGTCTCAGTGGTTAGTTGACTCAATGTACTAACTTATGAGACCTGTTTACTTGATATGAAGATGGATTTAAGTTAGAAACTGTTCTTGCAGCTTATAATATTGAATTTGTACACAACCAGGTCTTAGTGGTTAGTTGACTCAATGTACTAACTTGTGAAACCTGTTACTTAATTGAGATGAAGATGGACTTTGTTTTGAATTTTTTTTTACAGCTTTTAATATGGAATTTGTACACAACCAGGTCTCAGTGGTTAGTTGACTCAATGTAATAACTTGTGAGACCTGTTTACTTGATATGAAGATGGATTTAAGTTAGAAACTTTTCTTGCAGCTTATAATATGGAATTTGTTCACAGCAGGTCTCAGTGGTTAGTTGACTCAATGTACGAATTTGTGAGACCTGTTACTTGAGATGAAGATGGACTTTGTTTTGAAAGTTTTCTTACAGTTATAATATGGAATTTGTTCACAGCCAGGTCTCAGTGGTTAGTTGACTCTATGTACTAACTTGTGAGACCTGTTTACATGAGATAAAGATGGACTTTGTTTGGAAACTGTTCTTGCAGCTGATAATCTGGAATTTTTACACAACCAGGTCTCAGTGGTTAGTTGACTCAATGTACTAACTTGTGAGACCTGTTACTTCAGATGAAGATGGACTTTGTTTTGAAACTTTTCTTGCAGCCTATAATATGGAATTTGTTTACAACCAGGTCTCAGTGGTTAGTTGACTCAATGTATACTAACTTGTGAGACCTGTATACTTGAGATGAAGATAGACTTTGTTTTAAAACTTTTCTTGCAGCTTTGAATATGGAATTTGTTCACAACCAGGTCTCAGTGGTTAGTTGACTCAATGTAATAACTTGTGAGACCTGTTTACTTGATATGAAGATGGATTTAAGTTAGAAACTTTTCTTGCAGCTTATAATATGGAATTTGTTCACAGCCAGGTCTCAGTGGTTAGTTGACTCAATGTACTAACTTGTGAGACCTGTTTACTTGAGATGAAGATGGACTTTCTTTTGAATCTTTTCTTGCAGCTTACAATATGGAATTTGTTCACAGGCAGGTCTCAGTGGTTAATTGACTCTATGTACTAACCTGTAAAACCTGTTACTTGAGATGAAGATGGACTTTGTTTTGAAACTTTTCTTGAATCCTTAGTTATAGGTCCAGTTATACATCGTCAGCCATCCTATATTTTCTGATGTATAAGGGCAAGATATGTGGCTAAAATATATGCACATTTTGAAAACTTTCCTCCCTGTCGTTTTGGAGTAGTGGTCCCGTAAACTCTAGCACCGGATTAAATTCTTGTTGTTTTCCCGTCCTGTGCGTGTGAATAGAATAAAATCCTTAGTGACGGGGTTGACCGAACTGTCCATAAGTCCAGTTATACATCGTCAACAATCCTATAATTTCTGATGTATAAAGGCAAGATATGTGGCTAAAATATAAGCACATTTTGAAAACTTTCCTCCTTGTGGTTTTGGAGTAGTGGTCCCGTAAACTCTAGCACCGGATTCAGTTCTTGTTGTTTTCCCGTCCTGTGCGTGTGAATAGAATAAAATCCTTAGTGACGGGGTTGACGGAACTGTCCATAAGTCCAGTTATACATCGTCAGCAATCCTATATTTTCTGATGTAGAAAGGCAAGATATGTGGCTAAAATATGAACCAACCATGAACCAACCATGAACCAACCATGAACCGACCATGAACCGACCATGAACCGACCATGAACCGACCATGAACCGACCATGAACCGACCATGAACCGACCATGAACCGACCATGAACCGACCATGAACCGACCATGAACCGACCATGAACCGACCATGAACCGACCATGAACCGACCAAGAACCGACCATGAACCGACCATGAACCGACCATGATCCGACCATGATCCGACCATGAACCGACCAAGAACCGACCAAGAACCAACAATGAACCAACCATGAACCAACCATGAACCAACCATGAACCAACCATGAACCAACCATGAACCAACCATGAACCAACCATGGACCAACCATGGACCAACCATGGACCAACCATGGACCAACCATGGACCAACCATGGACCAACCATGGACCAACCATGAACCAACCATGAACCAACCATGATCCAACCATGATCCAACCATGAACCAACCATGAACCAACCATGAACCAACCATGAACCAACCATGAACCAACCATGAACCAACCATGAACCAACCATGAACCAACCATGAACCAACCATGAACCAACCATGAACCAACCATGAACCAACCATGATCCAACCATGAACCAACCATGAACCAACCATGAACCAACCATGAACCAACCATGAACCAACCAAGAACCAACCATGAACCAACCATGAACCAACCATGCACCAACCAAGAACCAACCAAGAACCAACCAAGAACCAACCAAGAACCAACCAAGAACCAACCATGCACCAACCATGAACCAACCATGAACCAACCATGCACCAACCATGAACCAACCATGAACCAACCATGAACCAACCATGAACCAACCATGAACCAACCATGAACCAACCATGAACCAACCATGAACCAACCATGAACCAACCATGAACCAACCATGAACCAACCATGAACCAACCATGATCCAACCATGATCCAACCATGATCCAACCATGAACCAACCAAGATCCAACCAAGAACCAACCATGAACCAACCATGAACCAACCATGAACCAACCATGAACCAACCATGAACCAACCATGAACCAACCATGAACCAACCATGAACCAACCATGAACCAACCATGAACCAACCATGAACCAACCATGAACCAACCATGAACCAACCATGAACCAACCATGAACCAACCATGAACCAACCATGAACCAACCATGAACCAACCATGAACCAACCATGAACCAACCATGAACCAACCATGAACCAACCATGAACCAACCATGAACCAACCATGATCCAACCATGATCCAACCATGATCCAACCATGATCCAACCATGAACCAACCATGAACCAACCATGAACCAACCATGAACCAACCATGAACCAACCATGAACCAACCATGAACCAACCATGAACCAACCATGAACCAACCATGAACCAACCATGAACCAACCATGAACCAACCATGAACCAACCATGAACCAACCATGAACCAACCATGAACCAACCATGAACCAACCATGAACCAACCATGAACCAACCATGAACCAACCATGAACCAACCATGAACCAACCATGAACCAACCATGAACCAACCATGAACCAACCATGAACCAACCATGAACCAACCATGAACCAACCATGAACCAACCATGAACCAACCATGAACCAACCATGAACCAACCATGAACCAACCATGAACCAACCATGAACCAACCATGAACCAACCATGAACCAACCATGAACCAACCATGAACCAACCATGAACCAACCATGAACCAACCATGAACCAACCATGAACCAACCATGAACCAACCATGAACCAACCATGAACCAACCATGAACCAACCATGAACCAACCATGAACCAACCATGAACCAACCATGAACCAACCATGAACCAACCATGAACCAACCATGAACCAACCATGAACCAACCATGAACCAACCATGAACCAACCATGAACCAACCATGAACCAACCATGAACCAACCATGAACCAACCATGAACCAACCATGAACCAACCATGAACCAACCATGAACCAACCATGAACCAACCATGAACCAACCATGAACCAACCATGAACCAACCATGAACCAACCATGAACCAACCATGAACCAACCATGAACCAACCATGAACCAACCATGAACCAACCATGAACCAACCATGAACCAACCATGAACCAACCATGAACCAACCATGAACCAACCATGAACCAACCATGAACCAACCATGAACCAACCATGAACCAACCATGAACCAACCATGAACCAACCATGAACCAACCATGAACCAACCATGAACCAACCATGAACCAACCATGAACCAACCATGAACCAACCATGAACCAACCATGAACCAACCATGAACCAACCATGCACCAACCATGCACCAACCATGAACCAACCATGAACCAACCATGAACCAACCATGAACCAACCATGAACCAACCATGAACCAACCATGAACCAACCATGAACCAACCATGAACCAACCATGAACCAACCATGAACCAACCATGAACCAACCATGATCCAACCATGATCCAACCATGATCCAACCATGAACCAACCAAGATCCAACCAAGAACCAACCATGAACCAACCATGAACCAACCATGAACCAACCATGAACCAACCATGAACCAACCATGAACCAACCATGAACCAACCATGAACCAACCATGAACCAACCATGAACCAACCATGAACCAACCATGAACCAACCATGAACCAACCATGAACCAACCATGAACCAACCATGAACCAACCATGAACCAACCATGAACCAACCATGAACCAACCATGAACCAACCATGAACCAACCATGAACCAACCATGAACCAACCATGAACCAACCATGATCCAACCATGATCCAACCATGATCCAACCATGATCCAACCATGATCCAACCATGAACCAACCGTGAACCAACCGTGAACCAACCGTGAACCAACCGTGAACCAACCGTGAACCAACCGTGAACCAACCGTGAACCAACCGTGAACCAACCGTGAACCAACCGTGAACCAACCGTGAACCAACCGTGAACCAACCGTGAACCAACCGTGAACCAACCGTGAACCAACCGTGAACCAACCGTGAACCAACCGTGAACCAACCGTGAACCAACCGTGAACCAACCGTGAACCAACCGTGAACCAACCGTGAACCAACCGTGAACCAACCGTGAACCAACCGTGAACCAACCGTGAACCAACCGTGAACCAACCGTGAACCAACCGTGAACCAACCGTGAACCAACCGTGAACCAACCGTGAACCAACCGTGAACCAACCGTGAACCAACCGTGAACCAACCGTGAACCAACCGTGAACCAACCGTGAACCAACCGTGAACCAACCGTGAACCAACCGTGAACCAACCGTGAACCAACCGTGAACCAACCGTGAACCAACCGTGAACCAACCGTGAACCAACCGTGAACCAACCGTGAACCAACCGTGAACCAACCGTGAACCAACCGTGAACCAACCGTGAACCAACCGTGAACCAACCGTGAACCAACCGTGAACCAACCGTGAACCAACCGTGAACCAACCGTGAACCAACCGTGAACCAACCGTGAACCAACCGTGAACCAACCGTGAACCAACCGTGAACCAACCGTGAACCAACCGTGAACCAACCGTGAACCAACCGTGAACCAACCGTGAACCAACCGTGAACCAACCGTGAACCAACCGTGAACCAACCGTGAACCAACCGTGAACCAACCGTGAACCAACCGTGAACCAACCGTGAACCAACCGTGAACCAACCGTGAACCAACCGTGAACCAACCGTGAACCAACCGTGAACCAACCGTGAACCAACCGTGAACCAACCGTGAACCAACCGTGAACCAACCGTGAACCAACCGTGAACCAACCGTGAACCAACCGTGAACCAACCGTGAACCAACCGT
This sequence comes from Hippasteria phrygiana, assembly GCA_037893225.1. Lineage (NCBI taxonomy): Eukaryota > Metazoa > Echinodermata > Asteroidea > Valvatida > Goniasteridae > Hippasteria > Hippasteria phrygiana. Next base: position 122,410 of record JAZGUH010000759.1, on the reverse strand, counting down.
GAACCAACCGTGAACCAACCGTGAACCAACCGTGAACCAACCGTGAACCAACCGTGAACCAACCGTGAACCAACCGTGAACCAACCGTGAACCAACCGTGAACCAACCGTGAACCAACCGTGAACCAACCGTGAACCAACCGTGAACCAACCGTGAACCAACCGTGAACCAACCGTGAACCAACCGTGAACCAACCGTGAACCAACCGTGAACCAACCGTGAACCAACCGTGAACCAACCGTGAACCAACCGTGAACCAACCGTGAACCAACCGTGAACCAACCGTGAACCAACCGTGAACCAACCGTGAACCAACCGTGAACCAACCGTGAACCAACCGTGAACCAACCGTGAACCAACCGTGAACCAACCGTGAACCAACCGTGAACCAACCGTGAACCAACCGTGAACCAACCGTGAACCAACCGTGAACCAACCGTGAACCAACCGTGAACCAACCGTGAACCAACCGTGAACCAACCGTGAACCAACCGTGAACCAACCGTGAACCAACCGTGAACCAACCGTGAACCAACCGTGAACCAACCGTGAACCAACCGTGAACCAACCGTGAACCAACCGTGAACCAACCGTGAACCAACCGTGAACCAACCGTGAACCAACCGTGAACCAACCGTGAACCAACCGTGAACCAACCGTGAACCAACCGTGAACCAACCGTGAACCAACCGTGAACCAACCGTGAACCAACCGTGAACCAACCGTGAACCAACCGTGAACCAACCGTGAACCAACCGTGAACCAACCGTGAACCAACCGTGAACCAACCGTGAACCAACCGTGAACCAACCGTGAACCAACCGTGAACCAACCGTGAACCAACCGTGAACCAACCGTGAACCAACCGTGAACCAACCGTGAACCAACCGTGAACCAACCGTGAACCAACCGTGAACCAACCGTGAACCAACCGTGAACCAACCGTGAACCAACCGTGAACCAACCGTGAACCAACCGTGAACCAACCGTGAACCAACCGTGAACCAACCGTGAACCAACCGTGAACCAACCGTGAACCAACCGTGAACCAACCGTGAACCAACCGTGAACCAACCGTGAACCAACCGTGAACCAACCGTGAACCAACCGTGAACCAACCGTGAACCAACCGTGAACCAACCGTGAACCAACCGTGAACCAACCGTGAACCAACCGTGAACCAACCGTGAACCAACCGTGAACCAACCGTGAACCAACCGTGAACCAACCGTGAACCAACCGTGAACCAACCGTGAACCAACCGTGAACCAACCGTGAACCAACCGTGAACCAACCGTGAACCAACCGTGAACCAACCGTGAACCAACCGTGAACCAACCGTGAACCAACCGTGAACCAACCGTGAACCAACCGTGAACCAACCGTGAACCAACCGTGAACCAACCGTGAACCAACCGTGAACCAACCGTGAACCAACCGTGAACCAACCGTGAACCAACCGTGAACCAACCGTGAACCAACCGTGAACCAACCGTGAACCAACCGTGAACCAACCGTGAACCAACCGTGAACCAACCGTGAACCAACCGTGAACCAACCGTGAACCAACCGTGAACCAACCGTGAACCAACCGTGAACCAACCGTGAACCAACCGTGAACCAACCGTGAACCAACCGTGAACCAACCGTGAACCAACCGTGAACCAACCGTGAACCAACCGTGAACCAACCGTGAACCAACCGTGAACCAACCGTGAACCAACCGTGAACCAACCGTGAACCAACCGTGAACCAACCGTGAACCAACCGTGAACCAACCGTGAACCAACCGTGAACCAACCGTGAACCAACCGTGAACCAACCGTGAACCAACCGTGAACCAACCGTGAACCAACCGTGAACCAACCGTGAACCAACCGTGAACCAACCGTGAACCAACCGTGAACCAACCGTGAACCAACCGTGAACCAACCGTGAACCAACCGTGAACCAACCGTGAACCAACCGTGAACCAACCGTGAACCAACCGTGAACCAACCGTGAACCAACCGTGAACCAACCGTGAACCAACCGTGAACCAACCGTGAACCAACCGTGAACCAACCGTGAACCAACCGTGAACCAACCGTGAACCAACCGTGAACCAACCGTGAACCAACCGTGAACCAACCGTGAACCAACCGTGAACCAACCGTGAACCAACCGTGAACCAACCGTGAACCAACCGTGAACCAACCGTGAACCAACCGTGAACCAACCGTGAACCAACCGTGAACCAACCGTGAACCAACCGTGAACCAACCGTGAACCAACCGTGAACCAACCGTGAACCAACCGTGAACCAACCGTGAACCAACCGTGAACCAACCGTGAACCAACCGTGAACCAACCGTGAACCAACCGTGAACCAACCGTGAACCAACCGTGAACCAACCGTGAACCAACCGTGAACCAACCGTGAACCAACCGTGAACCAACCGTGAACCAACCGTGAACCAACCGTGAACCAACCGTGAACCAACCGTGAACCAACCGTGAACCAACCGTGAACCAACCGTGAACCAACCGTGAACCAACCGTGAACCAACCGTGAACCAACCGTGAACCAACCGTGAACCAACCGTGAACCAACCGTGAACCAACCGTGAACCAACCGTGAACCAACCGTGAACCAACCGTGAACCAACCGTGAACCAACCGTGAACCAACCGTGAACCAACCGTGAACCAACCGTGAACCAACCGTGAACCAACCGTGAACCAACCGTGAACCAACCGTGAACCAACCGTGAACCAACCGTGAACCAACCGTGAACCAACCGTGAACCAACCGTGAACCAACCCTGAACCAACCGTGAACCAACCCTGAACCAACCGTGAACCAACCGTGAACCAACCGTGAACCAACCGTGAACCAACCGTGAACCAACCGTGAACCAACCGTGAACCAACCGTGAACCAACCGTGAACCAACCGTGAACCAACCGTGAACCAACCATGAACCAACCATGAACCAACCATGAACCAACCATGAACCAACCATGAACCAACCATGAACCAACCATGAACCAACCATGAACCAACCATGAACCAACCATGAACCAACCATGAACCAACCATGAACCAACCATGAACCAACCATGAACCAACCATGAACCAACCATGAACCAACCATGAACCAACCATGAACCAACCATGAACCAACCATGAACCAACCATGAACCAACCATGAACCAACCATGAACCAACCATGAACCAACCATGAACCAACCATGAACCAACCATGAACCAACCATGAACCAACCATGAACCAACCATGAACCAACCATGAACCAACCATGAACCAACCATGAACCAACCATGAACCAACCATGAACCAACCATGAACCAACCATGAACCAACCATGAACCAACCATGAACCAACCATGAACCAACCATGAACCAACCATGAACCAACCATGAACCAACCATGAACCAACCATGAACCAACCATGAACCAACCATGAACCAACCATGAACCAACCATGAACCAACCATGAACCAACCATGAACCAACCATGAACCAACCATGAACCAACCATGAACCAACCATGAACCAACCATGAACCAACCATGAACCAACCATGAACCAACCATGAACCAACCATGAACCAACCATGAACCAACCATGAACCAACCATGAACCAACCATGAACCAACCATGATCCAACCATGATCCAACCATGATCCAACCATGATCCAACCATGATCCAACCATGATCCAACCATGATCCAACCATGATCCAACCATGATCCAACCATGATCCAACCATGATCCAACCATGATCCAACCATGATCCAACCATGATCCAACCATGATCCAACCATGATCCAACCATGATCCAACCATGATCCAACCATGATCCAACCATGATCCAACCATGATCCAACCATGATCCAACCATGATCCAACCATGATCCAACCATGATCCAACCATGATCCAACCATGATCCAACCATGATCCAACCATGATCCAACCATGATCCAACCATGATCCAACCATGATCCAACCATGATCCAACCATGATCCAACCATGATCCAACCATGATCCAACCATGATCCAACCATGATCCAACCATGATCCAACCATGATCCAACCATGATCCAACCATGATCCAACCATGAACCAACCATGAACCAACCATGAACCAACCATGAACCAACCATGAACCAACCATGAACCAACCATGAACCAACCATGAACCAACCATGAACCAACCATGAACCAACCATGAACCAACCATGAACCAACCATGAACCAACCATGAACCAACCATGAACCAACCATGAACCAACCATGAACCAACCATGAACCAACCATGAACCAACCATGAACCAACCATGAACCAACCATGAACCAACCATGAACCAACCATGAACCAACCATGAACCAACCATGAACCAACCATGAACCAACCATGAACCAACCGTGAACCAACCGTGATCCAACCGTGATCCAACCGTGATCCAACCGTGATCCAACCGTGATCCAACCGTGATCCAACCGTGAACCAACCGTGAACCAACCGTGAACCAACCGTGATCCAACCGTGAACCAACCGTGAACCAACCGTGAACCAACCGTGAACCAACCGTGATCCAACCGTGAACCAACCGTGAACCAAACGTGAACCAACCGTGAACCAACCGTGAACCAACCATGAACCAACCATGAACCAACCGTGAACCAACCGTGAACCAACCATGATCCAACCATGATCCAACCATGAACCAACCATCGTCAGCCACCCTATATTTTCTGATGTATAAAGGCAAGATATGTGGCTAAAATATAAGCACATTTTGAAAACTTTCCTCCTTGTGGTTTTGGAGTAGTGGTCCCGTAAACTCCAGGACCGGATTCAATTCTTGTTGTTTTCCCGTCCTGTGCGTGTGAATATAATATAATCCTTAGTGATGGGGTTAACGGAACTGTCCATAAGTCCAGTTATACATCGTTAGCCACCCTATATTTTCTGATGTATAAAGGCAAGATATATGGCTAAAATATGAACCAACCATGAACCAACCATGAACCAACCATGAACCAACCATGAACCAACCATGATCCAACCATGATCCAACCATGATCCAACCATGATCCAACCATGAACCAACCATGATCCAACCATGATCCGACCATGAACCGACCATGAACCGACCATGAACCGACCATGATCCGACCATGAACCGACCATGAACCGACCATGTACCGACCATGAACCGACCATGAACCGACCATGAACCGACCATGAACCGACCATGAACCGACCATGAACCGACCATGAACCGACCATGAACCGACCATGAACCGACCATGAACCGACCATGAACCGACCATGAACCGACCATGAACCGACCATGAACCAACCATGAACCAACCATGAACCAACCATGAACCAACCATGAACCAACCATGAACCAACCATGAACCAACCATGAACCAACCATGAACCAACCATGAACCAACCATGAACCAACCATGAACCAACCATGAACCAACCATGAACCAACCATGAACCAACCATGAACCAACCATGAACCAACCATGAACCAACCATGAACCAACCATGAACCAACCATGAACCAACCATGAACCAACCATGAACCAACCATGAACCAACCATGAACCAACCATGAACCAACCATGAACCAACCATGAACCAACCATGAACCAACCATGAACCAACCATGAACCAACCATGAACCAACCATGAACCAACCATGAACCAACCATGAACCAACCATGAACCAACCATGAACCAACCATGAACCAACCATGAACCAACCATGAACCAACCATGAACCAACCATGAACCAACCATGAACCAACCATGAACCAACCATGAACCAACCATGAACCAACCATGAACCAACCATGAACCAACCATGAACCAACCATGAACCAACCATGAACCAACCATGAACCAACCATGAACCAACCATGAACCAACCATGAACCAACCATGAACCAACCATGAACCAACCATGAACCAACCATGAACCAACCATGAACCAACCATGAACCAACCATGAACCAACCATGAACCAACCATGAACCAACCATGAACCAACCATGAACCAACCATGAACCAACCATGAACCAACCATGAACCAACCATGAACCAACCATGAACCAACCATGAACCAACCATGAACCAACCATGAACCAACCATGAACCAACCATGAACCAACCATGAACCAACCATGAACCAACCATGAACCAACCATGAACCAACCATGAACCAACCATGAACCAACCATGAACCAACCATGAACCAACCATGAACCAACCATGAACCAACCATGAACCAACCATGAACCAACCATGAACCAACCATGAACCAACCATGAACCAACCATGAACCAACCATGAACCAACCATGAACCAACCATGAACCAACCATGAACCAACCATGAACCAACCATGAACCAACCATGAACCAACCATGAACCAACCATGAACCAACCATGAACCAACCATGAACCAACCATGAACCAACCATGAACCAACCATGAACCAACCATGAACCAACCATGAACCAACCATGAACCAACCATGAACCAACCATGAACCAACCATGAACCAACCATGAACCAACCATGAACCAACCATGATCCAACCATGATCCAACCATGATCCAACCATGATCCAACCATGATCCAACCATGATCCAACCATGATCCAACCATGATCCAACCATGATCCAACCATGATCCAACCATGATCCAACCATGAACCAACCATGAACCAACCATGAACCAACCATGAACCAACCATGAACCAACCATGAACCAACCATGAACCAACCATGAACCAACCATGAACCAACCATGAACCAACCATGAACCAACCATGAACCAACCATGAACCAACCATGAACCAACCATGAACCAACCATGAACCAACCATGATCCAACCATGATCCAACCATGATCCAACCATGATCCAACCATGATCCAACCATGATCCAACCATGAACCAACCATGAACCAACCATGAACCAACCATGAACCAACCATGATCCAACCATGAACCAACCATGAACCAACCATGAACCAACCATGAACCAACCATGAACCAACCATGAACCAACCATGAACCAACCATGAACCAACCATGAACCAACCATGATCCAACCATGATCCAACCATGAACCAACCATCGTCAGCCACCCTATATTTTCTGATGTATAAAGGCAAGATATGTGGCTAAAATATAAGCACATTTTGAAAACTTTCCTCCTTGTGGTTTTGGAGTAGTGGTCCCGTAAACTCCAGGACCGGATTCAACTCTTGTTGTTTTCCCGTCCTGTGCGTGTGAATATAATATAATCCTTAGTGATGGGGTTAACGGAACTGTCCATAAGTCCAGTTATACATCGTTAGCCACCCTATATTTTCTGATGTATAAAGGCAAGATATATGGCTAAAATATGAACCAACCATGAACCAACCATGAACCAACCATGAACCAACCATGAACCAACCATGATCCAACCATGATCCAACCATGATCCAACCATGATCCAACCATGAACCAACCATGATCCAACCATGATCCAACCATGAACCAACCATGAACCAACCATGAACCAACCATGATCCAACCATGAACCGACCATGAACCGACCATGTACCGACCATGAACCGACCATGAACCGACCATGAACCGACCATGAACCGACCACGAACCGACCATGAACCGACCATGAACCGACCATGAACCGACCATGAACCGACCATGAACCGACCATGAACCGACCACGAACCGACCATGAACCGACCATGAACCGACCATGAACCGACCATGAACCGACCATGAACCGACCATGAACCGACCATGAACCGACCATGAACCGACCATGAACCGACCATGAACCGACCATGAACCGACCAAGAACCGACCATGAACCGACCATGAACCGACCATGAACCGACCATGAACCGACCATGAACCGACCATGAACCGACCATGAACCGACCATGAACCGACCATGAACCGACCATGAACCGACCATGAACCGACAATGAACCGACCATGAACCGACCAAGAACCGACCATGAACCGACCATGAACCGACCATGATCCCACAATGAACCGACCATGAACCGACCAAGAACCGACCATGAACCGACCATGAACCAACCATGAACCAACCATGATCCAACCATGAACCAACCAAGAACCAACCAAGAACCAACAATGAACCAACCATGAACCAACCATGAACCAACCATGAACCAACCATGAACCAACCATGAACCAACCATGAACCAACCATGAACCAACCATGAACCAACCATGAACCAACCATGAACCAACCATGAACCAACCATGAACCAACCATGAACCAACCATGATCCAACCATGATCCAACCATGAACCAACCATGAACCAACCATGAACCAACCATGAACCAACCATGAACCAACCATGAACCAACCATGAACCAACCATGATCCAACCATGAACCAACCATGAACCAACCATGAACCAACCATGAACCAACCATGAACCAACCAAGAACCAACCATGAACCAACCATGAACCAACCATGCACCAACCAAGAACCAACCAAGAACCAACCAAGAACCAACCAAGAACCAACCATGCACCAACCATGAACCAACCATGCACCAACCATGCACCAACCATGCACCAACCATGAACCAACCATGAACCAACCATGAACCAACCATGAACCAACCATGAACCAACCATGAACCAACCATGAACCAACCATGAACCAACCATGAACCAACCATGAACCAACCATGATCCAACCATGATCCAACCATGATCCAACCATGAACCAACCAAGATCCAACCAAGAACCAACCATGAACCAACCATGAACCAACCATGAACCAACCATGAACCAACCATGAACCAACCATGAACCAACCATGAACCAACCATGAACCAACCATGAACCAACCATGAACCAACCATGAACCAACCATGAACCAACCATGAACCAACCATGAACCAACCATGAACCAACCATGAACCAACCATGAACCAACCATGAACCAACCATGAACCAACCATGAACCAACCATGAACCAACCATGAACCAACCATGAACCAACCATGAACCAACCATGAACCAACCATGAACCAACCATGAACCAACCATGAACCAACCATGAACCAACCATGAACCAACCATGAACCAACCATGATCCAACCATGATCCAACCATGAACCAACCAAGATCCAACCAAGAACCAACCATGAACCAACCATGAACCAACCATGAACCAACCATGAACCAACCATGAACCAACCATGAACCAACCATGAACCAACCATGAACCAACCATGAACCAACCATGAACCAACCATGAACCAACCATGAACCAACCATGAACCAACCATGAACCAACCATGAACCAACCATGAACCAACCATGAACCAACCATGAACCAACCATGAACCAACCATGAACCAACCATGAACAAACCATGAACCAACCATGATCCAACCATGATCCAACCATGATCCAACCATGAACCAACCATGAACCAACCATGAACCAACCATGAACCAACCATGAACCAACCATGAACCAACCATGAACCAACCATGAACCAACCATGAACCAACCATGAACCAACCATGAACCAACCATGAACCAACCATGAACCAACCATGAACCAACCATGAACCAACCATGAACCAACCATGAACCAACCATGAACCAACCATGAACCAACCATGAACCAACCATGAACCAACCATGAACCAACCATGAACCAACCATGAACCAACCATGAACCAACCATGAACCAACCATGAACCAACCATGAACCAACCATGAACCAACCATGAACCAACCATGAACCAACCATGAACCAACCATGAACCAACCATGAACCAACCATGAACCAACCATGAACCAACCATGAACCAACCATGAACCAACCATGAACCAACCATGAACCAACCATGAACCAACCATGAACCAACCATGAACCAACCATGAACCAACCATGAACCAACCATGAACCAACCATGAACCAACCATGAACCAACCATGAACCAACCATGAACCAACCATGAACCAACCATGAACCAACCATGAACCAACCATGAACCAACCATGAACCAACCATGAACCAACCATGAACCAACCATGAACCAACCATGAACCAACCATGAACCAACCATGAACCAACCATGAACCAACCATGAACCAACCATGAACCAACCATGAACCAACCATGAACCAACCATGAACCAACCATGAACCAACCATGAACCAACCATGAACCAACCATGAACCAACCATGAACCAACCATGAACCAACCATGAACCAACCATGAACCAACCATGAACCAACCATGAACCAACCATGAACCAACCATGAACCAACCATGAACCAACCATGAACCAACCATGAACCAACCATGAACCAACCATGAACCAACCATGAACCAACCATGAACCAACCATGAACCAACCATGAACCAACCATGAACCAACCATGAACCAACCATGAACCAACCATGATCCAACCATGAACCAACCATGAACCAACCATGAACCAACCATGAACCAACCATGAACCAACCATGAACCAACCATGAACCAACCATGAACCAACCATGAACCAACCATGAACCAACCATGAACCAACCATGAACCAACCATGAACCAACCATGAACCAACCATGAACCAACCATGAACCAACCATGAACCAACCATGAACCAACCATGAACCAACCATGAACCAACCATGAACCAACCATGAACCAACCATGAACCAACCATGAACCAACCATGAACCAACCATGAACCAACCATGAACCAACCATGAACCAACCATGAACCAACCATGAACCAACCATGAACCAACCATGAACCAACCATGAACCAACCATGAACCAACCATGAACCAACCATGAACCAACCATGAACCAACCATGAACCAACCATGAACCAACCATGAACCAACCATGAACCAACCATGAACCAACCATGAACCAACCATGAACCAACCATGAACCAACCATGAACCAACCATGAACCAACCATGAACCAACCATGAACCAACCATGAACCAACCATGAACCAACCATGAACCAACCATGAACCAACCATGAACCAACCATGAACCAACCATGAACCAACCATGAACCAACCATGAACCAACCATGAACCAACCATGAACCAACCATGAACCAACCATGAACCAACCATGAACCAACCATGAACCAACCATGAACCAACCATGAACCAACCATGAACCAACCATGAACCAACCATGAACCAACCATGAACCAACCATGAACCAACCATGAACCAACCATGAACCAACCATGAACCAACCATGAACCAACCATGAACCAACCATGAACCAACCATGAACCAACCATGAACCAACCATGAACCAACCATGAACCAACCATGAACCAACCATGAACCAACCATGAACCAACCATGAACCAACCATGAACCAACCATGAACCAACCATGAACCAACCATGAACCAACCATGAACCAACCATGAACCAACCATGAACCAACCATGAACCAACCATGAACCAACCATGAACCAACCATGAACCAACCATGAACCAACCATGAACCAACCATGAACCAACCATGAACCAACCATGAACCAACCATGAACCAACCATGAACCAACCATGAACCAACCATGAACCAACCATGAACCAACCATGAACCAACCATGAACCAACCATGAACCAACCATGAACCAACCATGAACCAACCATGAACCAACCATGAACCAACCATGAACCAACCATGAACCAACCATGAACCAACCATGAACCAACCATGAACCAACCATGAACCAACCATGAACCAACCATGAACCAACCATGAACCAACCATGAACCAACCATGAACCAACCATGAACCAACCATGAACCAACCATGAACCAACCATGAACCAACCATGAACCAACCATGATCCAACCATGATCCAACCATGATCCAACCATGATCCAACCATGATCCAACCATGATCCAACCATGATCCAACCATGATCCAACCATGATCCAACCATGATCCAACCATGATCCAACCATGATCCAACCATGAACCAACCATGAACCAACCATGAACCAACCATGAACCAACCATGAACCAACCATGAACCAACCATGAACCAACCATGAACCAACCATGAACCAACCATGAACCAACCATGAACCAACCATGAACCAACCATGAACCAACCATGAACCAACCATGAACCAACCATGAACCAACCATGAACCAACCATGAACCAACCATGAACCAACCATGAACCAACCATGAACCAACCATGAACCAACCATGAACCAACCATGAACCAACCATGAACCAACCATGAACCAACCATGAACCAACCATGAACCAACCATGAACCAACCATGAACCAACCATGAACCAACCATGAACCAACCATGAACCAACCATGAACCAACCATGATCCAACCATGATCCAACCATGAACCAACCATGAACCAACCATGAACCAACCATGATCCAACCATGATCCAACCATGAACCAACCATGAACCAACCATGAACCAACCATGATCCAACCATGAACCAACCATGAACCAACCATGAACCAACCATGAACCAACCATGAACCAACCATGAACCAACCATGAACCAACCATGAACCAACCATGAACCAACCATGAACCAACCATGATCCAACCATGATCCAACCATGAACCAACCATCGTCAGCCACCCTATATTTTCTGATGTATAAAGGCAAGATATGTGGCTAAAATATAAGCACATTTTGAAAACTTTCCTCCTTGTGGTTTTGGAGTAGTGGTCCCGTAAACTCCAGGACCGGATTCAATTCTTGTTGTTTTCCCGTCCTGTGCGTGTGAATATAATATAATCCTTAGTGATGGGGTTAACGGAACTGTCCATAAGTCCAGTTATACATCGTTAGCCACCCTATATTTTCTGATGTATAAAGGCAAGATATATGGCTAAAATATGAACCAACCATGAACCAACCATGAACCAACCATGAACCAACCATGAACCAACCATGATCCAACCATGATCCAACCATGATCCAACCATGATCCAACCATGAACCAACCATGATCCAACCATGATCCAACCATGAACCAACCATGAACCAACCATGAACCAACCATGATCCAACCATGAACCGACCATGAACCGACCATGTACCGACCATGAACCGACCATGAACCGACCATGAACCGACCATGAACCGACCATGAACCGACCATGAACCGACCATGAACCGACCATGAACCGACCATGAACCGACCATGAACCGACCATGAACCGACCATGAACCGACCATGAACCGACCATGAACCGACCATGAACCGACCATGAACCGACCAAACTTTCCTCCTTGTGGTTTTGGAGTAGTGGTCCCGTAAACTCTAGCACCGGATTCAGTTCTTGTTGTTTTCCCGTCCTGTGCGTGTGAATAGAATAAAATCCTTAGTGACGGGGTTGACGGAACTGTCCATAAGTCCAGTTATACATCGTCAGCAATCCTATATTTTCTGATGTAGAAAGGCAAGATATGTGGCTAAAATATGAACCAACCATGAACCAACCATGAACCAACCATGAACCAACCATGAACCAACCATGAACCAACCATGAACCAACCATGAACCAACCATGAACCAACCATGAACCAACCATGAACCAACCATGAACCAACCATGAACCAACCATGCACCAACCAAGAACCAACCAAGAACCAACCAAGAACCAACCATGAACCAACCATGAACCAACCATGAACCAACCATGAACCAACCATGAACCAACCATGAACCAACCATGAACCAACCATGAACCAACCATGAACCAACCATGAACCAACCATGAACCAACCATGAACCAACCATGAACCAACCATGAACCAACCATGAACCAACCATGAACCAACCATGATCCAACCATGATCCAACCATGATCCAACCATGAACCAACCAAGATCCAACCAAGAACCAACCATGAACCAACCATGAACCAACCATGAACCAACCATGAACCAACCATGAACCAACCATGAACCAACCATGTACCAACCATGAACCAACCATGAACCAACCATGAACCAACCGTGAACCAACCGTGAACCAACCATGAACCAACCATGAACCAACCATGAACCAACCATGAACCAACCATGAACCAACCATGAACCAACCATGAACCAACCATGAACCAACCATGAACCAACCATGAACCAACCATGAACCAACCATGAACCAACCATGAACCAACCATGAACCAACCATGAACCAACCATGAACCAACCATGAACCAACCATGAACCAACCATGAACCAACCATGAACCAACCATGAACCAACCATGAACCAACCATGAACCAACCATGAACCAACCATGAACCAACCATGAACCAACCATGAACCAACCATGAACCAACCATGAACCAACCATGAACCAACCATGAACCAACCATGAACCAACCATGAACCAACCATGAACCAACCATGAACCAACCATGAACCAACCATGAACCAACCATGAACCAACCATGAACCAACCATGAACCAACCATGAACCAACCATGAACCAACCATGAACCAACCATGAACCAACCATGAACCAACCATGAACCAACAATGAACCAACCATGAACCAACCATGAACCAACCATGAACCAACCATGAACCAACCATGAACCAACCATGAACCAACCATGAACCAACCATGAACCAACCATGAACCAACCATGAACCAACCATGAACCAACCATGAACCAACCATGAACCAACCATGAACCAACCATGAACCGACCATGAACCGACCATGAACCGACCATTATCCGACCATGATCCGACCATGATCCGACCATGAACCGACCATGAACCGACCATGAACCGACCATGATCCGACCATGAACCGACCATGAACCGACCATGTACCGACCATGAACCGACCATGAACCGACCATGAACCGACCATGAACCGACCATGAACCGACCATGAACCGACCATGAACCGACCATGAACCGACCATGAACCGACCATGAACCGACCATGAACCGACCATGAACCGACCATGAACCGACCATGAACCGACCATGAACCGACCATGAACCGACCATGAACCGACCATGAACCGACCAAGAACCGACCATGAACCGACCATGAACCGACCATGAACCGACCATGAACCGACCATGAACCGACCATGAACCGACCATGAACCGACCATGAACCGACCATGAACCGACCATGAACCGACCATGAACCGACCATGAACCGACCATGAACCGACCATGAACCGACCATGAACCGACCATGAACCGACCATGAACCGACCATGAACCGACCATGAACCAACCATGAACCGACCATGAACCGACCATGAACCGACCATGAACCGACCAAACTTTCCTCCTTGTGGTTTTGGAGTAGTGGTCCCGTAAACTCTAGCACCGGATTCAGTTCTTGTTGTTTTCCCGTCCTGTGCGTGTGAATAGAATAAAATCCTTAGTGACGGGGTTGACGGAACTGTCCATAAGTCCAGTTATACATCGTCAGCAATCCTATATTTTCTGATGTAGAAAGGCAAGATATGTGGCTAAAATATGAACCAACCATGAACCAACCATGAACCAACCATGAACCAACCATGAACCAACCATGAACCAACCATGAACCAACCATGAACCAACCATGAACCAACCATGAACCAACCATGAACCAACCATGAACCAACCATGAACCAACCATGCACCAACCAAGAACCAACCAAGAACCAACCAAGAACCAACCATGAACCAACCATGAACCAACCATGAACCAACCATGAACCAACCATGAACCAACCATGAACCAACCATGAACCAACCATGAACCAACCATGAACCAACCATGAACCAACCATGAACCAACCATGAACCAACCATGAACCAACCATGAACCAACCATGAACCAACCATGAACCAACCATGATCCAACCATGATCCAACCATGATCCAACCATGAACCAACCAAGATCCAACCAAGAACCAACCATGAACCAACCATGAACCAACCATGAACCAACCATGAACCAACCATGAACCAACCATGAACCAACCATGTACCAACCATGAACCAACCATGAACCAACCATGAACCAACCATGAACCAACCATGAACCAACCATGAACCAACCATGAACCAACCATGAACCAACCATGAACCAACCATGAACCAACCATGAACCAACCATGAACCAACCATGAACCAACCATGAACCAACCATGAACCAACCATGAACCAACCATGAACCAACCATGAACCAACCATGAACCAACCATGAACCAACCATGAACCAACCATGAACCAACCATGAACCAACCATGAACCAACCATGAACCAACCATGAACCAACCATGAACCAACCATGAACCAACCATGAACCAACCATGAACCAACCATGAACCAACCATGAACCAACCATGAACCAACCATGAACCAACCATGAACCAACCATGAACCAACCATGAACCAACCATGAACCAACCATGAACCAACCATGAACCAACCATGAACCAACCATGAACCAACCATGAACCAACCATGAACCAACCATGAACCAACCATGAACCAACCATGAACCAACCATGAACCAACCATGAACCAACCATGAACCGACCATGAACCGACCATGAACCGACCATGAACCAACCATGAACCGACCATGAACCGACCATGAACCGACCATGAACCGACCATGAACCGACCATGAACCGACCATTATCCGACCATGATCCGACCATGATCCGACCATGAACCGACCATGAACCGACCATGAACCGACCATGATCCGACCATGAACCGACCATGAACCGACCATGTACCGACCATGAACCGACCATGAACCGACCATGAACCGACCATGAACCGACCATGAACCGACCATGAACCGACCATGAACCGACCATGAACCGACCATGAACCGACCATGAACCGACCATGAACCGACCATGAACCGACCAAGAACCGACCATGAACCGACCATGAACCGACCATGAACCGACCATGAACCGACCATGAACCGACCATGAACCGACCATGAACCGACCATGAACCGACCATGAACCGACCATGAACCGACCATGAACCGACCATGAACCGACCATGAACCGACCATGAACCGACCATGAACCGACCATGAACCGACCATGAACCGACCATGAACCGACCATGAACCGACCATGAACCGACCATGAACCGACCATGAACCGACCATGATCCGACCATGAACCGACCATGAACCGACCATGTACCGACCATGAACCGACCATGAACCGACCATGAACCGACCATGAACCGACCATGAACCAACCATGAACCAACCATGAACCAACCATGAACCAACCATGAACCAACCATGAACCAACCATGATCCAACCATGATCCAACCATGATCCAACCATGAACCAACCAAGATCCAACCAAGAACCAACCATGAACCAACCATGAACCAACCATGAACCAACCATGAACCAACCATGAACCAACCATGAACCAACCATGTACCAACCATGAACCAACCATGAACCAACCATGAACCAACCATGAACCAACCGTGAACCAACCGTGAACCAACCATGAACCAACCATGAACCAACCATGAACCAACCATGAACCAACCATGAACCAACCATGAACCAACCATGAACCAACCATGAACCAACCATGAACCAACCATGAACCAACCATGAACCAACCATGAACCAACCATGAACCAACCATGAACCAACCATGAACCAACCATGAACCAACCATGAACCAACCATGAACCAACCATGAACCAACCATGAACCAACCATGAACCAACCATGAACCAACCATGAACCAACCATGAACCAACCATGAACCAACCATGAACCAACCATGAACCAACCATGAACCAACCATGAACCAACCATGAACCAACCATGAACCAACCATGAACCAACCATGAACCAACCATGAACCAACCATGAACCAACCATGAACCAACCATGAACCAACCATGAACCAACCATGAACCAACCATGAACCAACCATGAACCAACCATGAACCAACCATGAACCAACCATGAACCAACCATGAACCAACAATGAACCAACCATGAACCAACCATGAACCAACCATGAACCAACCATGAACCAACCATGAACCAACCATGAACCAACCATGAACCAACCATGAACCAACCATGAACCAACCATGAACCAACCATGAACCAACCATGAACCAACCATGAACCAACCATGAACCAACCATGAACCGACCATGAACCGACCATGAACCGACCATTATCCGACCATGATCCGACCATGATCCGACCATGAACCGACCATGAACCGACCATGAACCGACCATGATCCGACCATGAACCGACCATGAACCGACCATGTACCGACCATGAACCGACCATGAACCGACCATGAACCGACCATGAACCGACCATGAACCGACCATGAACCGACCATGAACCGACCATGAACCGACCATGAACCGACCATGAACCGACCATGAACCGACCATGAACCGACCATGAACCGACCATGAACCGACCATGAACCGACCATGAACCGACCATGAACCGACCATGAACCGACCATGAACCGACCAAGAACCGACCATGAACCGACCATGAACCGACCATGAACCGACCATGAACCGACCATGAACCGACCATGAACCGACCATGAACCGACCATGAACCGACCATGAACCGACCATGAACCGACCATGAACCGACCATGAACCGACCATGAACCGACCATGAACCGACCATGAACCGACCATGAACCGACCATGAACCGACCATGAACCGACCATGAACCGACCATGAACCGACCATGAACCGACCATGAACCGACCAAACTTTCCTCCTTGTGGTTTTGGAGTAGTGGTCCCGTAAACTCTAGCACCGGATTCAGTTCTTGTTGTTTTCCCGTCCTGTGCGTGTGAATAGAATAAAATCCTTAGTGACGGGGTTGACGGAACTGTCCATAAGTCCAGTTATACATCGTCAGCAATCCTATATTTTCTGATGTAGAAAGGCAAGATATGTGGCTAAAATATGAACCAACCATGAACCAACCATGAACCAACCATGAACCAACCATGAACCAACCATGAACCAACCATGAACCAACCATGAACCAACCATGAACCAACCATGAACCAACCATGAACCAACCATGAACCAACCATGAACCAACCATGCACCAACCAAGAACCAACCAAGAACCAACCAAGAACCAACCATGAACCAACCATGAACCAACCATGAACCAACCATGAACCAACCATGAACCAACCATGAACCAACCATGAACCAACCATGAACCAACCATGAACCAACCATGAACCAACCATGAACCAACCATGAACCAACCATGAACCAACCATGAACCAACCATGAACCAACCATGAACCAACCATGATCCAACCATGATCCAACCATGATCCAACCATGAACCAACCAAGAACCAACCATGAACCAACCATGAACCAACCATGAACCAACCATGAACCAACCATGAACCAACCATGAACCAACCATGTACCAACCATGAACCAACCATGAACCAACCATGAACCAACCATGAACCAACCATGAACCAACCATGAACCAACCATGAACCAACCATGAACCAACCATGAACCAACCATGAACCAACCATGAACCAACCATGAACCAACCATGAACCAACCATGAACCAACCATGAACCAACCATGAACCAACCATGAACCAACCATGAACCAACCATGAACCAACCATGAACCAACCATGAACCAACCATGAACCAACCATGAACCAACCATGAACCAACCATGAACCAACCATGAACCAACCATGAACCAACCATGAACCAACCATGAACCAACCATGAACCAACCATGAACCAACCATGAACCAACCATGAACCAACCATGAACCAACCATGAACCAACCATGAACCAACCATGAACCAACCATGAACCAACCATGAACCAACCATGAACCAACCATGAACCGACCATGAACCGACCATGAACCGACCATGAACCGACCATGATCCGACCATGAACCGACCATGAACCGACCATGTACCGACCATGAACCGACCATGAACCGACCATGAACCGACCATGAACCGACCATGAACCGACCATGAACCGACCATGAACCGACCATGAACCGACCATGAACCGACCATGAACCGACCATGAACCGACCATGAACCGACCAAGAACCGACCATGAACCGACCATGAACCGACCATGAACCGACCATGAACCGACCATGAACCGACCAAGAACCGACCATGAACCGACCATGAACCGACCATGAACCGACCATGAACCGACCATGAACCGACCATGAACCGACCATGAACCGACCATGAACCGACCATGAACCGACCATGAACCGACCATGAACCGACCATGAACCGACCATGAACCGACCATGAACCGACCATGAACCGACCATGAACCGACCATGAACCGACCATGAACCGACCATGAACCGACCATGAACCGACCATGAACCGACCATGAACCGACCATGAACCGACCATGAACCGACCATGAACCGACCATGAACCGACCATGAACCGACCATGAACCGACCATGAACCGACCATGAACCGACCATGAACCGACCATGAACCGACCATGAACCGACCATGAACCGACCATGAACCGACCATGAACCGACCATGAACCGACCATGAACCGACCATGAACCGACCATGAACCGACCATGAACCGACCATGAACCGACCATGAACCGACCATGAACCGACCATGAACCGACCATGAACCGACCATGAACCGACCATGAACCGACCATGAACCGACCATGAACCGACCATGAACCGACCATGAACCGACCATGAACCGACCATGAACCGACCATGAACCGACCATGAACCGACCATGAACCGACCATGAACCGACCATGAACCGACCATGAACCGACCATGAACCGACCATGAACCGACCATGAACCGACCATGAACCGACCATGAACCGACCATGAACCGACCATGAACCGACCATGAACCGACCATGAACCGACCATGAACCGACCATGAACCGACCATGAACCGACCATGAACCGACCATGAACCGACCATGAACCGACCATGAACCGACCATGAACCGACCATGAACCGACCATGAACCGACCATGAACCGACCATGAACCGACCATGAACCGACCATGAACCGACCATGAACCGACCATGAACCGACCATGAACCGACCATGAACCGACCATGAACCGACCATGAACCGACCATGAACCGACCATGAACCGACCATGAACCGACCATGAACCGACCATGAACCGACCATGAACCGACCATGAACCGACCATGAACCGACCATGAACCGACCATGAACCGACCATGAACCGACCATGAACCGACCATGAACCGACCATGAACCGACCATGAACCGACCATGAACCGACCATGAACCGACCATGAACCGACCATGAACCGACCATGAACCGACCATGAACCGACCATGAACCGACCATGAACCGACCATGAACCGACCATGAACCGACCATGAACCGACCATGAACCGACCATGAACCGACCATGAACCGACCATGAACCGACCATGAACCGACCATGAACCGACCATGAACCGACCATGAACCGACCATGAACCGACCATGAACCGACCATGAACCGACCATGAACCGACCATGAACCGACCATGAACCGACCATGAACCGACCATGAACCGACCATGAACCGACCATGAACCGACCATGAACCGACCATGAACCGACCATGAACCGACCATGAACCGACCATGAACCGACCATGAACCGACCATGAACCGACCATGAACCGACCATGAACCGACCATGAACCGACCATGAACCGACCATGAACCGACCATGAACCGACCATGAACCGACCATGAACCGACCATGAACCGACCATGAACCGACCATGAACCGACCATGAACCGACCATGAACCGACCATGAACCGACCATGAACCGACCATGAACCGACCATGAACCGACCATGAACCGACCATGAACCGACCATGAACCGACCATGAACCGACCATGAACCGACCATGAACCGACCATGAACCGACCATGAACCGACCATGAACCGACCATGAACCGACCATGAACCGACCATGAACCGACCATGAACCGACCATGAACCGACCATGAACCGACCATGAACCGACCATGAACCGACCATGAACCGACCATGAACCGACCATGAACCGACCATGAACCGACCATGAACCGACCATGAACCGACCATGAACCGACCATGAACCGACCATGAACCGACCATGAACCGACCATGAACCGACCATGAACCGACCATGAACCGACCATGAACCGACCATGAACCGACCATGAACCGACCATGAACCGACCATGAACCGACCATGAACCGACCATGAACCGACCATGAACCGACCATGAACCGACCATGAACCGACCATGAACCGACCATGAACCGACCATGAACCGACCATGAACCGACCATGAACCGACCATGAACCGACCATGAACCGACCATGAACCGACCATGAACCGACCATGAACCGACCATGAACCGACCATGAACCGACCATGAACCGACCATGAACCGACCATGAACCGACCATGAACCGACCATGAACCGACCATGAACCGACCATGAACCGACCATGAACCGACCATGAACCGACCATGAACCGACCATGAACCGACCATGAACCGACCATGAACCGACCATGAACCGACCATGAACCGACCATGAACCGACCATGAACCGACCATGAACCGACCATGAACCGACCATGAACCGACCATGAACCGACCATGAACCGACCATGAACCGACCATGAACCGACCATGAACCGACCATGAACCGACCATGAACCGACCATGAACCGACCATGAACCGACCATGATCCGACCATGATCCGACCATGATCCGACCATGATCCGACCATGATCCGACCATGATCCGACCATGATCCGACCATGATCCGACCATGATCCGACCATGATCCGACCATGATCCGACCATGATCCGACCATGAACCGACCATGAACCGACCATGAACCGACCATGAACCGACCATGAACCGACCATGAACCGACCATGAACCGACCATGAACCGACCATGAACCGACCATGAACCGACCATGAACCGACCATGAACCGACCATGAACCGACCATGAACCGACCATGAACCGACCATGAACCGACCATGAACCAACCATGAACCAACCATGAACCAACCATGAACCAACCATGAACCAACCATGAACCAACCATGAACCGACCATGAACCGACCATGAACCGACCATGAACCAACCATGAACCAACCATGAACCAACCATGAACCAACCATGAACCAACCATGAACCAACCATGAACCAACCATGAACCAACCATGAACCAACCATGAACCAACCATGAACCAACCATGAACCAACCATGAACCAACCATGAACCAACCATGAACCAACCATGAACCAACCATGAACCAACCATGAACCAACCATGAACCAACCATGAACCAACCATGAACCAACCATGAACCAACCATGAACCAACCATGAACCAACCATGAACCAACCATGAACCAACCATGAACCAACCATGAACCAACCATGAACCAACCATGAACCAACCATGAACCAACCATGAACCAACCATGAACCAACCATGAACCAACCATGAACCAACCATGAACCAACCATGATCCAACCATGATCCAACCATGATCCAACCATGATCCAACCATGATCCAACCATGATCCAACCATGATCCAACCATGATCCAACCATGATCCAACCATGATCCAACCATGATCCAACCATGATCCAACCATGATCCAACCATGAACCAACCATGAACCAACCATGAACCAACCATGAACCAACCATGAACCAACCATGAACCAACCATGAACCAACCATGAACCAACCATGAACCAACCATGAACCAACCATGAACCAACCATGAACCAACCATGAACCAACCATGAACCAACCATGAACCAACCATGAACCAACCATGAACCAACCATGAACCAACCATGAACCAACCATGAACCAACCATGAACCAACCATGAACCAACCATGAACCAACCATGAACCAACCATGAACCAACCATGAACCAACCATGAACCAACCATGAACCAACCATGAACCAACCATGAACCAACCATGATCCAACCATGATCCAACCATGAACCAACCATGAACCAACCATGAACCAACCATGATCCAACCATGATCCAACCATGAACCAACCATGAACCAACCATGAACCAACCATGAACCAACCATGATCCAACCATGAACCAACCATGAACCAACCATGAACCAACCATGAACCAACCATGAACCAACCATGAACCAACCATGAACCAACCATGAACCAACCATGAACCAACCATGATCCAACCATGATCCAACCATGAACCAACCATCGTCAGCCACCCTATATTTTCTGATGTATAAAGGCAAGATATGTGGCTAAAATATAAGCACATTTTGAAAACTTTCCTCCTTGTGGTTTTGGAGTAGTGGTCCCGTAAACTCCAGGACCGGATTCAATTCTTGTTGTTTTCCCGTCCTGTGCGTGTGAATATAATATAATCCTTAGTGATGGGGTTAACGGAACTGTCCATAAGTCCAGTTATACATCGTTAGCCACCCTATATTTTCTGATGTATAAAGGCAAGATATATGGCTAAAATATGAACCAACCATGAACCAACCATGAACCAACCATGAACCAACCATGAACCAACCATGATCCAACCATGATCCAACCATGATCCAACCATGATCCAACCATGAACCAACCATGATCCAACCATGATCCAACCATGAACCAACCATGAACCAACCATGAACCAACCATGATCCAACCATGAACCGACCATGAACCGACCATGTACCGACCATGAACCGACCATGAACCGACCATGAACCGACCATGAACCGACCATGAACCGACCATGAACCGACCATGAACCGACCATGAACCGACCATGAACCGACCATGAACCGACCATGAACCGACCATGAACCGACCATGAACCGACCATGAACCGACCATGAACCGACCATGAACCGACCAAACTTTCCTCCTTGTGGTTTTGGAGTAGTGGTCCCGTAAACTCTAGCACCGGATTCAGTTCTTGTTGTTTTCCCGTCCTGTGCGTGTGAATAGAATAAAATCCTTAGTGACGGGGTTGACGGAACTGTCCATAAGTCCAGTTATACATCGTCAGCAATCCTATATTTTCTGATGTAGAAAGGCAAGATATGTGGCTAAAATATGAACCAACCATGAACCAACCATGAACCAACCATGAACCAACCATGAACCAACCATGAACCAACCATGAACCAACCATGAACCAACCATGAACCAACCATGAACCAACCATGAACCAACCATGAACCAACCATGAACCAACCATGCACCAACCAAGAACCAACCAAGAACCAACCAAGAACCAACCATGAACCAACCATGAACCAACCATGAACCAACCATGAACCAACCATGAACCAACCATGAACCAACCATGAACCAACCATGAACCAACCATGAACCAACCATGAACCAACCATGAACCAACCATGAACCAACCATGAACCAACCATGAACCAACCATGAACCAACCATGAACCAACCATGATCCAACCATGATCCAACCATGATCCAACCATGAACCAACCAAGATCCAACCAAGAACCAACCATGAACCAACCATGAACCAACCATGAACCAACCATGAACCAACCATGAACCAACCATGAACCAACCATGTACCAACCATGAACCAACCATGAACCAACCATGAACCAACCATGAACCAACCGTGAACCAACCATGAACCAACCATGAACCAACCATGAACCAACCATGAACCAACCATGAACCAACCATGAACCAACCATGAACCAACCATGAACCAACCATGAACCAACCATGAACCAACCATGAACCAACCATGAACCAACCATGAACCAACCATGAACCAACCATGAACCAACCATGAACCAACCATGAACCAACCATGAACCAACCATGAACCAACCATGAACCAACCATGAACCAACCATGAACCAACCATGAACCAACCATGAACCAACCATGAACCAACCATGAACCAACCATGAACCAACCATGAACCAACCATGAACCAACCATGAACCAACCATGAACCAACCATGAACCAACCATGAACCAACCATGAACCAACCATGAACCAACCATGAACCAACCATGAACCAACCATGAACCAACCATGAACCAACCATGAACCAACCATGAACCAACCATGAACCAACCATGAACCAACCATGAACCAACCATGAACCAACCATGAACCAACCATGAACCAACCATGAACCAACCATGAACCAACCATGAACCAACCATGAACCAACCATGAACCAACCATGAACCAACCATGAACCAACCATGAACCAACCATGAACCAACCATGAACCAACCATGAACCGACCATGAACCGACCATGAACCGACCATGAACCGACCATGAACCGACCATTATCCGACCATGATCCGACCATGATCCGACCATGAACCGACCATGAACCGACCATGAACCGACCATGATCCGACCATGAACCGACCATGAACCGACCATGTACCGACCATGAACCGACCATGAACCGACCATGAACCGACCATGAACCGACCATGAACCGACCATGAACCGACCATGAACCGACCATGAACCGACCATGAACCGACCATGAACCGACCATGAACCGACCATGAACCGACCATGAACCGACCATGAACCGACCATGAACCGACCATGAACCGACCATGAACCGACCATGAACCGACCAAGAACCGACCATGAACCGACCATGAACCGACCATGAACCGACCATGAACCGACCATGAACCGACCATGAACCGACCATGAACCGACCATGAACCGACCATGAACCGACCATGAACCGACCATGAACCGACCATGAACCGACCATGAACCGACCATGAACCGACCATGAACCGACCATGAACCGACCATGAACCGACCATGAACCGACCATGAACCGACCATGAACCGACCATGAACCGACCATGAACCGACCATGAACCGACCATGAACCGACCATGAACCGACCATGAACCGACCATGAACCGACCATGAACCGACCAAACTTTCCTCCTTGTGGTTTTGGAGTAGTGGTCCCGTAAACTCTAGCACCGGATTCAGTTCTTGTTGTTTTCCCGTCCTGTGCGTGTGAATAGAATAAAATCCTTAGTGACGGGGTTGACGGAACTGTCCATAAGTCCAGTTATACATCGTCAGCAATCCTATATTTTCTGATGTAGAAAGGCAAGATATGTGGCTAAAATATGAACCAACCATGAACCAACCATGAACCAACCATGAACCAACCATGAACCAACCATGAACCAACCATGAACCAACCATGAACCAACCATGAACCAACCATGAACCAACCATGAACCAACCATGAACCAACCATGAACCAACCATGCACCAACCAAGAACCAACCAAGAACCAACCAAGAACCAACCATGAACCAACCATGAACCAACCATGAACCAACCATGAACCAACCATGAACCAACCATGAACCAACCATGAACCAACCATGAACCAACCATGAACCAACCATGAACCAACCATGAACCAACCATGAACCAACCATGAACCAACCATGAACCAACCATGAACCAACCATGAACCAACCATGATCCAACCATGATCCAACCATGATCCAACCATGAACCAACCAAGATCCAACCAAGAACCAACCATGAACCAACCATGAACCAACCATGAACCAACCATGAACCAACCATGAACCAACCATGAACCAACCATGTACCAACCATGAACCAACCATGAACCAACCATGAACCAACCATGAACCAACCATGAACCAACCATGAACCAACCATGAACCAACCATGAACCAACCATGAACCAACCATGAACCAACCATGAACCAACCATGAACCAACCATGAACCAACCATGAACCAACCATGAACCAACCATGAACCAACCATGAACCAACCATGAACCAACCATGAACCAACCATGAACCAACCATGAACCAACCATGAACCAACCATGAACCAACCATGAACCAACCATGAACCAACCATGAACCAACCATGAACCAACCATGAACCAACCATGAACCAACCATGAACCAACCATGAACCAACCATGAACCAACCATGAACCAACCATGAACCAACCATGAACCAACCATGAACCAACCATGAACCAACCATGAACCAACCATGAACCAACCATGAACCAACCATGAACCAACCATGAACCAACCATGAACCAACCATGAACCAACCATGAACCAACCATGAACCGACCATGAACCGACCATGAACCGACCATGAACCGACCATGAACCGACCATTATCCGACCATGATCCGACCATGATCCGACCATGAACCGACCATGAACCGACCATGAACCGACCATGATCCGACCATGAACCGACCATGAACCGACCATGTACCGACCATGAACCGACCATGAACCGACCATGAACCGACCATGAACCGACCATGAACCGACCATGAACCGACCATGAACCGACCATGAACCGACCATGAACCGACCATGAACCGACCATGAACCGACCATGAACCGACCATGAACCGACCATGAACCGACCATGAACCGACCATGAACCGACCATGAACCGACCATGAACCGACCAAGAACCGACCATGAACCGACCATGAACCGACCATGAACCGACCATGAACCGACCATGAACCGACCATGAACCGACCATGAACCGACCATGAACCGACCATGAACCGACCATGAACCGACCATGAACCGACCATGAACCGACCATGAACCGACCATGAACCGACCATGAACCGACCATGAACCGACCATGAACCGACCATGAACCGACCATGAACCGACCATGAACCGACCATGAACCGACCATGAACCGACCATGAACCGACCATGAACCGACCATGAACCGACCATGAACCGACCATGAACCGACCATGAACCGACCATGAACCGACCATGAACCGACCATGAACCGACCATGAACCGACCATGAACCGACCATGAACCGACCATGAACCGACCATGAACCGACCATGAACCGACCATGAACCGACCATGAACCGACCATGAACCGACCATGAACCGACCATGAACCGACCATGAACCGACCATGAACCGACCATGAACCGACCATGAACCGACCATGAACCGACCATGAACCGACCATGAACCGACCATGAACCGACCATGAACCGACCATGAACCGACCATGAACCGACCATGAACCGACCATGAACCGACCATGAACCGACCATGAACCGACCATGAACCGACCATGAACCGACCATGAACCGACCATGAACCGACCATGAACCGACCATGAACCGACCATGAACCGACCATGAACCGACCATGAACCGACCATGAACCGACCATGAACCGACCATGAACCGACCATGAACCGACCATGAACCGACCATGAACCGACCATGAACCGACCATGAACCGACCATGAACCGACCATGAACCGACCATGAACCGACCATGAACCGACCATGAACCGACCATGAACCGACCATGAACCGACCATGAACCGACCATGAACCGACCATGAACCGACCATGAACCGACCATGAACCGACCATGAACCGACCATGAACCGACCATGAACCGACCATGAACCGACCATGAACCGACCATGAACCGACCATGAACCGACCATGAACCGACCATGAACCGACCATGAACCGACCATGAACCGACCATGAACCGACCATGAACCGACCATGAACCGACCATGAACCGACCATGAACCGACCATGAACCGACCATGAACCGACCATGAACCGACCATGAACCGACCATGAACCGACCATGAACCGACCATGAACCGACCATGAACCGACCATGAACCGACCATGAACCGACCATGAACCGACCATGAACCGACCATGAACCGACCATGAACCGACCATGAACCGACCATGAACCGACCATGAACCGACCATGAACCGACCATGAACCGACCATGAACCGACCATGAACCGACCATGAACCGACCATGAACCGACCATGAACCGACCATGAACCGACCATGAACCGACCATGAACCGACCATGAACCGACCATGAACCGACCATGAACCGACCATGAACCGACCATGAACCGACCATGAACCGACCATGAACCGACCATGAACCGACCATGAACCGACCATGAACCGACCATGAACCGACCATGAACCGACCATGAACCGACCATGAACCGACCATGAACCGACCATGAACCGACCATGAACCGACCATGAACCGACCATGAACCGACCATGAACCGACCATGAACCGACCATGAACCGACCATGAACCGACCATGAACCGACCATGAACCGACCATGAACCGACCATGAACCGACCATGAACCGACCATGAACCGACCATGAACCGACCATGAACCGACCATGAACCGACCATGAACCGACCATGAACCGACCATGAACCGACCATGAACCGACCATGAACCGACCATGAACCGACCATGAACCGACCATGAACCGACCATGAACCGACCATGAACCGACCATGAACCGACCATGAACCGACCATGAACCGACCATGAACCGACCATGAACCGACCATGAACCGACCATGAACCGACCATGAACCGACCATGAACCGACCATGAACCGACCATGAACCGACCATGAACCGACCATGAACCGACCATGAACCGACCATGAACCGACCATGAACCGACCATGAACCGACCATGAACCGACCATGATCCGACCATGATCCGACCATGATCCGACCATGATCCGACCATGATCCGACCATGATCCGACCATGATCCGACCATGATCCGACCATGATCCGACCATGATCCGACCATGATCCGACCATGATCCGACCATGATCCGACCATGATCCGACCATGATCCAACCATGATCCAACCATGAACCGACCATGAACCGACCATGAACCGACCATGAACCGACCATGAACCAACCATGAACCAACCATGAACCAACCATGAACCAACCATGAACCAACCATGAACCAACCATGAACCAACCATGAACCAACCATGAACCAACCATGAACCAACCATGAACCAACCATGAACCAACCATGAACCAACCATGAACCAACCATGAACCAACCATGAACCAACCATGAACCAACCATGAACCAACCATGAACCAACCATGAACCAACCATGATGCAACCATGATCCAACCATGATCCAACCATGATCCAACCATGATCCAACCATGATCCAACCATGATCCAACCATGAACCAACCATGATCCAACCATGAACCAACCATGAACCAACCATGAACCAACCATGATCCAACCATGAACCAACCATGAACCAACCATGAACCAACCATGAACCAACCATGAACCAACCATGAACCAACCATGAACCAACCATGAACCAACCATGAACCAACCATGAACCAACCATGAACCAACCATGAACCAACCATGAACCAACCATGAACC
Organism: Hippasteria phrygiana; assembly: GCA_037893225.1. NCBI lineage: Eukaryota > Metazoa > Echinodermata > Asteroidea > Valvatida > Goniasteridae > Hippasteria > Hippasteria phrygiana. Next base: position 90,805 of record JAZGUH010000759.1, on the reverse strand, counting down.
AACCATGAACCAACCATGAACCAACCATGAACCAACCATGAACCAACCATGAACCAACCATGAACCAACCATGAACCAACCATGAACCAACCATGAACCAACCATGAACCAACCATGAACCAACCATGAACCAACCATGAACCAACCATGAACCAACCATGAACCAACCATGAACCAACCATGAACCAACCATGAACCAACCATGAACCAACCATGAACCAACCATGAACCAACCATGAACCAACCATGAACCAACCATGAACCAACCATGAACCAACCATGAACCAACCATGAACCAACCATGAACCAACCATGAACCAACCATGAACCAACCATGAACCAACCATGAACCAACCATGAACCAACCATGAACCAACCATGAACCAACCATGAACCAACCATGAACCAACCATGAACCAACCATGAACCAACCATGAACCAACCATGAACCAACCATGAACCAACCATGATCCAACCATGATCCAACCATGATCCAACCATGATCCAACCATGATCCAACCATGATCCAACCATGATCCAACCATGAACCAACCATGAACCAACCATGATCCAACCATGATCCAACCATGATCCAACCATGAACCAACCATGAACCAACCATGATCCAACCATGAACCAACCATGAACCAACCATGAACCAACCATGAACCAACCATGAACCAACCATGAACCAACCATGAACCAACCATGAACCAACCATGAACCAACCATGAACCAACCATGATCCAACCATGATCCAACCATGAACCAACCATCGTCAGCCACCCTATATTTTCTGATGTATAAAGGCAAGATATGTGGCTAAAATATAAGCACATTTTGAAAACTTTCCTCCTTGTGGTTTTGGAGTAGTGGTCCCGTAAACTCCAGGACCGGATTCAATTCTTGTTGTTTTCCCGTCCTGTGCGTGTGAATATAATATAATCCTTAGTGATGGGGTTAACGGAACTGTCCATAAGTCCAGTTATACATCGTTAGCCACCCTATATTTTCTGATGTATAAAGGCAAGATATATGGCTAAAATATGAACCAACCATGAACCAACCATGAACCAACCATGAACCAACCATGAACCAACCATGATCCAACCATGATCCAACCATGATCCAACCATGATCCAACCATGAACCAACCATGATCCAACCATGATCCAACCATGAACCAACCATGAACCAACCATGAACCAACCATGATCCAACCATGAACCGACCATGAACCGACCATGTACCGACCATGAACCGACCATGAACCGACCATGAACCGACCATGAACCGACCATGAACCGACCATGAACCGACCATGAACCGACCATGAACCGACCATGAACCGACCATGAACCGACCATGAACCGACCATGAACCGACCATGAACCGACCATGAACCGACCATGAACCGACCAAACTTTCCTCCTTGTGGTTTTGGAGTAGTGGTCCCGTAAACTCTAGCACCGGATTCAGTTCTTGTTGTTTTCCCGTCCTGTGCGTGTGAATAGAATAAAATCCTTAGTGACGGGGTTGACGGAACTGTCCATAAGTCCAGTTATACATCGTCAGCAATCCTATATTTTCTGATGTAGAAAGGCAAGATATGTGGCTAAAATATGAACCAACCATGAACCAACCATGAACCAACCATGAACCAACCATGAACCAACCATGAACCAACCATGAACCAACCATGAACCAACCATGAACCAACCATGAACCAACCATGAACCAACCATGAACCAACCATGAACCAACCATGAACCAACCATGCACCAACCAAGAACCAACCAAGAACCAACCAAGAACCAACCATGAACCAACCATGAACCAACCATGAACCAACCATGAACCAACCATGAACCAACCATGAACCAACCATGAACCAACCATGAACCAACCATGAACCAACCATGAACCAACCATGATCCAACCATGATCCAACCATGATCCAACCATGAACCAACCAAGATCCAACCAAGAACCAACCATGAACCAACCATGAACCAACCATGAACCAACCATGAACCAACCATGAACCAACCATGAACCAACCATGTACCAACCATGAACCAACCATGAACCAACCATGAACCAACCATGAACCAACCATGAACCAACCATGAACCAACCATGAACCAACCATGAACCAACCATGAACCAACCATGAACCAACCATGAACCAACCATGAACCAACCATGAACCAACCATGAACCAACCATGAACCAACCATGAACCAACCATGAACCAACCATGAACCAACCATGAACCAACCATGAACCAACCATGAACCAACCATGAACCAACCATGAACCAACCATGAACCAACCATGAACCAACCATGAACCAACCATGAACCAACCATGAACCAACCATGAACCAACCGTGAACCAACCATGAACCAACCATGAACCAACCATGAACCAACCATGAACCAACCATGAACCAACCATGAACCAACCATGAACCAACCATGAACCAACCATGAACCAACCATGAACCAACCATGAACCAACCATGAACCGACCATGAACCGACCATGAACCGACCATGAACCGACCATGAACCGACCATGAACCGACCATGAACCGACCATGAACCGACCATGAACCGACCATGAACCGACCATGAACCGACCATGAACCGACCATGAACCGACCATGAACCGACCATGAACCGACCATGAACCGACCATGAACCGACCATGAACCGACCATGAACCGACCATGAACCGACCATGAACCGACCATGAACCGACCATGAACCGACCATGAACCGACCATGAACCGACCATGAACCGACCATGAACCGACCATGAACCGACCATGAACCGACCATGAACCGACCATGAACCGACCATGAACCGACCATGAACCGACCATTATCCGACCATGATCCGACCATGATCCGACCATGAACCGACCATGAACCGACCATGAACCGACCATGATCCGACCATGAACCGACCATGTACCGACCATGAACCGACCATGAACCGACCATGAACCGACCATGAACCGACCATGAACCGACCATGAACCGACCATGAACCGACCATGAACCGACCATGAACCGACCATGAACCGACCATGAACCGACCATGAACCGACCATGAACCGACCATGAACCGACCATGAACCGACCATGAACCGACCATGAACCGACCATGAACCGACCATGAACCGACCATGAACCGACCAAGAACCGACCATGAACCGACCATGAACCGACCATGAACCGACCATGAACCGACCATGAACCGACCATGAACCGACCATGAACCGACCATGAACCGACCATGAACCGACCATGAACCGACCATGAACCGACCATGAACCGACCATGAACCAACCATGAACCAACCATGAACCAACCATGAACCAACCATGAACCAACCATGAACCAACCATGAACCAACCATGAACCAACCATGAACCAACCATGAACCAACCATGAACCAACCATGAACCAACCATGAACCAACCATGAACCAACCATGAACCAACCATGAACCAACCATGAACCAACCATGAACCAACCATGAACCAACCATGAACCAACCATGAACCAACCATGAACCAACCATGAACCAACCATGAACCAACCATGAACCAACCATGAACCAACCATGAACCAACCATGAACCAACCATGAACCAACCATGAACCAACCATGAACCAACCATGAACCAACCATGAACCAACCATGAACCAACCATGAACCAACCATGAACCAACCATGAACCAACCATGAACCAACCATGAACCAACCATGAACCAACCATGAACCAACCATGAACCAACCATGAACCAACCATGAACCAACCATGAACCAACCATGAACCAACCATGAACCAACCATGAACCAACCATGAACCAACCATGAACCAACCATGAACCAACCATGAACCAACCATGAACCAACCATGAACCAACCATGAACCAACCATGAACCAACCATGAACCAACCATGAACCAACCATGAACCAACCATGAACCAACCATGAACCAACCATGAACCAACCATGAACCAACCATGAACCAACCATGAACCAACCATGAACCAACCATGAACCAACCATGAACCAACCATGATCCAACCATGATCCAACCATGATCCAACCATGAACCAACCATGATCCAACCATGATCCAACCATGATCCAACCATGAACCAACCATGAACCAACCATGAACCAACCATGAACCAACCATGAACCAACCATGAACCAACCATGAACCAACCATGAACCAACCATGAACCAACCATGATCCAACCATGATCCAACCATGATCCAACCATGATCCAACCATGATCCAACCATGATCCAACCATGAACCAACCATGATCCAACCATGAACCAACCATGAACCAACCATGAACCAACCATGAACCAACCATGAACCAACCATGAACCAACCATGAACCAACCATCGTCAGCCACCCTATATTTTCTGATGTATAAAGGCAAGATATGTGGCTAAAATATAAGCACATTTTGAAAACTTTCCTCCTTGTGGTTTTGGAGTAGTGGTCCCGTAAACTCCAGGACCGGATTCAATTCTTGTTGTTTTCCCGTCCTGTGCGTGTGAATATAAGAACCGACCATGAACCGACCATGAACCGACCATGAACCGACCATGAACCGACCATGAACCGACCATGAACCGACCATGAACCGACCATGAACCGACCATGAACCGACCATGAACCGACCATGAACCGACCATGAACCGACCATGAACCAACCATGAACCAACCATGAACCAACCATGAACCAACCATGAACCAACCATGAACCAACCATGAACCAACCATGAACCAACCATGAACCAACCATGAACCAACCATGAACCAACCATGAACCAACCATGAACCAACCATGAACCAACCATGAACCAACCATGAACCAACCATGAACCAACCATGAACCAACCATGAACCAACCATGAACCAACCATGAACCAACCATGAACCAACCATGAACCAACCATGAACCAACCATGAACCAACCATGAACCAACCATGAACCAACCATGAACCAACCATGAACCAACCATGAACCAACCATGAACCAACCATGAACCAACCATGAACCAACCATGAACCAACCATGAACCAACCATGAACCAACCATGAACCAACCATGAACCAACCATGAACCAACCATGAACCAACCATGAACCAACCATGAACCAACCATGAACCAACCATGAACCAACCATGAACCAACCATGAACCAACCATGAACCAACCATGAACCAACCATGAACCAACCATGAACCAACCATGAACCAACCATGAACCAACCATGAACCAACCATGAACCAACCATGAACCAACCATGAACCAACCATGAACCAACCATGAACCAACCATGAACCAACCATGAACCAACCATGAACCAACCATGAACCAACCATGAACCAACCATGAACCAACCATGAACCAACCATGAACCAACCATGAACCAACCATGATCCAACCATGATCCAACCATGATCCAACCATGAACCAACCATGATCCAACCATGATCCAACCATGATCCAACCATGAACCAACCATGAACCAACCATGAACCAACCATGAACCAACCATGAACCAACCATGAACCAACCATGAACCAACCATGAACCAACCATGAACCAACCATGATCCAACCATGATCCAACCATGATCCAACCATGATCCAACCATGATCCAACCATGATCCAACCATGAACCAACCATGATCCAACCATGAACCAACCATGAACCAACCATGAACCAACCATGAACCAACCATGAACCAACCATGAACCAACCATGAACCAACCATCGTCAGCCACCCTATATTTTCTGATGTATAAAGGCAAGATATGTGGCTAAAATATAAGCACATTTTGAAAACTTTCCTCCTTGTGGTTTTGGAGTAGTGGTCCCGTAAACTCCAGGACCGGATTCAATTCTTGTTGTTTTCCCGTCCTGTGCGTGTGAATATAATATAATCCTTAGTGATGGGGTTAACGGAACTGTCCATAAGTCCAGTTATACATCGTTAGCCACCCTATATTTTCTGATGTATAAAGGCAAGATATATGGCTAAAATATGAACCAACCATGAACCAACCATGAACCAACCATGAACCAACCATGAACCAACCATGATCCAACCATGATCCAACCATGATCCAACCATGAACCAACCATGATCCAACCATGATCCAACCATGAACCAACCATGATCCAACCATGAACCAACCATGATCCAACCATGATCCAACCATGAACCAACCATGATCCAACCATGATCCAACCATGAACCAACCGTGATCCAACCGTGATCCAACCGTGATCCAACCGTGAACCAACCGTGATCCAACCGTGAACCAACCGTGAACCAACCGTGAACCAACCGTGAACCAACCGTGAACCAACCGTGAACCAACCGTGAACCAACCGTGAACCAACCGTGAACCAACCGTGAACCAACCGTGAACCAACCGTGAACCAACCGTGAACCAACCGTGAACCAACCGTGAACCAACCGTGAACCAACCGTGAACCAACCGTGAACCAACCGTGAACCAACCGTGAACCAACCGTGAACCAACCGTGAACCAACCGTGAACCAACCGTGAACCAACCGTGAACCAACCGTGAACCAACCGTGAACCAACCGTGAACCAACCGTGAACCAACCGTGAACCAACCGTGAACCAACCGTGAACCAACCGTGAACCAACCGTGAACCAACCGTGAACCAACCGTGAACCAACCGTGAACCAACCGTGAACCAACCGTGAACCAACCGTGAACCAACCGTGAACCAACCGTGAACCAACCGTGAACCAACCGTGAACCAACCGTGAACCAACCGTGAACCAACCGTGAACCAACCGTGAACCAACCGTGAACCAACCGTGAACCAACCGTGAACCAACCGTGAACCAACCGTGAACCAACCGTGAACCAACCGTGAACCAACCGTGAACCAACCGTGAACCAACCGTGAACCAACCGTGAACCAACCGTGAACCAACCGTGAACCAACCGTGAACCAACCGTGAACCAACCGTGAACCAACCGTGAACCAACCGTGAACCAACCGTGAACCAACCGTGAACCAACCGTGAACCAACCGTGAACCAACCGTGAACCAACCGTGAACCAACCGTGAACCAACCGTGAACCAACCGTGAACCAACCGTGAACCAACCGTGAACCAACCGTGAACCAACCGTGAACCAACCGTGAACCAACCGTGAACCAACCGTGAACCAACCGTGAACCAACCGTGAACCAACCGTGAACCAACCGTGAACCAACCGTGAACCAACCGTGAACCAACCGTGAACCAACCGTGAACCAACCGTGAACCAACCGTGAACCAACCGTGAACCAACCGTGAACCAACCGTGAACCAACCGTGAACCAACCGTGAACCAACCGTGAACCAACCGTGAACCAACCGTGAACCAACCGTGAACCAACCGTGAACCAACCGTGAACCAACCGTGAACCAACCGTGAACCAACCGTGAACCAACCGTGATCCAACCGTGAACCAACCGTGAACCAACCGTGAACCAACCGTGAACCAACCGTGAACCAACCAAGAACCAACCATGAACCAACCATGAACCAACCATGCACCAACCAAGAACCAACCAAGAACCAACCAAGAACCAACCAAGAACCAACCATGCACCAACCATGCACCAACCATGAACCAACCATGCACCAACCATGAACCAACCATGAACCAACCATGAACCAACCATGAACCAACCATGAACCAACCATGAACCAACCATGAACCAACCATGAACCAACCATGAACCAACCATGAACCAACCATGAACCAACCATGAACCAACCATGAACCAACCATGAACCAACCATGAACCAACCATGAACCAACCATGATCCAACCATGTTCCAACCATGATCCAACCATGAACCAACCAAGATCCAACCAAGAACCAACCATGAACCAACCATGAACCAACCATGAACCAACCATGAACCAACCATGAACCAACCATGAACCAACCATGTACCAACCATGAACCAACCATGTACCAACCATGAACCAACCATGAACCAACCATGAACCAACCATGAACCAACCATGAACCAACCATGAACCAACCATGAACCAACCATGAACCAACCATGAACCAACCATGAACCAACCATGAACCAACCATGAACCAACCATGAACCAACCATGAACCAACCATGAACCAACCATGAACCAACCATGAACCAACCATGAACCAACCATGAACCAACCATGAACCAACCATGAACCAACCATGAACCAACCATGAACCAACCATGAACCAACCATGAACCAACCATGAACCAACCATGAACCAACCATGAACCAACCATGAACCAACCATGAACCAACCATGAACCAACCATGAACCAACCATGAACCAACCATGAACCAACCATGAACCAACCATGAACCAACCATGAACCAACCATGAACCAACCATGAACCAACCATGAACCAACCATGAACCAACCATGAACCAACCATGAACCAACCATGAACCAACCATGAACCAACCATGAACCAACCATGAACCAACCATGAACCAACCATGAACCAACCATGAACCAACCATGAACCAACCATGAACCAACCATGAACCAACCATGAACCAACCATGAACCAACCATGAACCAACCATGAACCAACCATGAACCAACCATGAACCAACCATGAACCAACCATGAACCAACCATGAACCAACCATGAACCAACCATGAACCAACCATGAACCAACCATGAACCAACCATGAACCAACCATGAACCAACCATGAACCAACCATGAACCAACCATGAACCAACCATGAACCAACCATGAACCAACCATGAACCAACCATGATCCAACCATGATCCAACCATGATCCAACCATGATCCAACCATGATCCAACCATGAACCAACCATGATCCAACCATGATCCAACCATGATCCAACCATGAACCAACCATGAACCAACCATGAACCAACCATGAACCAACCATGAACCAACCATGAACCAACCATGAACCAACCATGAACCAACCATGAACCAACCATGAACCAACCATGAACCAACCATGAACCAACCATGATCCAACCATGATCCAACCATGATCCAACCATGATCCAACCATGATCCAACCATGATCCAACCATGATCCAACCATGAACCAACCATGATCCAACCATGAACCAACCATGAACCAACCATGAACCAACCATGAACCAACCATGAACCAACCATGAACCAACCATGAACCAACCATGAACCAACCATGAACCAACCATGAACCAACCATCGTCAGCCACCCTATATTTTCTGATGTATAAAGGCAAGATATGTGGCTAAAATATAAGCACATTTTGAAAACTTTCCTCCTTGTGGTTTTGGAGTAGTGGTCCCGTAAACTCCAGGACCGGATTCAATTCTTGTTGTTTTCCCGTCCTGTGCGTGTGAATATAATATAATCCTTAGTGATGGGGTTAACGGAACTGTCCATAAGTCCAGTTATACATCGTTAGCCACCCTATATTTTCTGATGTATAAAGGCAAGATATATGGCTAAAATATGAACCAACCATGAACCAACCATGAACCAACCATGAACCAACCATGAACCAACCATGATCCAACCATGATCCAACCATGATCCAACCATGAACCAACCATGATCCAACCATGATCCAACCATGAACCAACCATGATCCAACCATGAACCAACCATGATCCAACCATGATCCAACCATGAACCAACCATGATCCAACCATGATCCAACCATGAACCAACCGTGATCCAACCGTGATCCAACCGTGATCCAACCGTGAACCAACCGTGATCCAACCGTGAACCAACCGTGAACCAACCGTGAACCAACCGTGAACCAACCGTGAACCAACCGTGAACCAACCGTGAACCAACCGTGAACCAACCGTGAACCAACCGTGAACCAACCGTGAACCAACCGTGAACCAACCGTGAACCAACCGTGAACCAACCGTGAACCAACCGTGAACCAACCGTGAACCAACCGTGAACCAACCGTGAACCAACCGTGAACCAACCGTGAACCAACCGTGAACCAACCGTGAACCAACCGTGAACCAACCGTGAACCAACCGTGAACCAACCGTGAACCAACCGTGAACCAACCGTGAACCAACCGTGAACCAACCGTGAACCAACCGTGAACCAACCGTGAACCAACCGTGAACCAACCGTGAACCAACCGTGAACCAACCGTGAACCAACCGTGAACCAACCGTGAACCAACCGTGAACCAACCGTGAACCAACCGTGAACCAACCGTGAACCAACCGTGAACCAACCGTGAACCAACCGTGAACCAACCGTGAACCAACCGTGATCCAACCGTGAACCAACCGTGAACCAACCATGAACCAACCATGAACCAACCATGAACCAACCAAGAACCAACCATGAACCAACCATGAACCAACCATGCACCAACCAAGAACCAACCAAGAACCAACCAAGAACCAACCAAGAACCAACCATGCACCAACCATGCACCAACCATGAACCAACCATGCACCAACCATGCACCAACCATGAACCAACCATGAACCAACCATGAACCAACCATGAACCAACCATGAACCAACCATGAACCAACCATGAACCAACCATGAACCAACCATGAACCAACCATGAACCAACCATGAACCAACCATGAACCAACCATGAACCAACCATGAACCAACCATGAACCAACCATGAACCAACCATGATCCAACCATGATCCAACCATGATCCAACCATGAACCAACCAAGATCCAACCAAGAACCAACCATGAACCAACCATGAACCAACCATGAACCAACCATGAACCAACCATGAACCAACCATGAACCAACCATGTACCAACCATGAACCAACCATGTACCAACCATGAACCAACCATGAACCAACCATGAACCAACCATGAACCAACCATGAACCAACCATGAACCAACCATGAACCAACCATGAACCAACCATGAACCAACCATGAACCAACCATGAACCAACCATGAACCAACCATGAACCAACCATGAACCAACCATGAACCAACCATGAACCAACCATGAACCAACCATGAACCAACCATGAACCAACCATGAACCAACCATGAACCAACCATGAACCAACCATGAACCAACCATGAACCAACCATGAACCAACCATGAACCAACCATGAACCAACCATGAACCAACCATGAACCAACCATGAACCAACCATGAACCAACCATGAACCAACCATGAACCAACCATGAACCAACCATGAACCAACCATGAACCAACCATGAACCAACCATGAACCAACCATGAACCAACCATGAACCAACCATGAACCAACCATGAACCAACCATGAACCAACCATGAACCAACCATGAACCAACCATGAACCAACCATGAACCAACCATGAACCAACCATGAACCAACCATGAACCAACCATGAACCAACCATGAACCAACCATGAACCAACCATGAACCAACCATGAACCAACCATGAACCAACCATGAACCAACCATGAACCAACCATGAACCAACCATGAACCAACCATGAACCAACCATGAACCAACCATGAACCAACCATGAACCAACCATGAACCAACCATGAACCAACCATGAACCAACCATGAACCAACCATGAACCAACCATGAACCAACCATGAACCAACCATGAACCAACCATGAACCAACCATGAACCAACCATGAACCAACCATGAACCAACCATGAACCAACCATGAACCAACCATGAACCAACCATGAACCAACCATGAACCAACCATGAACCAACCATGAACCAACCATGAACCAACCATGAACCAACCATGAACCAACCATGAACCAACCATGAACCAACCATGAACCAACCATGAACCAACCATGATCCAACCATGATCCAACCATGATCCAACCATGAACCAACCATGATCCAACCATGATCCAACCATGAACCAACCATGAACCAACCATGAACCAACCATGAACCAACCATGAACCAACCATGAACCAACCATGAACCAACCATGAACCAACCATGAACCAACCATGAACCAACCATGAACCAACCATGAACCAACCATGAACCAACCATGAACCAACCATGAACCAACCATGAACCAACCATGAACCAACCATGAACCAACCATGATCCAACCATGATCCAACCATGATCCAACCATGATCCAACCATGATCCAACCATGATCCAACCATGATCCAACCATGATCCAACCATGAACCAACCATGATCCAACCATGAACCAACCATGAACCAACCATGAACCAACCATGAACCAACCATGAACCAACCATGAACCAACCATGAACCAACCATGAACCAACCATGATCAGCCACCCTATATTTTCTGATGTATAAAGGCAAGATATGTGGCTAAAATATAAGCACATTTTGAAAACTTTCCTCCTTGTGGTTTTGGAGTAGTGGTCCCGTAAACTCCAGGACCGGATTCAATTCTTGTTGTTTTCCCGTCCTGTGCGTGTGAATATAATATAATCCTTAGTGATGGGGTTAACGGAACTGTCCATAAGTCCAGTTATACATCGTTAGCCACCCTATATTTTCTGATGTATAAAGGCAAGATATATGGCTAAAATATGAACCAACCATGAACCAACCATGAACCAACCATGAACCAACCATGAACCAACCATGATCCAACCATGATCCAACCATGATCCAACCATGAACCAACCATGATCCAACCATGATCCAACCATGAACCAACCATGATCCAACCATGAACCAACCATGATCCAACCATGATCCAACCATGAACCAACCATGATCCAACCATGATCCAACCATGAACCAACCATGATCCAACCGTGATCCAACCGTGATCCAACCGTGAACCAACCGTGATCCAACCGTGAACCAACCGTGAACCAACCGTGAACCAACCGTGAACCAACCGTGAACCAACCGTGAACCAACCGTGAACCAACCGTGAACCAACCGTGAACCAACCGTGAACCAACCGTGAACCAACCGTGAACCAACCGTGAACCAACCGTGAACCAACCGTGAACCAACCGTGAACCAACCGTGAACCAACCGTGAACCAACCGTGAACCAACCGTGAACCAACCGTGAACCAACCGTGAACCAACCGTGAACCAACCGTGAACCAACCGTGAACCAACCGTGAACCAACCGTGAACCAACCGTGAACCAACCGTGAACCAACCGTGAACCAACCGTGAACCAACCGTGAACCAACCGTGAACCAACCGTGAACCAACCGTGAACCAACCGTGAACCAACCGTGAACCAACCGTGAACCAACCGTGAACCAACCGTGAACCAACCGTGAACCAACCGTGAACCAACCGTGAACCAACCGTGAACCAACCGTGAACCAACCGTGAACCAACCGTGAACCAACCGTGAACCAACCGTGAACCAACCGTGAACCAACCGTGAACCAACCGTGAACCAACCGTGAACCAACCGTGAACCAACCGTGAACCAACCGTGAACCAACCGTGAACCAACCGTGAACCAACCGTGAACCAACCGTGAACCAACCGTGAACCAACCGTGAACCAACCGTGAACCAACCGTGAACCAACCGTGAACCAACCGTGAACCAACCGTGAACCAACCGTGAACCAACCGTGAACCAACCGTGAACCAACCGTGAACCAACCGTGAACCAACCGTGAACCAACCGTGAACCAACCGTGAACCAACCGTGAACCAACCGTGAACCAACCGTGAACCAACCGTGAACCAACCGTGAACCAACCGTGAACCAACCGTGAACCAACCGTGAACCAACCGTGAACCAACCGTGAACCAACCGTGAACCAACCGTGAACCAACCGTGAACCAACCGTGAACCAACCGTGAACCAACCGTGAACCAACCGTGAACCAACCGTGAACCAACCGTGAACCAACCGTGAACCAACCGTGAACCAACCGTGAACCAACCGTGAACCAACCGTGAACCAACCGTGAACCAACCGTGAACCAACCGTGAACCAACCGTGAACCAACCGTGAACCAACCGTGAACCAACCGTGAACCAACCGTGAACCAACCGTGAACCAACCGTGAACCAACCGTGAACCAACCGTGAACCAACCGTGAACCAACCGTGAACCAACCGTGAACCAACCGTGAACCAACCGTGAACCAACCGTGAACCAACCGTGAACCAACCGTGAACCAACCGTGAACCAACCGTGAACCAACCGTGAACCAACCGTGAACCAACCGTGAACCAACCGTGAACCAACCGTGAACCAACCGTGAACCAACCGTGAACCAACCGTGAACCAACCGTGAACCAACCGTGATCCAACCGTGAACCAACCGTGAACCAACCGTGAACCAACCGTGAACCAACCGTGAACCAACCAAGAACCAACCGTGAACCAACCATGCACCAACCATGCACCAACCAAGAACCAACCAAGAACCAACCAAGAACCAACCAAGAACCAACCATGCACCAACCATGCACCAACCATGAACCAACCATGCACCAACCATGAACCAACCATGAACCAACCATGAACCAACCATGAACCAACCATGAACCAACCATGAACCAACCATGAACCAACCATGAACCAACCATGAACCAACCATGAACCAACCATGAACCAACCATGAACCAACCATGAACCAACCATGAACCAACCATGAACCAACCATGATCCAACCATGATCCAACCATGATCCAACCATGAACCAACCAAGATCCAACCAAGAACCAACCATGAACCAACCATGAACCAACCATGAACCAACCATGAACCAACCATGAACCAACCATGAACCAACCATGTACCAACCATGAACCAACCATGTACCAACCATGAACCAACCATGAACCAACCATGAACCAACCATGAACCAACCATGAACCAACCATGAACCAACCATGAACCAACCATGAACCAACCATGAACCAACCATGAACCAACCATGAACCAACCATGAACCAACCATGAACCAACCATGAACCAACCATGAACCAACCATGAACCAACCATGAACCAACCATGAACCAACCATGAACCAACCATGAACCAACCATGAACCAACCATGAACCAACCATGAACCAACCATGAACCAACCATGAACCAACCATGAACCAACCATGAACCAACCATGAACCAACCATGAACCAACCATGAACCAACCATGAACCAACCATGAACCAACCATGAACCAACCATGAACCAACCATGAACCAACCATGAACCAACCATGAACCAACCATGAACCAACCATGAACCAACCATGAACCAACCATGAACCAACCATGAACCAACCATGAACCAACCATGAACCAACCATGAACCAACCATGAACCAACCATGAACCAACCATGAACCAACCATGAACCAACCATGAACCAACCATGAACCAACCATGAACCAACCATGAACCAACCATGAACCAACCATGAACCAACCATGAACCAACCATGAACCAACCATGAACCAACCATGAACCAACCATGAACCAACCATGAACCAACCATGAACCAACCATGAACCAACCATGAACCAACCATGAACCAACCATGAACCAACCATGAACCAACCATGAACCAACCATGAACCAACCATGAACCAACCATGAACCAACCATGAACCAACCATGAACCAACCATGAACCAACCATGAACCAACCATGAACCAACCATGAACCAACCATGAACCAACCATGAACCAACCATGAACCAACCATGAACCAACCATGAACCAACCATGAACCAACCATGAACCAACCATGAACCAACCATGAACCAACCATGAACCAACCATGAACCAACCATGAACCAACCATGAACCAACCATGAACCAACCATGAACCAACCATGAACCAACCATGAACCAACCATGAACCAACCATGAACCAACCATGAACCAACCATGAACCAACCATGAACCAACCATGAACCAACCATGAACCAACCATGAACCAACCATGAACCAACCATGAACCAACCATGAACCAACCATGAACCAACCATGAACCAACCATGAACCAACCATGAACCAACCATGAACCAACCATGAACCAACCATGAACCAACCATCGTCAGCCACCCTATATTTTCTGATGTATAAAGGCAAGATATGTGGCTAAAATATAAGCACATTTTGAAAACTTTCCTCCTTGTGGTTTTGGAGTAGTGGTCCCGTAAACTCCAGGACCGGATTCAATTCTTGTTGTTTTCCCGTCCTGTGCGTGTGAATATAATATAATCCTTAGTGATGGGGTTAACGGAACTGTCCATAAGTCCAGTTATACATCGTTAGCCACCCTATATTTTCTGATGTATAAAGGCAAGATATATGGCTAAAATATGAACCAACCATGAACCAACCATGAACCAACCATGAACCAACCATGAACCAACCATGATCCAACCATGATCCAACCATGATCCAACCATGAACCAACCATGATCCAACCATGATCCAACCATGAACCAACCATGATCCAACCATGAACCAACCATGATCCAACCATGATCCAACCATGAACCAACCATGATCCAACCATGATCCAACCATGAACCAACCATGATCCAACCGTGATCCAACCGTGATCCAACCGTGAACCAACCGTGATCCAACCGTGAACCAACCGTGAACCAACCGTGAACCAACCGTGAACCAACCGTGAACCAACCGTGAACCAACCGTGAACCAACCGTGAACCAACCGTGAACCAACCGTGAACCAACCGTGAACCAACCGTGAACCAACCGTGAACCAACCGTGAACCAACCGTGAACCAACCGTGAACCAACCGTGAACCAACCGTGAACCAACCGTGAACCAACCGTGAACCAACCGTGAACCAACCGTGAACCAACCGTGAACCAACCGTGAACCAACCGTGAACCAACCGTGAACCAACCGTGAACCAACCGTGAACCAACCGTGAACCAACCGTGAACCAACCGTGAACCAACCGTGAACCAACCGTGAACCAACCGTGAACCAACCGTGAACCAACCGTGAACCAACCGTGAACCAACCGTGAACCAACCGTGAACCAACCGTGAACCAACCGTGAACCAACCGTGAACCAACCGTGAACCAACCGTGAACCAACCGTGAACCAACCGTGAACCAACCGTGAACCAACCGTGAACCAACCGTGAACCAACCGTGAACCAACCGTGAACCAACCGTGAACCAACCGTGAACCAACCGTGAACCAACCGTGAACCAACCGTGAACCAACCGTGAACCAACCGTGAACCAACCGTGAACCAACCGTGAACCAACCGTGAACCAACCGTGAACCAACCGTGAACCAACCGTGAACCAACCGTGAACCAACCGTGAACCAACCGTGAACCAACCGTGAACCAACCGTGAACCAACCGTGAACCAACCGTGAACCAACCGTGAACCAACCGTGAACCAACCGTGAACCAACCGTGAACCAACCGTGAACCAACCGTGAACCAACCGTGAACCAACCGTGAACCAACCGTGAACCAACCGTGAACCAACCGTGAACCAACCGTGAACCAACCGTGAACCAACCGTGAACCAACCGTGAACCAACCGTGAACCAACCGTGAACCAACCGTGAACCAACCGTGAACCAACCGTGAACCAACCGTGAACCAACCGTGAACCAACCGTGAACCAACCGTGAACCAACCGTGAACCAACCGTGAACCAACCGTGAACCAACCGTGAACCAACCGTGAACCAACCGTGAACCAACCGTGAACCAACCGTGAACCAACCGTGAACCAACCGTGAACCAACCGTGAACCAACCGTGAACCAACCGTGAACCAACCGTGAACCAACCGTGAACCAACCGTGAACCAACCGTGAACCAACCGTGAACCAACCGTGAACCAACCGTGAACCAACCGTGAACCAACCGTGAACCAACCGTGAACCAACCGTGAACCAACCGTGAACCAACCGTGAACCAACCGTGAACCAACCGTGAACCAACCGTGAACCAACCGTGAACCAACCGTGAACCAACCGTGAACCAACCGTGATCCAACCGTGAACCAACCGTGAACCAACCGTGAACCAACCGTGAACCAACCGTGAACCAACCAAGAACCAACCGTGAACCAACCATGCACCAACCATGCACCAACCAAGAACCAACCAAGAACCAACCAAGAACCAACCAAGAACCAACCATGCACCAACCATGCACCAACCATGAACCAACCATGCACCAACCATGAACCAACCATGAACCAACCATGAACCAACCATGAACCAACCATGAACCAACCATGAACCAACCATGAACCAACCATGAACCAACCATGAACCAACCATGAACCAACCATGAACCAACCATGAACCAACCATGAACCAACCATGAACCAACCATGAACCAACCATGATCCAACCATGATCCAACCATGATCCAACCATGAACCAACCAAGATCCAACCAAGAACCAACCATGAACCAACCATGAACCAACCATGAACCAACCATGAACCAACCATGAACCAACCATGAACCAACCATGTACCAACCATGAACCAACCATGTACCAACCATGAACCAACCATGAACCAACCATGAACCAACCATGAACCAACCATGAACCAACCATGAACCAACCATGAACCAACCATGAACCAACCATGAACCAACCATGAACCAACCATGAACCAACCATGAACCAACCATGAACCAACCATGAACCAACCATGAACCAACCATGAACCAACCATGAACCAACCATGAACCAACCATGAACCAACCATGAACCAACCATGAACCAACCATGAACCAACCATGAACCAACCATGAACCAACCATGAACCAACCATGAACCAACCATGAACCAACCATGAACCAACCATGAACCAACCATGAACCAACCATGAACCAACCATGAACCAACCATGAACCAACCATGAACCAACCATGAACCAACCATGAACCAACCATGAACCAACCATGAACCAACCATGAACCAACCATGAACCAACCATGAACCAACCATGAACCAACCATGAACCAACCATGAACCAACCATGAACCAACCATGAACCAACCATGAACCAACCATGAACCAACCATGAACCAACCATGAACCAACCATGAACCAACCATGAACCAACCATGAACCAACCATGAACCAACCATGAACCAACCATGAACCAACCATGAACCAACCATGAACCAACCATGAACCAACCATGAACCAACCATGAACCAACCATGAACCAACCATGAACCAACCATGAACCAACCATGAACCAACCATGAACCAACCATGAACCAACCATGAACCAACCATGAACCAACCATGAACCAACCATGAACCAACCATGAACCAACCATGAACCAACCATGAACCAACCATGAACCAACCATGAACCAACCATGAACCAACCATGAACCAACCATGAACCAACCATGAACCAACCATGAACCAACCATGAACCAACCATGAACCAACCATGAACCAACCATGAACCAACCATGAACCAACCATGAACCAACCATGAACCAACCATGAACCAACCATGAACCAACCATGAACCAACCATGAACCAACCATGAACCAACCATGAACCAACCATGAACCAACCATGAACCAACCATGAACCAACCATGAACCAACCATGAACCAACCATGAACCAACCATGAACCAACCATGAACCAACCATGAACCAACCATGAACCAACCATGAACCAACCATGAACCAACCATGAACCAACCATGAACCAACCATGAACCAACCATGAACCAACCATGAACCAACCATCGTCAGCCACCCTATATTTTCTGAAGTATAAAGGCAAGATATGTGGCTAAAATATAAGCACATTTTGAAAACTTTCCTCCTTGTGGTTTTGGAGTAGTGGTCCCGTAAACTCCAGGACCGGATTCAATTCTTGTTGTTTTCCCGTCCTGTGCGTGTGAATATAATATAATCCTTAGTGATGGGGTTAACGGAACTGTCCATAAGTCCAGTTATACATCGTTAGCCACCCTATATTTTCTGATGTATAAAGGCAAGATATATGGCTAAAATATGAACCAACCATGAACCAACCATGAACCAACCATGAACCAACCATGAACCAACCATGATCCAACCATGATCCAACCATGATCCAACCATGAACCAACCATGATCCAACCATGATCCAACCATGAACCAACCATGATCCAACCATGAACCAACCATGATCCAACCATGATCCAACCATGAACCAACCGTGATCCAACCGTGATCCAACCGTGAACCAACCGTGATCCAACCGTGATCCAACCGTGAACCAACCGTGATCCAACCGTGAACCAACCGTGAACCAACCGTGAACCAACCGTGAACCAACCGTGAACCAACCGTGAACCAACCGTGAACCAACCGTGAACCAACCGTGAACCAACCGTGAACCAACCGTGAACCAACCGTGAACCAACCGTGAACCAACCGTGAACCAACCGTGAACCAACCGTGAACCAACCGTGAACCAACCGTGAACCAACCGTGAACCAACCGTGAACCAACCGTGAACCAACCGTGAACCAACCGTGAACCAACCGTGAACCAACCGTGAACCAACCGTGAACCAACCGTGAACCAACCGTGAACCAACCGTGAACCAACCGTGAACCAACCGTGAACCAACCGTGAACCAACCGTGAACCAACCATGATCCAACCATGAACCAACCATGAACCAACCATGAACCAACCATGAACCAACCATGAACCAACCATGAAAACCAACCATGAACCAACCATGAACCAACCATGATCCAACCATGAACCAACCATGAACCAACCATGAACAACCATGAACCAACCATGATCCAAACCATTGAACCAACCATGAACGAACCAACCATCGTCAGCCACCCTATATTTTCTGATGTATAAAGGCAAGATATGTGGCTAAAATATACATGCACCAACCATGCACCAACCATGAACCAACCATGCACCAACCATGAACCAACCATGAACCAACCATGAACCAACCATGAACCAACCATGAACCAACCATGAACCAACCATGAACCAACCATGAACCAACCATGAACCAACCATGAACCAACCATGAACCAACCATGAACCAACCATGAACCAACCATGAACCAACCATGAACCAACCATGATCCAACCATGATCCAACCATGATCCAACCATGAACCAACCAAGATCCAACCAAGAACCAACCATGAACCAACCATGAACCAACCATGAACCAACCATGAACCAACCATGAACCAACCATGAACCAACCATGTACCAACCATGAACCAACCATGTACCAACCATGAACCAACCATGAACCAACCATGAACCAACCATGAACCAACCATGAACCAACCATGAACCAACCATGAACCAACCATGAACCAACCATGAACCAACCATGAACCAACCATGAACCAACCATGAACCAACCATGAACCAACCATGAACCAACCATGAACCAACCATGAACCAACCATGAACCAACCATGAACCAACCATGAACCAACCATGAACCAACCATGAACCAACCATGAACCAACCATGAACCAACCATGAACCAACCATGAACCAACCATGAACCAACCATGAACCAACCATGAACCAACCATGAACCAACCATGAACCAACCATGAACCAACCATGAACCAACCATGAACCA
Source organism: Hippasteria phrygiana (assembly GCA_037893225.1). Lineage (NCBI taxonomy): Eukaryota > Metazoa > Echinodermata > Asteroidea > Valvatida > Goniasteridae > Hippasteria > Hippasteria phrygiana. The sequence continues at coordinate 69,094 of JAZGUH010000759.1, read as the reverse complement.
ACCATGAACCAACCATGAACCAACCATGAACCAACCATGAACCAACCATGAACCAACCATGAACCAACCATGAACCAACCATGAACCAACCATGAACCAACCATGAACCAACCATGAACCAACCATGAACCAACCATGAACCAACCATGAACCAACCATGAACCAACCATGAACCAACCATGAACCAACCATGAACCAACCATGAACCAACCATGAACCAACCATGAACCAACCATGAACCAACCATGAACCAACCATGAACCAACCATGAACCAACCATGAACCAACCATGAACCAACCATGAACCAACCATGAACCAACCATGAACCAACCATGAACCAACCATGAACCAACCATGAACCAACCATGAACCAACCATGAACCAACCATGAACCAACCATGAACCAACCATGAACCAACCATGAACCAACCATGAACCAACCATGAACCAACCATGAACCAACCATGAACCAACCATGAACCAACCATGAACCAACCATGAACCAACCATGAACCAACCATGAACCAACCATGAACCAACCATGAACCAACCATGAACCAACCATGAACCAACCATGAACCAACCATGAACCAACCATGAACCAACCATGAACCAACCATGAACCAACCATGAACCAACCATGAACCAACCATGAACCAACCATGAACCAACCATGAACCAACCATGAACCAACCATGAACCAACCATGAACCAACCATGAACCAACCATGAACCAACCATGAACCAACCATGAACCAACCATGAACCAACCATGAACCAACCATGAACCAACCATGAACCAACCATGAACCAACCATGAACCAACCATGAACCAACCATGAACCAACCATGAACCAACCATGAACCAACCATGAACCAACCATGAACCAACCATGAACCAACCATGAACCAACCATGAACCAACCATGAACCAACCATGAACCAACCATGAACCAACCATGAACCAACCATGAACCAACCATGAACCAACCATGAACCAACCATGAACCAACCATGAACCAACCATGAACCAACCATGAACCAACCATGAACCAACCATGAACCAACCATGAACCAACCATGAACCAACCATGATCCAACCATGATCCAACCATGATCCAACCATGATCCAACCATGATCCAACCATGATCCAACCATGATCCAACCATGATCCAACCATGATCCAACCATGATCCAACCATGATCCAACCATGATCCAACCATGATCCAACCATGATCCAACCATGATCCAACCATGATCCAACCATGATCCAACCATGATCCAACCATGATCCAACCATGATCCAACCATGATCCAACCATGATCCAACCATGATCCAACCATGATCCAACCATGATCCAACCATGATCCAACCATGATCCAACCATGATCCAACCATGATCCAACCATGATCCAACCATGATCCAACCATGATCCAACCATGATCCAACCATGATCCAACCATGATCCAACCATGATCCAACCATGATCCAACCATGATCCAACCATGATCCAACCATGATCCAACCATGATCCAACCATGATCCAACCATGATCCAACCATGATCCAACCATGATCCAACCATGATCCAACCATGATCCAACCATGATCCAACCATGATCCAACCATGATCCAACCATGATCCAACCATGATCCAACCATGATCCAACCATGATCCAACCATGATCCAACCATGATCCAACCATGATCCAACCATGATCCAACCATGATCCAACCATGATCCAACCATGATCCAACCATGATCCAACCATGATCCAACCATGATCCAACCATGATCCAACCATGATCCAACCATGATCCAACCATGATCCAACCATGATCCAACCATGATCCAACCATGATCCAACCATGATCCAACCATGATCCAACCATGATCCAACCATGATCCAACCATGAACCAACCATGAACCAACCATGAACCAACCATGATCCAACCATGAACCAACCATGAACCAACCATGAACCAACCATGAACCAACCATGATCCAACCATGAACCAACCATGAACCAACCATGAACCAACCATGAACCAACCATGAACCAACCATGAACCAACCATGAACCAACCATGAACCAACCATGAACCAACCATGAACCAACCATGAACCAACCATGATCCAACCATGATCCAACCATGATCCAACCATGATCCAACCATGATCCAACCATGATCCAACCATGATCCAACCATGATCCAACCATGATCCAACCATGATCCAACCATGATCCAACCATGAACCAACCATGAACCAACCATGAACCAACCATGAACCAACCATGAACCAACCATGAACCAACCATGAACCAACCATGAACCAACCATGAACCAACCATGAACCAACCATGAACCAACCATGAACCAACCATGAACCAACCATGAACCAACCATGAACCAACCATGAACCAACCATGAACCAACCATCGTCAGCCACCCTATATTTTCTGAAGTATAAAGGCAAGATATGTGGCTAAAATATAAGCACATTTTGAAAACTTTCCTCCTTGTGGTTTTGGAGTAGTGGTCCCGTAAACTCCAGGACCGGATTCAATTCTTGTTGTTTTCCCGTCCTGTGCGTGTGAATATAATATAATCCTTAGTGATGGGGTTAACGGAACTGTCCATAAGTCCAGTTATACATCGTTAGCCACCCTATATTTTCTGATGTATAAAGGCAAGATATATGGCTAAAATATGAACCAACCATGAACCAACCATGAACCAACCATGAACCAACCATGAACCAACCATGATCCAACCATGATCCAACCATGATCCAACCATGAACCAACCATGATCCAACCATGATCCAACCATGAACCAACCATGATCCAACCATGAACCAACCATGATCCAACCGTGATCCAACCGTGAACCAACCGTGATCCAACCGTGATCCAACCGTGAACCAACCGTGATCCAACCGTGATCCAACCGTGAACCAACCGTGATCCAACCGTGAACCAACCGTGAACCAACCGTGAACCAACCGTGAACCAACCGTGAACCAACCGTGAACCAACCGTGAACCAACCGTGAACCAACCGTGAACCAACCGTGAACCAACCGTGAACCAACCGTGAACCAACCGTGAACCAACCGTGAACCAACCGTGAACCAACCGTGAACCAACCGTGAACCAACCGTGAACCAACCGTGAACCAACCGTGAACCAACCGTGAACCAACCGTGAACCAACCGTGAACCAACCTTGAACCAACCGTGAACCAACCGTGAACCAACCAAGAACCAACCGTGAACCAACCGTGAACCAACCATGCACCAACCAAGAACCAACCAAGAACCAACCAAGAACCAACCAAGAACCAACAATGCACCAACCGTGAACCAACCATGAACCAACCATGCACCAACCATGCACCAACCATGCACCAACCATGCACCAACCATGCACCAACCATGAACCAACCATGAACCAACCATGAACCAACCATGAACCAACCATGAACCAACCAAGAACCAACCATGAACCAACCATGATCCAACCATGATCCAACCATGATCCAACCATGATCCAACCATGATCCAACCATGATCCAACCATGATCCAACCATGATCCAACCATGATCCAACCATGATCCAACCATGATCCAACCATGATCCAACCATGATCCAACCATGATCCAACCATGATCCAACCATGATCCAACCATGATCCAACCATGATCCAACCATGATCCAACCATGATCCAACCATGATCCAACCATGATCCAACCATGATCCAACCATGATCCAACCATGATCCAACCATGATCCAACCATGATCCAACCATGATCCAACCATGATCCAACCATGATCCAACCATGATCCAACCATGATCCAACCATGATCCAACCATGATCCAACCATGATCCAACCATGATCCAACCATGATCCAACCATGATCCAACCATGATCCAACCATGATCCAACCATGATCCAACCATGATCCAACCATGATCCAACCATGATCCAACCATGATCCAACCATGATCCAACCATGATCCAACCATGAACCAACCATGAACCAACCATGAACCAACCATGATCCAACCATGATCCAACCATGAACCAACCATGAACCAACCATGAACCAACCATGAACCAACCATGATCCAACCATGAACCAACCATGAACCAACCATGAACCAACCATGAACCAACCATGAACCAACCATGAACCAACCATGAACCAACCATGAACCAACCATGAACCAACCATGAACCAACCATGAACCAACCATGAACCAACCATGATCCAACCATGATCCAACCATGATCCAACCATGATCCAACCATGATCCAACCATGATCCAACCATGATCCAACCATGATCCAACCATGATCCAACCATGATCCAACCATGATCCAACCATGAACCAACCATGAACCAACCATGAACCAACCATGAACCAACCATGAACCAACCATGAACCAACCATGAACCAACCATGAACCAACCATGAACCAACCATGAACCAACCATGAACCAACCATGAACCAACCATGAACCAACCATGAACCAACCATGAACCAACCATGAACCAACCATGAACCAACCATGAACCAACCATCGTCAGCCACCCTATATTTTCTGAAGTATAAAGGCAAGATATGTGGCTAAAATATAAGCACATTTTGAAAACTTTCCTCCTTGTGGTTTTGGAGTAGTGGTCCCGTAAACTCCAGGACCGGATTCAATTCTTGTTGTTTTCCCGTCCTGTGCGTGTGAATATAATATAATCCTTAGTGATGGGGTTAACGGAACTGTCCATAAGTCCAGTTATACATCGTTAGCCACCCTATATTTTCTGATGTATAAAGGCAAGATATATGGCTAAAATATGAACCAACCATGAACCAACCATGAACCAACCATGAACCAACCATGAACCAACCATGATCCAACCATGATCCAACCATGATCCAACCATGAACCAACCATGATCCAACCATGATCCAACCATGAACCAACCATGATCCAACCATGAACCAACCATGATCCAACCGTGATCCAACCGTGAACCAACCGTGATCCAACCGTGATCCAACCGTGAACCAACCGTGATCCAACCGTGATCCAACCGTGAACCAACCGTGATCCAACCGTGAACCAACCGTGAACCAACCGTGAACCAACCGTGAACCAACCGTGAACCAACCGTGAACCAACCGTGAACCAACCGTGAACCAACCGTGAACCAACCGTGAACCAACCGTGAACCAACCGTGAACCAACCGTGAACCAACCGTGAACCAACCGTGAACCAACCGTGAACCAACCGTGAACCAACCGTGAACCAACCGTGAACCAACCGTGAACCAACCGTGAACCAACCGTGAACCAACCGTGAACCAACCTTGAACCAACCGTGAACCAACCGTGAACCAACCAAGAACCAACCGTGAACCAACCGTGAACCAACCATGCACCAACCAAGAACCAACCAAGAACCAACCAAGAACCAACCAAGAACCAACAATGCACCAACCGTGAACCAACCATGAACCAACCATGCACCAACCATGCACCAACCATGCACCAACCATGCACCAACCATGCACCAACCATGAACCAACCATGAACCAACCATGAACCAACCATGAACCAACCATGAACCAACCAAGAACCAACCATGAACCAACCATGATCCAACCATGATCCAACCATGATCCAACCATGAACCAACCAAGATCCAACCAAGAACCAACCATGAACCAACCATGAACCAACCATGAACCAACCATGAACCAACCATGAACCAACCATGAACCAACCATGAACCAACCATGAACCAACCATGAACCAACCATGATCCAACCATGAACCAACCATGAACCAACCATGAACCAACCATGAACCAACCATGAACCAACCATGAACCAACCATGAACCAACCATGAACCAACCATGAACCAACCATGAACCAACCATGAACCAACCATGAACCAACCATCGTCAGCCACCCTATATTTTCTGAAGTATAAAGGCAAGATATGTGGCTAAAATATAAGCACATTTTGAAAACTTTCCTCCTTGTGGTTTTGGAGTAGTGGTCCCGTAAACTCCAGGACCGGATTCAATTCTTGTTGTTTTCCCGTCCTGTGCGTGTGAATATAATATAATCCTTAGTGATGGGGTTAACGGAACTGTCCATAAGTCCAGTTATACATCGTTAGCCACCCTATATTTTCTGATGTATAAAGGCAAGATATATGGCTAAAATATGAACCAACCATGAACCAACCATGAACCAACCATGAACCAACCATGAACCAACCATGATCCAACCATGATCCAACCATGATCCAACCATGAACCAACCATGATCCAACCATGATCCAACCATGAACCAACCATGATCCAACCATGAACCAACCATGATCCAACCATGATCCAACCATGAACCAACCGTGATCCAACCGTGATCCAACCGTGAACCAACCGTGATCCAACCGTGATCCAACCGTGAACCAACCGTGATCCAACCGTGAACCAACCGTGAACCAACCGTGAACCAACCGTGAACCAACCGTGAACCAACCGTGAACCAACCGTGAACCAACCGTGAACCAACCGTGAACCAACCGTGAACCAACCGTGAACCAACCGTGAACCAACCGTGAACCAACCGTGAACCAACCGTGAACCAACCGTGAACCAACCGTGAACCAACCGTGAACCAACCGTGAACCAACCGTGAACCAACCGTGAACCAACCGTGAACCAACCGTGAACCAACCGTGAACCAACCGTGAACCAACCGTGAACCAACCGTGAACCAACCGTGAACCAACCGTGAACCAACCGTGAACCAACCGTGAACCAACCGTGAACCAACCGTGAACCAACCGTGAACCAACCGTGAACCAACCGTGAACCAACCGTGAACCAACCGTGAACCAACCGTGAACCAACCGTGAACCAACCGTGAACCAACCGTGAACCAACCGTGAACCAACCGTGAACCAACCGTGAACCAACCGTGAACCAACCGTGAACCAACCGTGAACCAACCGTGAACCAACCGTGAACCAACCGTGAACCAACCGTGAACCAACCGTGAACCAACCGTGAACCAACCGTGAACCAACCGTGAACCAACCGTGAACCAACCGTGAACCAACCGTGAACCAACCGTGATCCAACCATGAACCAACCATGAACCAACCATGAACCAACCGTGAACCAACCGTGAACCAACCAAGAACCAACCATGAACCAACCATGAACCAACCATGCACCAACCAAGAACCAACCAAGAACCAACCAAGAACCAACCAAGAACCAACCATGCACCAACCATGCACCAACCATGAACCAACCATGCACCAACCATGAACCAACCATGAACCAACCATGAACCAACCATGAACCAACCATGAACCAACCATGAACCAACCATGAACCAACCATGAACCAACCATGAACCAACCATGAACCAACCATGAACCAACCATGAACCAACCATGAACCAACCATGAACCAACCATGAACCAACCATGATCCAACCATGATCCAACCATGATCCAACCATGAACCAACCAAGATCCAACCAAGAACCAACCATGAACCAAGCATGAACCAACCATGAACCAACCATGAACCAACCATGAACCAACCATGAACCAACCATGTACCAACCATGAACCAACCATGTACCAACCATGAACCAACCATGAACCAACCATGAACCAACCATGAACCAACCATGAACCAACCATGAACCAACCATGAACCAACCATGAACCAACCATGAACCAACCATGAACCAACCATGAACCAACCATGAACCAACCATGAACCAACCATGAACCAACCATGAACCAACCATGAACCAACCATGAACCAACCATGAACCAACCATGAACCAACCATGAACCAACCATGAACCAACCATGAACCAACCATGAACCAACCATGAACCAACCATGAACCAACCATGAACCAACCATGAACCAACCATGAACCAACCATGAACCAACCATGAACCAACCATGAACCAACCATGAACCAACCATGAACCAACCATGAACCAACCATGAACCAACCATGAACCAACCATGAACCAACCATGAACCAACCATGAACCAACCATGAACCAACCATGAACCAACCATGAACCAACCATGAACCAACCATGAACCAACCATGAACCAACCATGAACCAACCATGAACCAACCATGAACCAACCATGAACCAACCATGAACCAACCATGAACCAACCATGAACCAACCATGAACCAACCATGAACCAACCATGAACCAACCATGAACCAACCATGAACCAACCATGAACCAACCATGAACCAACCATGAACCAACCATGAACCAACCATGAACCAACCATGAACCAACCATGAACCAACCATGAACCAACCATGAACCAACCATGAACCAACCATGAACCAACCATGAACCAACCATGAACCAACCATGAACCAACCATGAACCAACCATGAACCAACCATGAACCAACCATGAACCAACCATGAACCAACCATGAACCAACCATGAACCAACCATGAACCAACCATGAACCAACCATGAACCAACCATGAACCAACCATGAACCAACCATGAACCAACCATGAACCAACCATGAACCAACCATGAACCAACCATGAACCAACCATGAACCAACCATGAACCAACCATGAACCAACCATGAACCAACCATGAACCAACCATGAACCAACCATGAACCAACCATGAACCAACCATGAACCAACCATGAACCAACCATGAACCAACCATGAACCAACCATGAACCAACCATGAACCAACCATGAACCAACCATGAACCAACCATGAACCAACCATGAACCAACCATGAACCAACCATGAACCAACCATGAACCAACCATGAACCAACCATGAACCAACCATGAACCAACCATGAACCAACCATGAACCAACCATGAACCAACCATGAACCAACCATGAACCAACCATGATCCAACCATGATCCAACCATGATCCAACCATGATCCAACCATGATCCAACCATGATCCAACCATGATCCAACCATGATCCAACCATGATCCAACCATGATCCAACCATGATCCAACCATGATCCAACCATGATCCAACCATGATCCAACCATGATCCAACCATGATCCAACCATGATCCAACCATGATCCAACCATGATCCAACCATGATCCAACCATGATCCAACCATGATCCAACCATGATCCAACCATGATCCAACCATGATCCAACCATGATCCAACCATGATCCAACCATGATCCAACCATGATCCAACCATGATCCAACCATGATCCAACCATGATCCAACCATGATCCAACCATGATCCAACCATGATCCAACCATGATCCAACCATGATCCAACCATGATCCAACCATGATCCAACCATGATCCAACCATGATCCAACCATGATCCAACCATGATCCAACCATGATCCAACCATGATCCAACCATGATCCAACCATGATCCAACCATGATCCAACCATGATCCAACCATGATCCAACCATGATCCAACCATGATCCAACCATGATCCAACCATGATCCAACCATGATCCAACCATGATCCAACCATGATCCAACCATGATCCAACCATGATCCAACCATGATCCAACCATGATCCAACCATGATCCAACCATGATCCAACCATGATCCAACCATGATCCAACCATGATCCAACCATGATCCAACCATGATCCAACCATGAACCAACCATGAACCAACCATGAACCAACCATGATCCAACCATGAACCAACCATGAACCAACCATGAACCAACCATGAACCAACCATGATCCAACCATGAACCAACCATGAACCAACCATGAACCAACCATGAACCAACCATGAACCAACCATGAACCAACCATGAACCAACCATGAACCAACCATGAACCAACCATGAACCAACCATGATCCAACCATGATCCAACCATGATCCAACCATGATCCAACCATGATCCAACCATGATCCAACCATGATCCAACCATGATCCAACCATGATCCAACCATGATCCAACCATGATCCAACCATGAACCAACCATGAACCAACCATGAACCAACCATGAACCAACCATGAACCAACCATGAACCAACCATGAACCAACCATGAACCAACCATGAACCAACCATGAACCAACCATGAACCAACCATGAACCAACCATGAACCAACCATGAACCAACCATGAACCAACCATGAACCAACCATGAACCAACCATGAACCAACCATGAACCAACCATGAACCAACCATGAACCAACCATGAACCAACCATGAACCAACCATCGTCAGCCACCCTATATTTTCTGAAGTATAAAGGCAAGATATGTGGCTAAAATATAAGCACATTTTGAAAACTTTCCTCCTTGTGGTTTTGGAGTAGTGGTCCCGTAAACTCCAGGACCGGATTCAATTCTTGTTGTTTTCCCGTCCTGTGCGTGTGAATATAATATAATCCTTAGTGATGGGGTTAACGGAACTGTCCATAAGTCCAGTTATACATCGTTAGCCACCCTATATTTTCTGATGTATAAAGGCAAGATATATGGCTAAAATATGAACCAACCATGAACCAACCATGAACCAACCATGAACCAACCATGAACCAACCATGATCCAACCATGATCCAACCATGATCCAACCATGAACCAACCATGATCCAACCATGATCCAACCATGAACCAACCATGATCCAACCATGAACCAACCATGATCCAACCGTGATCCAACCGTGAACCAACCGTGATCCAACCGTGATCCAACCGTGAACCAACCGTGATCCAACCGTGATCCAACCGTGAACCAACCGTGATCCAACCGTGAACCAACCGTGAACCAACCGTGAACCAACCGTGAACCAACCGTGAACCAACCGTGAACCAACCGTGAACCAACCGTGAACCAACCGTGAACCAACCGTGAACCAACCGTGAACCAACCGTGAACCAACCGTGAACCAACCGTGAACCAACCGTGAACCAACCGTGAACCAACCGTGAACCAACCGTGAACCAACCGTGAACCAACCGTGAACCAACCGTGAACCAACCGTGAACCAACCTTGAACCAACCGTGAACCAACCGTGAACCAACCAAGAACCAACCGTGAACCAACCGTGAACCAACCATGCACCAACCAAGAACCAACCAAGAACCAACCAAGAACCAACCAAGAACCAACAATGCACCAACCGTGAACCAACCATGAACCAACCATGCACCAACCATGCACCAACCATGCACCAACCATGCACCAACCATGCACCAACCATGAACCAACCATGAACCAACCATGAACCAACCATGAACCAACCATGAACCAACCAAGAACCAACCATGAACCAACCATGATCCAACCATGATCCAACCATGATCCAACCATGAACCAACCAAGATCCAACCAAGAACCAACCATGAACCAACCATGAACCAACCATGAACCAACCATGAACCAACCATGAACCAACCATGAACCAACCATGAACCAACCATGAACCAACCATGAACCAACCATGAACCAACCATGAACCAACCATGAACCAACCATGAACCAACCATGAACCAACCATGATCCAACCATGAACCAACCATGAACCAACCATGAACCAACCATGAACCAACCATGATCCAACCATGAACCAACCATGAACCAACCATGAACCAACCATGAACCAACCATGAACCAACCATGAACCAACCATGAACCAACCATGAACCAACCATGAACCAACCATGAACCAACCATGAACCAACCATGAACCAACCATGAACCAACCATGAACCAACCATGAACCAACCATGAACCAACCATGAACCAACCATGAACCAACCATGAACCAACCATGAACCAACCATGAACCAACCATGAACCAACCATGAACCAACCATGAACCAACCATGAACCAACCATGAACCAACCATGAACCAACCATGAACCAACCATGAACCAACCATGAACCAACCATGAACCAACCATGAACCAACCATGAACCAACCATGAACCAACCATGAACCAACCATGAACCAACCATGAACCAACCATGAACCAACCATGAACCAACCATGAACCAACCATGAACCAACCATGAACCAACCATGAACCAACCATGAACCAACCATGAACCAACCATGAACCAACCATGAACCAACCATGAACCAACCATGAACCAACCATGAACCAACCATGAACCAACCATGAACCAACCATGATCCAACCATGATCCAACCATGATCCAACCATGATCCAACCATGATCCAACCATGATCCAACCATGATCCAACCATGATCCAACCATGATCCAACCATGATCCAACCATGATCCAACCATGATCCAACCATGATCCAACCATGATCCAACCATGATCCAACCATGATCCAACCATGATCCAACCATGATCCAACCATGATCCAACCATGATCCAACCATGATCCAACCATGATCCAACCATGATCCAACCATGATCCAACCATGATCCAACCATGATCCAACCATGATCCAACCATGATCCAACCATGATCCAACCATGATCCAACCATGATCCAACCATGATCCAACCATGATCCAACCATGATCCAACCATGATCCAACCATGATCCAACCATGATCCAACCATGATCCAACCATGATCCAACCATGATCCAACCATGATCCAACCATGATCCAACCATGATCCAACCATGATCCAACCATGATCCAACCATGATCCAACCATGATCCAACCATGATCCAACCATGATCCAACCATGATCCAACCATGATCCAACCATGATCCAACCATGATCCAACCATGATCCAACCATGATCCAACCATGATCCAACCATGATCCAACCATGATCCAACCATGATCCAACCATGATCCAACCATGATCCAACCATGATCCAACCATGATCCAACCATGATCCAACCATGATCCAACCATGATCCAACCATGATCCAACCATGATCCAACCATGATCCAACCATGATCCAACCATGATCCAACCATGATCCAACCATGATCCAACCATGATCCAACCATGATCCAACCATGATCCAACCATGATCCAACCATGATCCAACCATGATCCAACCATGATCCAACCATGATCCAACCATGATCCAACCATGATCCAACCATGATCCAACCATGATCCAACCATGATCCAACCATGATCCAACCATGATCCAACCATGATCCAACCATGATCCAACCATGATCCAACCATGATCCAACCATGATCCAACCATGATCCAACCATGATCCAACCATGATCCAACCATGATCCAACCATGATCCAACCATGATCCAACCATGATCCAACCATGATCCAACCATGATCCAACCATGATCCAACCATGATCCAACCATGATCCAACCATGATCCAACCATGATCCAACCATGATCCAACCATGATCCAACCATGATCCAACCATGATCCAACCGTGATCCAACCGTGATCCAACCGTGATCCAACCGTGAACCAACCGTGATCCAACCGTGATCCAACCGTGATCCAACCGTGATCCAACCGTGAACCAACCGTGATCCAACCGTGATCCAACCGTGAACCAACCGTGATCCAACCGTGATCCAACCGTGATCCAACCGTGAACCAACCGTGATCCAACCGTGAACCAACCGTGAACCAACCGTGAACCAACCGTGAACCAACCGTGAACCAACCGTGAACCAACCGTGAACCAACCGTGAACCAACCGTGAACCAACCGTGAACCAACCGTGAACCAACCGTGAACCAACCGTGAACCAACCGTGAACCAACCGTGAACCAACCGTGAACCAACCGTGAACCAACCGTGAACCAACCGTGAACCAACCGTGAACCAACCGTGAACCAACCGTGAACCAACCGTGAACCAACCTTGAACCAACCGTGAACCAACCGTGAACCAACCAAGAACCAACCGTGAACCAACCGTGAACCAACCGTGCACCAACCAAGAACCAACCAAGAACCAACCAAGAACCAACCAAGAACCAACAATGCACCAACCGTGAACCAACCGTGAACCAACCGTGCACCAACCGTGCACCAACCGTGCACCAACCGTGCACCAACCGTGCACCAACCGTGAACCAACCGTGAACCAACCGTGAACCAACCATGAACCAACCATGAACCAACCAAGAACCAACCGTGAACCAACCGTGAACCAACCGTGATCCAACCATGATCCAACCATGAACCAACCAAGATCCAACCAAGAACCAACCATGAACCAACCATGAACCAACCATGAACCAACCATGAACCAACCATGAACCAACCATGAACCAACCATGAACCAACCATGAACCAACCATGAACCAACCATGAACCAACCATGAACCAACCATGAACCAACCATGAACCAACCATGAACCAACCATGAACCAACCATGATCCAACCGTGAACCAACCGTGAACCAACCGTGAACCAACCGTGAACCAACCGTGAACCAACCGTGAACCAACCGTGAACCAACCGTGAACCAACCGTGAACCAACCGTGAACCAACCGTGAACCAACCGTGAACCAACCGTGAACCAACCGTGAACCAACCGTGAACCAACCGTGAACCAACCGTGAACCAACCGTGAACCAACCGTGAACCAACCGTGAACCAACCGTGAACCAACCGTGAACCAACCGTGAACCAACCGTGAACCAACCGTGAACCAACCGTGAACCAACCGTGAACCAACCGTGAACCAACCGTGAACCAACCGTGAACCAACCGTGAACCAACCGTGAACCAACCGTGAACCAACCGTGAACCAACCGTGAACCAACCGTGAACCAACCGTGAACCAACCGTGAACCAACCGTGAACCAACCGTGAACCAACCGTGAACCAACCGTGAACCAACCGTGAACCAACCGTGAACCAACCGTGAACCAACCGTGATCCAACCGTGATCCAACCGTGATCCAACCGTGATCCAACCGTGATCCAACCGTGATCCAACCGTGATCCAACCGTGATCCAACCGTGATCCAACCGTGATCCAACCGTGATCCAACCGTGATCCAACCGTGATCCAACCGTGATCCAACCGTGATCCAACCGTGATCCAACCGTGATCCAACCGTGATCCAACCGTGATCCAACCGTGATCCAACCGTGATCCAACCGTGATCCAACCGTGATCCAACCGTGATCCAACCGTGATCCAACCGTGATCCAACCGTGATCCAACCGTGATCCAACCGTGATCCAACCGTGATCCAACCGTGATCCAACCGTGATCCAACCGTGATCCAACCGTGATCCAACCGTGATCCAACCGTGATCCAACCGTGATCCAACCGTGATCCAACCGTGATCCAACCGTGATCCAACCGTGATCCAACCGTGATCCAACCGTGATCCAACCGTGATCCAACCGTGATCCAACCGTGATCCAACCGTGATCCAACCGTGATCCAACCGTGATCCAACCGTGATCCAACCGTGATCCAACCGTGATCCAACCGTGATCCAACCGTGATCCAACCGTGATCCAACCGTGATCCAACCGTGATCCAACCGTGATCCAACCGTGATCCAACCGTGATCCAACCGTGATCCAACCGTGATCCAACCGTGATCCAACCGTGATCCAACCGTGATCCAACCGTGATCCAACCGTGATCCAACCGTGATCCAACCGTGATCCAACCGTGATCCAACCGTGATCCAACCGTGATCCAACCGTGATCCAACCGTGATCCAACCGTGATCCAACCGTGATCCAACCGTGATCCAACCGTGATCCAACCGTGATCCAACCGTGATCCAACCGTGATCCAACCGTGATCCAACCGTGATCCAACCGTGATCCAACCGTGATCCAACCGTGATCCAACCGTGATCCAACCGTGATCCAACCGTGATCCAACCGTGATCCAACCGTGATCCAACCGTGATCCAACCGTGATCCAACCGTGATCCAACCGTGATCCAACCGTGATCCAACCGTGATCCAACCGTGATCCAACCGTGATCCAACCGTGATCCAACCGTGATCCAACCGTGATCCAACCGTGATCCAACCGTGATCCAACCGTGATCCAACCGTGATCCAACCGTGATCCAACCGTGATCCAACCGTGATCCAACCGTGATCCAACCGTGATCCAACCGTGATCCAACCGTGATCCAACCATGAACCAACTGTCACGAAATTAAGTCTTTTGTGTAGTTCTCTGTATACCATACCTTACATTGTTGTCCGCGCACGTGCACCTATGCGTTGCATGCCTTGAATGAATGGTTGCAGCATTAGTGCTGGAATTTGGGGCATTTGTGTTGCTTGTCATAAGGTATAAAAGTGGTGGGAATTTAGGGGTACGGCGGAGTACTCGCTGGCACAGTGGTGGAACACACTTCGTGGGAGACGTCCGGGGCCGTGAAGCAATTACCTACCTGCCTATCGGAGATGAGGGACGCTGGCCGTACAGGACAGGAGTCTTCAAGGAGTTCCGTACCACTGTGCCACTGATCTGTCCGTTTCGCCAAGACTCTGGGGTCCGACCACTACTTTAAAGCCAGAAGGAGTACCGTTGAGTACTCCCACTCTTTCTGGCTTTTGTCGGGGGTCCACCTGCTATGACAACTAACTTGCTGAATCCTGGTCATGCTGCTTCTGTTTGCCATATAGTAGTTGTTTATATTTTGCCTTGTTTTGCTCTGTATATATTTTGTTTTTGCTTCGCTTAATTTAATTGGCAAGTCGCAAGCTAAACGTTAACGTTGTATGTTTATCGTAACCAGTTTGCATTGTTTGATTTGGTATTGTGCTTGCGCTTTAATTAATTAATTTTCTTGTTAGATCACGTGTAATAATTTGAACACCATTTTTTGTAAATGTTTAATGAATCTAATATGATCCAGGTGCTGTCATGAAAAAAAAAACATAAATACGAAAACAGAATAGTGTCCCTTCTTTCATTTGTGAAGTTGTACATTTATGGGTTTTGGATGAGCTTTAGTTTTGAATGAACTCGTGACAAATGGGGGCTGGTCCGGGAAGGAAAAAGGAAGGAAAAAAAAAAAAAAAAAAAAACACCAAATAGTTTGTGCAATTTCCATCTGGGAGAAGGAGATTCGTTAATAATTATTCTGTAATTAGAGTAAAGAATCGTATCTGTATTTGTAGTTTTGAGGAGTCTTTATTTAATTATAATTAGTTAATTAGAAGTGACCATGGAATTTCAGAGATTTCTAGACTTAGGGAAACAATTAAACTTAACAGGAAAAGAACTGTTGGAATTTGCTCGGGAAAGAGAAAGTATAGACAAACAGGAAAGGCAACATATTCGGGAAGATAGGTATGCGGAAAGAGAACACGAAAAAGAAATGAAAGAGATGGAACTTAAAATTGTACAAGAAAAAAAGATTAGTTCCGAGAATTTTGGACAACTGAAATTGGAAGGTTTTGTTAAAATCCCGAAAATGCCGCCTTTTGCTGAAAAGACCGATGATATAGATTCGTATTTAGCGAGATTTGAAAGATATGCAAAAACAATGAATTGGCAGTATAAGGATTGGGCGATGCCTTTAAGTTTGTTGTTAACCGGAAAAGCCCTGGAGGTTTATTCACGTTTGCCCGATAGTGTTGTCAATGATTACGAGACATTGAAACAGGCACTTTTAAATAGGTATGAACTAACGGAAGAGGGATTTAGATTGAAGTTCAGACAAATCAGATCAGAAGTGAATGAAACGTATACTCAGTTGGGTGAACGTCTGCAGAGATATTTATTCAGGTGGATAGATTTGAGCGGAACGGGACGAACTTTTGAAGATGTTGTAAATTTAATTCTTAATGAACAGTTTTTATCGGCAGTATCAAGGGAGTTGAGAGTATTTTTAAAAGAGCGTAAACCTAAGAAATTTGCTGAAATGACCGAAATGGCGGATAAATATCAAGAGGCACATCAGGCTATCGGTAGGGAGGAGAGTAATCTAAAACGAGAGCGGAAAAAGTCTGATAATAATGAAACGAGGAAAGAAATGCCGTTTAAAGATAAATCACAATTCCGAGACGATAGAGTATGCCATAGGTGTGGAAGGAAAGGCCACATTGCTGTGAATTGTAGGGTGTTCATGAAGGGTCAGACCACTGCACAAAAAACTGCAGCGATGTTGACAGTAGGCGAAAAAGTATCAAATCCTGATTATGAGGCGATAGGGGTTTGTGTTGAAATTAAGTCGGTAAAGTACGACTATAATCGCCCATCGGGTATTTATGCAAGGCTTGATTCGGGGGTAGAGTTTCCTGTTGTAAACGCCCTCAATCGACCTGTATTTGATGAAAACATGCCAGTTAAGATAGGAAAGGTTGGTGACCATATAGTACCAGTTTTGCGAGACAGTGGGTGTAGCACAGTAGTAGTTAAACGAACTTTGGTTTCAGATGATCAGTATTCGAACAGAAATCAAACTTGTGTGTTATTAGACGGTACTGTGCGAGATGTACCTGTTGCCAAGGTAACTGTAAATACACCTTACTATGTAGGTGAAGTAGAGGCTCTGGTCATGGAAAACCCCCTGTATGGCCTAATTATTGGTAATGTGGCAGGAGTTAGGGAACCTTATGATCCAGATGTACATTGGACTCTGGATGACCAAGTAACTGCTGCTGTAGAGACTAGACAAATGAAAGTAAAGAAAGGGAAACCTCTTAAACCACTTAAAGTAAATCAGGTAGAACTCCCTGCATCTAGGACCGATTTCATCAAAGCACAGCAAGATGACATGAGTTTGAGTAAGTTCATGGATTGTGCTAAGGGTGGAGAAACTAGTGTCAATGCTAAAGGGGTGGAGGTTGCATTTCGGATTCGGAATGGGGTGTTGCATCGAGAGTTCGCATCGCCATATGTACGGTTTGGGCAACAAGTAAATCAACTTGTAGTACCTAAGGTGTTTCGGGGAAAGGTAATGCAACTTGCCCATGATTCCCCACTAGCTGGGCATTTGGGAATGAAGAAAACCACTGACAGGGTTTTGGCAAACTTCTTTTGGACTGGATTTCAGGCTGACATACGTCGGTATTGCCAGTCTTGTGACATTTGTCAACGTACGGTACCCAAGGGTAGAGTTGCCAAAGTCCGTCTTGGAGAAATGCCCTTGATAGATACTCCCTTTAAGAGAGTAGCGGTTGACTTGGTTGGTCCTATAAATCCCATTTCTGGTCAAGGGAATCGATACATATTGACATTAGTGGATTTTGCTACCCGTTATCCGGAAGCAGTTTGCCTTCGAAATATAGATACAGAACGGGTTGCCGAAGCCCTATTTGAAATTTTCTGTAGGGTTGGAATACCAGATGAAATCTTAACAGATTTAGGGACGCAATTTACATCGGGTGTAATGAAAGAGGTTGGTAGACTTTTGTCAATGAAACAATTAACTACTACCCCATATCACCCGATATGTAACGGTTTGGTAGAACGTTTTAATGGTACCCTAAAATCTATGCTCAAACGTCTCTGTTCTGAAAAACCAACAGACTGGGACAGGTACTTGCCAGCCGTACTTTTTGCATATAGGGAAACGCCACAGGAGAGTCTAGGGTTTTCGCCTTTTGAGCTGTTATACGGTAGGACTGTGAGGGGACCTTTAACTATACTGAAGCAGTTATGGTCTAAGGAAGTTGAGGACGAGGATGTAAAGACTACCTATGAATATGTAGTAAACCTGAGAAACAGACTCGAACAGACTTGTAAACTTGCACAGGAAGAGTTAGTTCGTTCCTCCAAACGGTACAAAAGGTATTATGATACAAAAGCGAAAGATAGGAAATTTAAAGTTCATGATGAGGTTTTGGTTTTAAGACCTACGAGTAGCAGTAAACTGTTAATGCAATGGCAAGGTCCATACAAAGTTGTTGGAGTTGTTGGTAATAATGACTACAAAATCCAGGTTAAAGGTAAAGATAAAGTTTATCATGCCAACCTCCTCAAAAAGTATGTATGTAGGGATGCGGATACGGTGTCAAAAGAATTGGACCAATCTGTTGCAGCAATGAAAGTACTTGTAATGGATAATGATCAGAATGATTGTACCAACTTGGATTTGTATCCTCTTAAGCAAACTGAAAATTGGAGAAATGTTCAAGTGAATGTAGATCTAGTTCCTGCTCAAAAGAATGATGCAGAATCGCTCTTGAATGAGTACTCCGATGTACTAACTGATTTACCGGGGAGAACGAGTCAAATTGAATGTACTTTAACATTGACTACAGAAAAACCTGTCGTAATAAAGCCTTATCCAGTCCCTCCTGCCGTAAAACAAACCATCAAGGAAGAGATTATTCAAATGTTGGATCTTGGGGTCATAGAACCATCTATATCTCAATATGCGTCACCAGTCGTTCTGATCCAAAAACCTGATGGTAGTAATAGGTTTTGTGTAGATTACCGGCATCTTAATGATGTTACCTTGTTTGATCCTGAACCAATACCAAATTGTGAGGACTTGTTTTCGAGAGTTGCCCATGCCAAATTATTTTCCAAGTTGGATATGTCAAAGGGATATTGGCAGATACCGGTGGCCGAAAAGGACAAAGCCAAAACGGCGTTTGTCACATCCGAGGGTCATTACCAATTTTTGGTCATGCCCTTTGGTCTGGTAAACGCACCGGCGATATTTTCCAGATTGATGCGCAATCTTTTGACACTTCCAAATGTCTTGAATTACATTGATGATATTTTGGTTTATAGTGAAACTTGGAGTGACCATGTGCAAACATTGAAACAAGTTTTCACAGTACTTCGTAATGCGGGTTTAACGGTAAGACCAACCAAATGTTGTATTGGGTTTTATACCCTAACATTTTTGGGATATGTTCTTGGAGATGGTAAAATAACCACTAATCCAGGCAAGGTAGAACAAATGATGAAGGCTAAGCAGCCAGTAACAAAGAAACAGGTCAGGTCATTCTTGGGCTTGGTCGGATTTTATCGGAAATTTATTCCGAATTTTTCGGCTATTGCCGTACCTCTAACCGATTTGACCAAGAAAGGATTGCCGAATAAAGTACAGTGGGGTGACTCTCAAGCGGTAGCCTTTGATACACTAAAGAAGCGCATAGTTTCGGCACCTATTTTACATTTGCCAGATTTTGAGAAGCCTTTTATCTTGCAGACCGATGCATCGGACAGTGGCATTGGTGCAATGTTGGTGCAAGAAGAAGGCAATGTGAAGTTCCCCGTTTCCTTCGCAAGCAGAAAGTTGTTGCCACGGGAACAGAAATACTCTGTAATTGAACGTGAGTGCTTGGCTTTAGTGTGGGCTATTAAGAAGTTTCACTTCTATCTGTACGGGTCAGAGTTCATTCTTGAAATGGACCACCTACCATTGGTGTATTTGGCCAAGACTAAAATGGAAAATGGTCGAATCATGAGATGGGCTCTGAGCCTTCAACCATACCGATATAGAGTAAGGGCAATTAAGGGAAGTGAAAATGTTGGAGCGGATTTTTTGTCTCGAATGGATGAGTAATTTTGTCCCAATCTGGATATACTGCCAAGGTCGATTTCATAATTTTAATTGTAGACATCTTTGTATAAGTATTCGTGTGATTTGATTATACACTGTGTATGTAAATTATCAAAATAAACACATTGTTGTTATTGTATTGATACTTTAATTTCGTAGTTTTTAGATGGATATACCATCTTTCAAAAGGGGGGTAGTGTCACGAAATTAAGTCTTTTGTGTAGTTCTCTGTATACCATACCTTACATTGTTGTCCGCGCACGTGCACCTATGCGTTGCATGCCTTGAATGAATGGTTGCAGCATTAGTGCTGGAATTTGGGGCATTTGTGTTGCTTGTCATAAGGTATAAAAGTGGTGGGAATTTAGGGGTACGGCGGAGTACTCGCTGGCACAGTGGTGGAACACACTTCGTGGGAGACGTCCGGGGCCGTGAAGCAATTACCTACCTGCCTATCGGAGATGAGGGACGCTGGCCGTACAGGACAGGAGTCTTCAAGGAGTTCCGTACCACTGTGCCACTGATCTGTCCGTTTCGCCAAGACTCTGGGGTCCGACCACTACTTTAAAGCCAGAAGGAGTACCGTTGAGTACTCCCACTCTTTCTGGCTTTTGTCGGGGGTCCACCTGCTATGACAACTAACTTGCTGAATCCTGGTCATGCTGCTTCTGTTTGCCATATAGTAGTTGTTTATATTTTGCCTTGTTTTGCTCTGTATATATTTTGTTTTTGCTTCGCTTAATTTAATTGGCAAGTCGCAAGCTAAACGTTAACGTTGTATGTTTATCGTAACCAGTTTGCATTGTTTGATTTGGTATTGTGCTTGCGCTTTAATTAATTAATTTTCTTGTTAGATCACGTGTAATAATTTGAACACCATTTTTTGTAAATGTTTAATGAATCTAATATGATCCAGGTGCTGTCATGAAAAAAAAAACATAAATACGAAAACAGAATAGTGTCCCTTCTTTCATTTGTGAAGTTGTACATTTATGGGTTTTGGATGAGCTTTAGTTTTGAATGAACTCGTGACACCAACCATGAACCAACCATGAACCAACCATGAACCAACCATGAACCAACCATGAACCAACCATGAACCAACCATGAACCAACCATGAACCAACCATGAACCAACCATGAACCAACCATGAACCAACCATGAACCAACCATGAACCAACCATGAACCAACCATGAACCAACCACGAACCAACCATGAACCAACCATGAACCAACCATGAACCAACCATGAACCAACCACGAACCAACCACGAACCAACCATGAACCAACCAGGAACCAACCATGAACCAACCATGAACCAACCACGAACCAACCACGAACCAACCACGAACCAACCACGAACCAACCATGAACCAACCACGAACCAACCACGAACCAACCACGAACCAACCACGAACCAACCACGAACCAACCACGAACCAACCACGAACCAACCACGAACCAACCACGAACCAACCACGAACCAACCACGAACCAACCACGAACCAACCACGAACCAACCACGAACCAACCACGAACCAACCACGAACCAACCACGATCCAACCACGATCCAACCACGATCCAACCACGATCCAACCACGATCCAACCATGATCCAACCATGATCCAACCATGATCCAACCATGATCCAACCATGATCCAACCATGATCCAACCATGATCCAACCATGATCCAACCATGATCCAACCATGATCCAACCATGATCCAACCATGAACCAACCATGAACCAACCATGAACCAACCATGAACCAACCATGAACCAACCATGAACCAACCATGAACCAACCATGAACCAACCATGAACCAACCATGAACCAACCATGAACCAACCATGAACCAACCATGAACCAACCATGAACCAACCATGAACCAACCATGAACCAACCATGAACCAACCATGAACCAACCATGAACCAACCATGAACCAACCATGAACCAACCATGAACCAACCATGAACCAACCATGAACCAACCATGAACCAACCATGAACCAACCATGAACCAACCATGAACCAACCATGAACCAACCATGAACCAACCATGAACCAACCATGAACCAACCATGAACCAACCATGAACCAACCATGAACCAACCATGAACCAACCATGAACCAACCATGAACCAACCATGAACCAACCATGAACCAACCATGAACCAACCATGAACCAACCATGAACCAACCATGAACCAACCATGAACCAACCATGAACCAACCATGAACCAACCATGAACCAACCATGAACCAACCATGAACCAACCATGAACCAACCATGAACCAACCATGAACCAACCATGAACCAACCATGAACCAACCATGAACCAACCATGAACCAACCATGAACCAACCATGAACCAACCATGAACCAACCATGAACCAACCATGAACCAACCATGAACCAACCATGAACCAACCATGAACCAACCATGAACCAACCATGAACCAACCATGAACCAACCATGAACCAACCATGAACCAACCATGAACCAACCATGAACCAACCATGAACCAACCATGAACCAACCATGAACCAACCATGAACCAACCATGAACCAACCATGAACCAACCATGAACCAACCATGAACCAACCATGAACCAACCATGAACCAACCATGAACCAACCATGAACCAACCATGAACCAACCATGAACCAACCATGAACCAACCATGAACCAACCATGAACCAACCATGAACCAACCATGAACCAACCATGAACCAACCATGAACCAACCATGAACCAACCATGAACCAACCATGAACCAACCATGAACCAACCATGAACCAACCATGAACCAACCATGATCCAACCATGATCCAACCATGATCCAACCATGATCCAACCATGATCCAACCATGATCCAACCATGATCCAACCATGATCCAACCATGAACCAACCATGAACCAACCATGAACCAACCATGAACCAACCATGATCCAACCATGATCCAACCATGAACCAACCATGAACCAACCATGAACCAACCATGATCCAACCATGATCCAACCATGAACCAACCATGAACCAACCATGAACCAACCATGAACCAACCATGAACCAACCATGAACCAACCATGAACCAACCATGAACCAACCATGAACCAACCATGAACCAACCATGAACCAACCATGAACCAACCATGAACCAACCATGAACCAACCATGAACCAACCATGAACCAACCATGAACCAACCATGAACCAACCATGAACCAACCATGAACCAACCATGAACCAACCATGAACCAACCATGAACCAACCATGAACCAACCATGAACCAACCATGAACCAACCATGAACCAACCATGAACCAACCATGAACCAACCATGAACCAACCATGAACCAACCATGAACCAACCATGAACCAACCATGAACCAACCATGAACCAACCATGAACCAACCATGAACCAACCATGAACCAACCATGAACCAACCATGAACCAACCATGAACCAACCATGAACCAACCATGAACCAACCATGAACCAACCATGAACCAACCATGAACCAACCATGAACCAACCATGAACCAACCATGAACCAACCATGAACCAACCATGAACCAACCATGAACCAACCATGAACCAACCATGAACCAACCATGAACCAACCATGAACCAACCATGAACCAACCATGATCCAACCATGATCCAACCATGATCCAACCATGATCCAACCATGATCCAACCATGATCCAACCATGAACCAACCATGAACCAACCATGATCCAACCATGAACCAAC
Organism: Hippasteria phrygiana; assembly: GCA_037893225.1. Taxonomy (NCBI): domain Eukaryota; kingdom Metazoa; phylum Echinodermata; class Asteroidea; order Valvatida; family Goniasteridae; genus Hippasteria; species Hippasteria phrygiana. The sequence continues at coordinate 43,826 of JAZGUH010000759.1, read as the reverse complement.
CATGAACCAACCATGAACCAACCATGAACCAACCATGAACCAACCATGAACCAACCATGAACCAACCATGAACCAACCATGAACCAACCATGAACCAACCATGAACCAACCATGAACCAACCATGAACCAACCATGAACCAACCATGAACCAACCATGAACCAACCATGAACCAACCATGAACCAACCATGAACCAACCATGAACCAACCATGAACCAACCATGAACCAACCATGAACCAACCATGAACCAACCATGAACCAACCATGAACCAACCATGAACCAACCATCGTCAGCCACCCTATATTTTCTGATGTATAAAGGCAAGATATGTGGCTAAAATATAAGCACATTTTGAAAACTTTCCTCCATGTGGTTTTGGAGTAGTGGTCCCGTAAACTCCAGGACCGGATTCAATTCTTGTTGTTTTCCCGTCCTGTGCGTGTGAATATAATATAATCCTTAGTGATGGGGTTAACGGAACTGTCCATAAGTCCAGTTATACATCGTTAGCCACCCTATATTTTCTGATGTATAAAGGCAAGATATATGGCTAAAATATGAACCAACCATGAACCAACCATGAACCAACCATGAACCAACCATGAACCAACCATGATCCAACCATGATCCAACCATGATCCAACCATGAACCAACCATGATCCAACCATGATCCAACCATGAACCAACCATGAACCAACCATGATCCAACCATGATCCAACCATGATCCAACCATGAACCAACCATGAACCAACCATGAACCAACCATGAACCAACCATGAACCAACCATGAACCAACCATGAACCAACCATGAACCAACCAAGAACCAACCACGATCCAACCATGATCCAACCATGATCCAACCATGATCCAACCATGATCCAACCATGATCCAACCATGATCCAACCATGATCCAACCATGATCCAACCATGATCCAACCATGATCCAACCATGATCCAACCATGATCCAACCATGATCCAACCATGATCCAACCATGAACCAACCATGAACCAACCATGAACCAACCATGAACCAACCATGAACCAACCATGAACCAACCATGAACCAACCATGAACCAACCATGAACCAACCATGAACCAACCATGAACCAACCATGAACCAACCATGAACCAACCATGAACCAACCATGAACCAACCATGAACCAACCATGAACCAACCATGAACCAACCATGAACCAACCATGAACCAACCATGAACCAACCATGAACCAACCATGAACCAACCATGAACCAACCATGAACCAACCATGAACCAACCATGAACCAACCATGAACCAACCATGAACCAACCATGAACCAACCATGAACCAACCATGAACCAACCATGAACCAACCATGAACCAACCATGAACCAACCATGAACCAACCATGAACCAACCATGAACCAACCATGAACCAACCATGAACCAACCATGAACCAACCATGAACCAACCATGAACCAACCATGAACCAACCATGAACCAACCATGAACCAACCATGAACCAACCATGAACCAACCATGAACCAACCATGAACCAACCATGAACCAACCATGAACCAACCATGAACCAACCATGAACCAACCATGAACCAACCATGAACCAACCATGAACCAACCATGAACCAACCATGAACCAACCATGAACCAACCATGAACCAACCATGAACCAACCATGAACCAACCATGAACCAACCATGAACCAACCATGAACCAACCATGAACCAACCATGAACCAACCATGAACCAACCATGAACCAACCATGAACCAACCATGAACCAACCATGAACCAACCATGAACCAACCATGAACCAACCATGAACCAACCATGAACCAACCATGAACCAACCATGAACCAACCATGAACCAACCATGAACCAACCATGAACCAACCATGAACCAACCATGAACCAACCATGAACCAACCATGATCCAACCATGATCCAACCATGATCCAACCATGATCCAACCATGATCCAACCATGATCCAACCATGATCCAACCATGATCCAACCATGATCCAACCATGAACCAACCATGAACCAACCATGAACCAACCATGAACCAACCATGATCCAACCATGAACCAACCATGAACCAACCATGAACCAACCATGATCCAACCATGATCCAACCATGAACCAACCATGAACCAACCATGAACCAACCATGAACCAACCATGAACCAACCATGAACCAACCATGAACCAACCATGAACCAACCATGAACCAACCATGAACCAACCATGAACCAACCATGAACCAACCATGAACCAACCATGAACCAACCATGAACCAACCATGAACCAACCATGAACCAACCATGAACCAACCATGAACCAACCATGAACCAACCATGAACCAACCATGAACCAACCATGAACCAACCATGAACCAACCATGAACCAACCATGAACCAACCATGAACCAACCATGAACCAACCATGAACCAACCATGAACCAACCATGAACCAACCATGAACCAACCATGAACCAACCATGAACAACATGAACCAACCATGAACCAACCATGAACCAACCATGAACCAACCAAGAACCAACCATGATCCAACCATGAACCAACCATGAACCAACCATGAACCAACCATGAACCAACCATGAACCAACCAAGAACCAACCATGAACCAACCATGAACCAACCATGCACCAACCAAGCACCAACCAAGAACCAACCAAGAACCAACCAAGAACCAACCATGCACCAACCATGAACCAACCATGAACCAACCATGAACCAACCATGAACCAACCATGAACCAACCATGAACCAACCATGAACCAACCATGAACCAACCATGAACCAACCATGAACCAACCATGAACCAACCATGAACCAACCATGAACCAACCATGAACCAACCATGAACCAACCATGAACCAACCATGAACCAACCATGAACCAACCATGAACCAACCATGAACCAACCATGAACCAACCATGAACCAACCATGAACCAACCATGAACCAACCATGATCCAACCATGATCCAACCATGATCCAACCATGAACCAACCAAGAACCAACCAAGAACCAACCATGAACCAACCATGAACCAACCATGAACCAACCATGAACCAACCATGAACCAACCATGAACCAACCATGAACCAACCATGAACCAACCATGAACCAACCATGAACCAACCATGAACCAACCATGAACCAACCATGAACCAACCATGAACCAACCATGAACCAACCATGAACCAACCAAGAACCAACCATGATCCAACCATGAACCAACCATGAACCAACCATGAACCAACCATGAACCAACCATGAACCAACCAAGAACCGACCATGAACCGACCATGAACCGACCATGCACCGAGCAAGAACCGACCAAGAACCGACCAAGAACCTACCATGAACCAACCATGAACCAACCATGTTCCAACCATGAACCAACCAAGATCCAACCAAGAACCAACCATGAACCAACCATGAACCAACCATGAACCAACCATGAACCAACCATGAACCAACCATGAACCAACCATGAACCAACCATGAACCAACCATGAACCAACCATGAACCAACCATGAACCAACCATGAACCAACCATGAACCAACCATAAACCAACCATGAACCAACCATGAACCAACCATGAACCAACCATGAACCAACCATGATCCAACCATGATCCAACCATGATCCAACCATGAACCAACCATGATCCAACCATGATCCAACCATGAACCAACCATGATCCAACCATGAACCAACCATGATCCAACCATGATCCAACCATGAACCAACCATGATCCAACCATGATCCAACCATGAACCAACCATGATCCAACCATGAACCAACCATGATCCAACCATGATCCAACCATAAACCAACCATGATCCAACCATGATCCAACCATGAACCAACCATGAACCAACCATGATCCAACCATGATCCAACCATGATCCAACCATGAACCAACCATGAACCAACCATGAACCAACCATGAACCAACCATGAACCAACCATGAACCAACCATGAACCAACCATGAACCAACCAAGAACCAACCATGATCCAACCATGAACCAACCATGAACCAACCATGAACCAACCATGAACCAACCATGAACCAACCAAGAACCAACCATGAACCAACCATGAACCAACCATGCACCAACCAAGCACCAACCAAGAACCAACCAAGAACCAACCAAGAACCAACCATGCACCAACCATGCACCAACCATGAACCAACCATGAACCAACCATGAACCAACCATGAACCAACCATGAACCAACCATGAACCAACCATGAACCAACCATGAACCAACCATGAACCAACCATGAACCAACCATGAACCAACCATGAACCAACCATGAACCAACCATGAACCAACCATGAACCAACCATGAACCAACCATGAACCAACCATGAACCAACCATGAACCAACCATGAACCAACCATGAACCAACCATGAACCAACCATGAACCAACCATGAACCAACCATGAACCAACCATGAACCAACCATGAACCAACCATGAACCAACCATGAACCAACCATGAACCAACCATGAACCAACCATGAACCAACCATGAACCAACCATGAACCAACCATGAACCAACCATGAACCAACCATGAACCAACCATGAACCAACCATGAACCAACCATGAACCAACCATGAACCAACCATGAACCAACCATGAACCAACCATGAACCAACATGAACCAACCATGAACCAACCATGAACCAACCATGAACCAACCATGAACCAACCATGAACCAACCATGAACCAACCATGAACCAACCATGAACCAACCATGAACCAACCATGAACCAACCATGAACCAACCATGAACCAACCATGAACCAACCATGAACCAACCATGAACCAACCATGAACCAACCATGAACCAACCATGAACCAACCATGAACCAACCATGAACCAACCATGAACCAACCATGAACCAACCATGAACCAACCATGAACCAACCATGAACCAACCATGAACCAACCATGAACCAACCATGAACCAACCATGAACCAACCATGAACCAACCATGAACCAACATGAACCAACCATGAACCAACCATGAACCAACCATGAACCAACCATGAACCAACCATGAACCAACCATGAACCACCATGACCAACCATGAACCAACCATGAACCAACCATGAACCAACCATGAACCAACCATGAACCAACCATGAACCAACCATGAACCAACCATGAACCAACCATGAACCAACCATGAACCAACCATGAACCAACCATGAACCAACCATGAACCAACCATGAACCAACCATGAACCAACCATGAACCAACCATGAACCAACCATGAACCAACCACGAACCAACCACGAACCAACCACGAACCAACCACGAACCAACCACGAACCAACCACGAACCAACCACGAACCAACCACGAACCAACCACGAACCAACCACGAACCAACCACGAACCAACCACGAACCAACCACGAACCAACCACGAACCAACCACGAACCAACCACGAACCAACCACGATCCAACCACGATCCAACCACGATCCAACCACGATCCAACCACGATCCAACCACGATCCAACCACGATCCAACCACGATCCAACCACGATCCAACCATGATCCAACCATGATCCAACCATGATCCAACCATGATCCAACCATGATCCAACCATGATCCAACCATGATCCAACCATGATCCAACCATGATCCAACCATGATCCAACCATGAACCAACCATGAACCAACCATGAACCAACCATGAACCAACCATGAACCAACCATGAACCAACCATGAACCAACCATGAACCAACCATGAACCAACCATGAACCAACCATGAACCAACCATGAACCAACCATGAACCAACCATGAACCAACCATGAACCAACCATGAACCAACCATGAACCAACATGAACCAACCATGAACCACAACCATGAACCAACCATGAACCAACCATGAACCAACCATGAACCAACCATGAACCAACCATGAACCAACCATGAACCAACCATGAACCAACCATGAACCAACCATGAACCAACCATGAACCAACCATGAACCAACCATGAACCAACCATGAACCAACCATGAACCAACCATGAACCAACCATGAACCAACCATGAACCAACCATGAACCAACCATGAACCAACCATGAACCAACCATGAACCAACCATGAACCAACCATGAACCAACCATGAACCAACCATGAACCAACCATGAACCAACCATGAACCAACCATGAACCAACCATGAACCAACCATGAACCAACCATGAACCAACCATGAACCAACCATGAACCAACCATGAACCAACCATGAACCAACCATGAACCAACCATGAACCAACCATGAACCAACCATGAACCAACCATGAACCAACCATGAACCAACCATGAACCAACCATGAACCAACCATGAACCAACCATGAACCAACATGAACCAACCATGAACCAACCATGAACCAACCATGAACCAACCATGAACCAACCATGAACCAACCATGAACCAACCATGAACCAACCATGAACCAACCATGAACCAACCATGAACCAACCATGAACCAACCATGAACCAACCATGAACCAACCATGAACCAACCATGAACCAACCATGAACCAACCATGAACCAACCATGAACCAACCATGAACCAACCATGAACCAACCATGATCCAACCATGATCCAACCATGATCCAACCATGATCCAACCATGATCCAACCATGATCCAACCATGATCCAACCATGATCCAACCATGATCCAACCATGATCCAACCATGATCCAACCATGAACCAACCATGAACCAACCATGAACCAACCAATGATCCAACCATGATCCAACCATGAACCAACCATGAACCAACCATGAACCAACCATGATCCAACCATGATCCAACCATGAACCAACCATGAACCAACCATGAACCAACCATGAACCAACCATGAACCAACCATGAACCAACCATGAACCAACCATGAACCAACCATGAACCAACCATGAACCAACCATGAACCAACCATGAACCAACCATGAACCAACCATGAACCAACCATGAACCAACCATGAACCAACCATGAACCAACCATGAACCAACCATGAACCAACCATGAACCAACCATGAACCAACCATGAACCAACCATGAACCAACCATGAACCAACCATGAACCAACCATGAACCAACCATGAACCAACCATGAACCAACCATGAACCAACCATAAACCAACCATGAACCAACCATGAACCAACCATGAACCAACCATGAACCAACCATGAACCAACCATGAACCAACCATGAACCAACCATGAACCAACCATGAACCAACCATGAACCAACCATGAACCAACCATGAACCAACCATGAACCAACCATGAACCAACCATGAACCAACCATGAACCAACCATGAACCAACCATGAACCAACCATGAACCAACCATGAACCAACCATGAACCAACCATGAACCAACCATGAACCAACCATGAACCAACCATGAACCAACCATGAACCAACATGAACCAACCATGAACCAACCATGAACCAACCATGAACCAACCATGATCCAACCATGATCCAACCATGATCCAACCATGATCCAACCATGATCCAACCATGATCCAACCATGAACCAACCATGAACCAACCATGAACCAACCATGATCCAACCATGAACCAACCATGAACCAACCATGAACCAACCATGAACCAACCATGATCCAACCATGAACCAACCATGAACCAACCATGAACCAACCATGAACCAACCATGAACCAACATGAACCAACCATGAACCAACCATGAACCGATCCAACCATGATCCAACCATGATCCAACCATGATCCAACCATGATCCAACCATGATCCAACCATGATCCAACCATGATCCAACCATGAACCAACCATGATCCAACCATGAACCAACCATGAACCAACCATGAACCAACCATGAACCAACCATGAACCAACCATGAACCAACCATGAACCAACCATGAACCAACCATGAACCAACCATGAACCAACCATGAACCAACCATGAACCAACCATGAACCAACCATGAACCAACCATCGTCAGCCACCCTATATTTTCTGATGTATAAAGGCAAGATATGTGGCTAAAATATAAGCACATTTTGAAAACTTTCCTCCTTGTGGTTTTGGAGTAGTGGTCCCGTAAACTCCAGGACCGGATTAAATTCTTGTTGTTTTCCCGTCCTGTGCGTGTGAATATAATATAATCCTTAGTGATGGGGTTAACGGAACTGTCCATAAGTCCAGTTATACATCGTTAGCCACCCTATATTTTCTGATGTATAAAGGCAAGATATATGGCTAAAATATGAACCAACCATGAACCAACCATGAACCAACCATGAACCAACCATGAACCAACCATGATCCAACCATGATCCAACCATGATCCAACCATGAACCAACCATGATCCAACCATGATCCAACCATGAACCAACCATGATCCAACCATGAACCAACCATGATCCAACCATGATCCAACCATGAACCAACCATGATCCAACCATGATCCAACCATGAACCAACCATGATCCAACCATGAACCAACCATGATCCAACCATGATCCAACCATAAACCAACCATGATCCAACCATGATCCAACCATGAACCAACCATGAACCAACCATGATCCAACCATGATCCAACCATGATCCAACCATGAACCAACCATGAACCAACCATGAACCAACCATGAACCAACCATGAACCAACCATGAACCAACCATGAACCAACCATGAACCAACCAAGAACCAACCATGATCCAACCATGAACCAACCATGAACCAACCATGAACCAACCATGAACCAACCATGAACCAACCAAGAACCAACCATGAACCAACCATGAACCAACCATGCACCAACCAAGCACCAACCAAGAACCAACCAAGAACCAACCAAGAACCAACCATGCACCAACCATGCACCAACCATGAACCAACCATGAACCAACCATGAACCAACCATGAACCAACCATGAACCAACCATGAACCAACCATGAACCAACCATGAACCAACCATGAACCAACCATGAACCAACCATGAACCAACCATGAACCAACCATGAACCAACCATGAACCAACCATGAACCAACCATGAACCAACCATGAACCAACCATGAACCAACCATGAACCAACCATGAACCAACCATGAACCAACCATGAACCAACCATGAACCAACCATGAACCAACCATGAACCAACCATGAACCAACCATGAACCAACCATGAACCAACCATGAACCAACCATGAACCAACCATGAACCAACCATGAACCAACCATGAACCAACCATGAACCAACCATGAACCAACCATGAACCAACCATGAACCAACCATGAACCAACCATGAACCAACCATGAACCAACCATGAACCAACCATGAACCAACCATGAACCAACCATGAACCAACCATGAACCAACCATGAACCAACCATGAACCAACCATGAACCAACCATGAACCAACCATGAACCAACCATGAACCAACCATGAACCAACCATGAACCAACCATGAACCAACCATGAACCAACCATGAACCAACCATGAACCAACCATGAACCAACCATGAACCAACCATGAACCAACCATGAACCAACCATGAACCAACCATGAACCAACCATGAACCAACCATGAACCAACCATGAACCAACCATGAACCAACCATGAACCAACCATGAACCAACCATGAACCAACCATGAACCAACCATGAACCAACCATGAACCAACCATGAACCAACCATGAACCAACCATGAACCAACCATGAACCAACCATGAACCAACCATGAACCAACCATGAACCAACCATGAACCAACCATGAACCAACCATGAACCAACCATGAACCAACCATGAACCAACCATGAACCAACCATGAACCAACCATGAACCAACCATGAACCAACCATGAACCAACCACGAACCAACCACGAACCAACCACGAACCAACCACGAACCAACCACGAACCAACCACGAACCAACCACGAACCAACCACGAACCAACCACGATCCAACCACGATCCAACCACGATCCAACCACGATCCAACCACGATCCAACCACGATCCAACCATGATCCAACCATGATCCAACCATGATCCAACCATGATCCAACCATGATCCAACCATGATCCAACCATGATCCAACCATGATCCAACCATGATCCAACCATGATCCAACCATGATCCAACCATGATCCAACCATGAACCAACCATGAACCAACCATGAACCAACCATGAACCAACCATGAACCAACCATGAACCAACCATGAACCAACCATGAACCAACCATGAACCAACCATGAACCAACCATGAACCAACCATGAACCAACCATGAACCAACCATGAACCAACCATGAACCAACCATGAACCAACCATGAACCAACCATGAACCAACCATGAACCAACCATGAACCAACCATGAACCAACCATGAACCAACCATGAACCAACCATGAACCAACCATGAACCAACCATGAACCAACCATGAACCAACCATGAACCAACCATGAACCAACCATGAACCAACCATGAACCAACCATGAACCAACCATGAACCAACCATGAACCAACCATGAACCAACCATGAACCAACCATGAACCAACCATGAACCAACCATGAACCAACCATGAACCAACCATGAACCAACCATGAACCAACCATGATCCAACCATGAACCAACCATGAACCAACCATGAACCAACCATGAACCAACCATGAACCAACCATGAACCAACCATGAACCAACCATGAACCAACCATGAACCAACCAAGAACCAACCATGATCCAACCATGAACCAACCATGAACCAACCATGAACCAACCATGAACCAACCATGAACCAACCAAGAACCAACCATGAACCAACCATGAACCAACCATGCACCAACCAAGCACCAACCAAGAACCAACCATGAACCAACCATGAACCAACCATGAACCAACCATGAACCAACCATGAACCAACCATGAACCAACCATGAACCAACCATGAACCAACCATGAACCAACCATGAACCAACCATGAACCAACCATGAACCAACCATGAACCAACCATGAACCAACCATGAACCAACCATGAACCAACCATGAACCAACCATGAACCAACCATGAACCAACCATGAACCAACCATGAACCAACCATGAACCAACCATGAACCAACCATGAACCAACCATGAACCAACCATGAACCAACCATGAACCAACCATGAACCAACCATGAACCAACCATGAACCAACCATGAACCAACCATGAACCAACCATGAACCAACCATGAACCAACCATGAACCAACCACGAACCAACCACGAACCAACCACGAACCAACCACGAACCAACCACGAACCAACCACGAACCAACCACGAACCAACCACGAACCAACCACGAACCAACCACGATCCAACCACGATCCAACCACGATCCAACCACGATCCAACCACGATCCAACCACGATCCAACCATGATCCAACCATGATCCAACCATGATCCAACCATGATCCAACCATGATCCAACCATGATCCAACCATGATCCAACCATGATCCAACCATGATCCAACCATGATCCAACCATGATCCAACCATGAACCAACCATGAACCAACCATGAACCAACCATGAACCAACCATGAACCAACCATGAACCAACCATGAACCAACCATGAACCAACCATGAACCAACCATGAACCAACCATGAACCAACCATGAACCAACCATGAACCAACCATGAACCAACCATGAACCAACCATGAACCAACCATGAACCAACCATGAACCAACCATGAACCAACCATGAACCAACCATGAACCAACCATGAACCAACCATGAACCAACCATGAACCAACCATGAACCAACCATGAACCAACCATGAACCAACCATGAACCAACCATGAACCAACCATGAACCAACCATGAACCAACCATGAACCAACCATGAACCAACCATGAACCAACCATGAACCAACCATGAACCAACCATGAACCAACCATGAACCAACCATGAACCAACCATGAACCAACCATGAACCAACCATGAACCAACCATGAACCAACCATGAACCAACCATGAACCAACCATGAACCAACCATGAACCAACCATGAACCAACCATGAACCAACCATGAACCAACCATGAACCAACCATGAACCAACCATGAACCAACCATGAACCAACCATGAACCAACCATGAACCAACCATGAACCAACCATGAACCAACCATGAACCAACCATGAACCAACCATGAACCAACCATGAACCAACCATGAACCAACCATGAACCAACCATGAACCAACCATGAACCAACCATGAACCAACCATGAACCAACCATGAACCAACCATGAACCAACCATGAACCAACCATGAACCAACCATGAACCAACCATGAACCAACCATGAACCAACCATGAACCAACCATGAACCAACCATGAACCAACCATGAACCAACCATGAACCAACCATGAACCAACCATGAACCAACCATGAACCAACCATGAACCAACCATGAACCAACCATGAACCAACCATGAACCAACCATGAACCAACCATGAACCAACCATGAACCAACCATGAACCAACCATGAACCAACCATGAACCAACCATGATCCAACCATGATCCAACCATGATCCAACCATGATCCAACCATGATCCAACCATGATCCAACCATGATCCAACCATGATCCAACCATGATCCAACCATGAACCAACCATGAACCAACCATGAACCAACCATGAACCAACCATGATCCAACCATGAACCAACCATGAACCAACCATGAACCAACCATGATCCAACCATGATCCAACCATGAACCAACCATGAACCAACCATGAACCAACCATGAACCAACCATGAACCAACCATGAACCAACCATGAACCAACCATGAACCAACCATGATCCAACCATGAACCAACCATGAACCAACCATGAACCAACCATGAACCAACCATGAACCAACCATGAACCAACCATGAACCAACCATGAACCAACCATGAACCAACCATGAACCAACCATGAACCAACCATGAACCAACCATGAACCAACCATGAACCAACCATGAACCAACCATGAACCAACCATGAACCAACCATGAACCAACCATGAACCAACCATGAACCAACCATGAACCAACCATGAACCAACCATGAACCAACCATGAACCAACCATGAACCAACCATGAACCAACCATGAACCAACCATGAACCAACCATGAACCAACCATGAACCAACCATGAACCAACCATGAACCAACCATGAACCAACCATGAACCAACCATGATCCAACCATGATCCAACCATGATCCAACCATGATCCAACCATGATCCAACCATGATCCAACCATGATCCAACCATGATCCAACCATGAACCAACCATGAACCAACCATGAACCAACCATGATCCAACCATGAACCAACCATGAACCAACCATGAACCAACCATGAACCAACCATGAACCAACCATGAACCAACCATGAACCAACCATGAACCAACCATGAACCAACCATGAACCAACCATGAACCAACCATGAACCAACCATGATCCAACCATGATCCAACCATGATCCAACCATGATCCAACCATGATCCAACCATGATCCAACCATGATCCAACCATGATCCAACCATGATCCAACCATGAACCAACCATGAACCAACCATGAACCAACCATGAACCAACCATGATCCAACCATGAACCAACCATGAACCAACCATGAACCAACCATGATCCAACCATGATCCAACCATGAACCAACCATGAACCAACCATGAACCAACCATGAACCAACCATGAACCAACCATGAACCAACCATGAACCAACCATGAACCAACCATGATCCAACCATGAACCAACCATGAACCAACCATGAACCAACCATGAACCAACCATGAACCAACCATGAACCAACCATGAACCAACCATGAACCAACCATGAACCAACCATGAACCAACCATGAACCAACCATGAACCAACCATGAACCAACCATGAACCAACCATGAACCAACCATGAACCAACCATGAACCAACCATGAACCAACCATGAACCAACCATGAACCAACCATGAACCAACCATGAACCAACCATGAACCAACCATGAACCAACCATGAACCAACCATGAACCAACCATGAACCAACCATGAACCAACCATGAACCAACCATGAACCAACCATGAACCAACCATGAACCAACCATGAACCAACCATGAACCAACCATGAACCAACCATGAACCAACCATGATCCAACCATGATCCAACCATGATCCAACCATGATCCAACCATGATCCAACCATGATCCAACCATGATCCAACCATGATCCAACCATGAACCAACCATGAACCAACCATGAACCAACCATGATCCAACCATGAACCAACCATGAACCAACCATGAACCAACCATGAACCAACCATGATCCAACCATGAACCAACCATGAACCAACCATGAACCAACCATGAACCAACCATGAACCAACCATGAACCAACCATGAACCAACCATGAACCAACCATGATCCAACCATGATCCAACCATGATCCAACCATGATCCAACCATGATCCAACCATGATCCAACCATGAACCAACCATGATCCAACCATGAACCAACCATGAACCAACCATGAACCAACCATGAACCAACCATGAACCAACCATGAACCAACCATGAACCAACCATGAACCAACCATGAACCAACCATGAACCAACCATGAACCAACCATGAACCAACCATCGTCAGCCACCCTATATTTTCTGATGTATAAAGGCAAGATATGTGGCTAAAATATAAGCACATTTTGAAAACTTTCCTCCTTGTGGTTTTGGAGTAGTGGTCCCGTAAACTCCAGGACCGGATTCAATTCTTGTTGTTTTCCCGTCCTGTGCGTGTGAATATAATATAATCCTTAGTGATGGGGTTAACGGAACTGTCCATAAGTCCAGTTATACATCGTTAGCCACCCTATATTTTCTGATGTATAAAGGCAAGATATATGGCTAAAATATGAACCAACCATGAACCAACCATGAACCAACCATGAACCAACCATGAACCAACCATGATCCAACCATGATCCAACCATGATCCAACCATGAACCAACCATGATCCAACCATGATCCAACCATGAACCAACCATGAACCAACCATGATCCAACCATGATCCAACCATGATCCAACCATGAACCAACCATGAACCAACCATGAACCAACCATGAACCAACCATGAACCAACCATGAACCAACCATGAACCAACCATGAACCAACCAAGAACCAACCATGATCCAACCATGAACCAACCATGAACCAACCATGAACCAACCATGAACCAACCATGAACCAACCAAGAACCAACCATGAACCAACCATGAACCAACCATGCACCAACCAAGCACCAACCAAGAACCAACCAAGAACCAACCAAGAACCAACCATGCACCAACCATGAACCAACCATGAACCAACCATGAACCAACCATGAACCAACCATGAACCAACCATGAACCAACCATGAACCAACCATGAACCAACCATGAACCAACCATGAACCAACCATGAACCAACCATGAACCAACCATGAACCAACCATGAACCAACCATGAACCAACCATGAACCAACCATGAACCAACCATGAACCAACCAATGAACCAACCATGAACCAACCATGAACCAACCATGAACCAACCATGAACCAACCATGAACCAACCATGAACCAACCATGAACCAACCATGAACCAACCATGAACCAACCATGAACCAACCATGATCCAACCATGATCCAACCATGATCCAACCATGAACCAACCAAGAACCAACCAAGAACCAACCATGAACCAACCATGAACCAACATGAACCAACCATGAACCAACCATGAACCAACCATGAACCAACCATGAACCAACCATGAACCAACCATGAACCAACCATGAACCAACCATGAAAACCAACCATGAACCAACCATGAACCAACCATGAACCAACCATGAACCAACCATGAACCAACCAAGAACCAACATGATCCAACCATGAACCAACCATGAACCAACCATGAACCAACCATGAACCAACCATGAACCAACCAAGAACCGACCATGAACCGACCATGAACCGACCATGCACCGAGCAAGAACCGACCAAGAACCGACCAAGAACCTACCATGAACCAACCATGAACCAACCATGTTCCAACCATGAACCAACCAAGATCCAACCAAGAACCAACCATGAACCAACCATGAACCAACCATGAACCAACCATGAACCAACCATGAACCAACCATGAACCAACCATGAACCAACCATGAACCAACCATGAACCAACCATGAACCAACCATGAACCAACCATGAACCAACCATGAACCAACCATAAACCAACCATGAACCAACCATGAACCAACCATGAACCAACCATGAACCAACCATGACCAACCATGATCCAACCATGATCCAACCATGAACCAACCATGATCCAACCATGATCCAACCATGAACCAACCATCAACCAACCATCAACCACCATCAACCAACCATGAACCAACCATCAACCAACCATGAACCAACCATCAACCAACATCAACCAACCATCAACCAACCATCAACCAACCATCAACCAACCATCAACCAACCATCAACCAACCATCAACCAACCATCAACCAACCATCGTCAGCCACCCTATATTTTCTGATGTATAAAGGCGAACCAACCATGAACCAACCATGAACCAACCATGAACCAACCATGAACCAACCAAGAACCAACCATGATCCAACCATGAACCAACCATGAACCAACCATGAACCAACCATGAACCAACCATGAACCAACCAAGAACCAACCATGAACCAACCATGAACCAACCATGCACCAACCAAGCACCAACCAAGAACCAACCAAGAACCAACCAAGAACCAACCATGCACCAACCATGCACCAACCATGAACCAACCATGAACCAACCATGAACCAACCATGAACCAACCATGAACCAACCATGAACCAACCATGAACCAACCATGAACCAACCATGAACCAACCATGAACCAACCATGAACCAACCATGAACCAACCATGAACCAACCATGAACCAACCATGAACCAACCATGAACCAACCATGAACCAACCATGAACCAACCATGAACCAACCATGAACCAACCATGAACCAACCATGAACCAACCATGAACCAACCATGAACCAACCATGAACCAACCATGAACCAACCATGAACCAACCATGAACCAACCATGAACCAACCATGAACCAACCATGAACCAACCATGAACCAACCATGAACCAACCATGAACCAACCATGAACCAACCATGAACCAACCATGAACCAACCATGAACCAACCATGAACCAACCATGAACCAACCATGAACCAACCATGAACCAACCATGAACCAACCATGAACCAACCATGAACCAACCATGAACCAACCATGAACCAACCATGAACCAACCATGAACCAACCATGAACCAACCATGAACCAACCATGAACCAACCATGAACCAACCATGAACCAACCATGAACCAACCATGAACCAACCATGAACCAACCATGAACCAACCATGAACCAACCATGAACCAACCATGAACCAACCATGAACCAACCATGAACCAACCATGAACCAACCATGAACCAACCATGAACCAACCATGAACCAACCATGAACCAACCATGAACCAACCATGAACCAACCATGAACCAACCATGAACCAACCATGAACCAACCATGAACCAACCATGAACCAACCATGAACCAACCATGAACCAACCATGAACCAACCATGAACCAACCATGAACCAACCATGAACCAACCATGAACCAACCATGAACCAACCATGAACCAACCATGAACCAACCATGAACCAACCATGAACCAACCATGAACCAACCATGAACCAACCATGAACCAACCATGAACCAACCATGAACCAACCATGAACCAACCATGAACCAACCATGAACCAACCATGAACCAACCATGAACCAACCATGAACCAACCATGAACCAACCATGAACCAACCACGAACCAACCACGAACCAACCACGAACCAACCACGAACCAACCACGAACCAACCACGAACCAACCACGAACCAACCACGAACCAACCACGAACCAACCACGAACCAACCACGAACCAACCACGAACCAACCACGAACCAACCACGAACCAACCACGATCCAACCACGATCCAACCACGATCCAACCACGATCCAACCATGATCCAACCATGATCCAACCATGATCCAACCATGATCCAACCATGATCCAACCATGATCCAACCATGATCCAACCATGATCCAACCATGATCCAACCATGATCCAACCATGATCCAACCATGATCCAACCATGAACCAACCATGAACCAACCATGAACCAACCATGAACCAACCATGAACCAACCATGAACCAACCATGAACCAACCATGAACCAACCATGAACCAACCATGAACCAACCATGAACCAACCATGAACCAACCATGAACCAACCATGAACCAACCATGAACCAACCATGAACCAACCATGAACCAACCATGAACCAACCATGAACCAACCATGAACCAACCATGAACCAACCATGAACCAACCATGAACCAACCATGAACCAACCATGAACCAACCATGAACCAACCATGAACCAACCATGAACCAACCATGAACCAACCATGAACCAACCATGAACCAACCATGAACCAACCATGAACCAACCATGAACCAACCATGAACCAACCATGAACCAACCATGAACCAACCATGAACCAACCATGAACCAACCATGAACCAACCATGAACCAACCATGAACCAACCATGAACCAACCATGAACCAACCATGAACCAACCATGAACCAACCATGAACCAACCATGAACCAACCATGAACCAACCATGAACCAACCATGAACCAACCATGAACCAACCATGAACCAACCATGAACCAACCATGAACCAACCATGAACCAACCATGAACCAACCATGAACCAACCATGAACCAACCATGAACCAACCATGAACCAACCATGAACCAACCATGAACCAACCATGAACCAACCATGAACCAACCATGAACCAACCATGAACCAACCATGAACCAACCATGAACCAACCATGAACCAACCATGAACCAACCATGAACCAACCATGAACCAACCATGAACCAACCATGAACCAACCATGAACCAACCATGAACCAACCATGAACCAACCATGAACCAACCATGAACCAACCATGAACCAACCATGAACCAACCATGAACCAACCATGAACCAACCATGAACCAACCATGAACCAACCATGAACCAACCATGAACCAACCATGAACCAACCATGAACCAACCATGAACCAACCATGATCCAACCATGATCCAACCATGATCCAACCATGATCCAACCATGATCCAACCATGATCCAACCATGATCCAACCATGATCCAACCATGATCCAACCATGAACCAACCATGAACCAACCATGAACCAACCATGAACCAACCATGATCCAACCATGATCCAACCATGATCCAACCATGAACCAACCATGAACCAACCATGAACCAACCATGATCCAACCATGATCCAACCATGAACCAACCATGAACCAACCATGAACCAACCATGAACCAACCATGAACCAACCATGAACCAACCATGAACCAACCATGAACCAACCATGAACCAACCATGAACCAACCATGAACCAACCATGAACCAACCATGAACCAACCATGAACCAACCATGAACCAACCATGAACCAACCATGAACCAACCATGAACCAACCATGAACCAACCATGAACCAACCATGAACCAACCATGAACCAACCATGAACCAACCATGAACCAACCATGAACCAACCATGAACCAACCATGAACCAACCATGAACCAACCATGAACCAACCATGAACCAACCATGAACCAACCATGAACCAACCATGAACCAACCATGAACCAACCATGAACCAACCATGAACCAACCATGAACCAACCATGAACCAACCATGAACCAACCATGAACCAACCATGAACCAACCATGAACCAACCATGAACCAACCATGAACCAACCATGAACCAACCATGAACCAACCATGAACCAACCATGAACCAACCATGATCCAACCATGATCCAACCATGATCCAACCATGATCCAACCATGATCCAACCATGATCCAACCATGATCCAACCATGATCCAACCATGAACCAACCATGAACCAACCATGAACCAACCATGATCCAACCATGAACCAACCATGAACCAACCATGAACCAACCATGAACCAACCATGATCCAACCATGAACCAACCATGAACCAACCATGAACCAACCATGAACCAACCATGAACCAACCATGAACCAACCATGAACCAACCATGAACCAACCATGATCCAACCATGATCCAACCATGATCCAACCATGATCCAACCATGATCCAACCATGATCCAACCATGAACCAACCATGATCCAACCATGAACCAACCATGAACCAACCATGAACCAACCATGAACCAACCATGAACCAACCATGAACCAACCATGAACCAACCATGAACCAACCATGAACCAACCATGAACCAACCATGAACCAACCATGAACCAACCATGAACCAACCATCGTCAGCCACCCTATATTTTCTGATGTATAAAGGCAAGATATGTGGCTAAAATATAAGCACATTTTGAAAACTTTCCTCCTTGTGGTTTTGGAGTAGTGGTCCCGTAAACTCCAGGACCGGATTCAATTCTTGTTGTTTTCCCGTCCTGTGCGTGTGAATATAATATAATCCTTAGTGATGGGGTTAACGGAACTGTCCATAAGTCCAGTTATACATCGTTAGCCACCCTATATTTTCTGATGTATAAAGGCAAGATATATGGCTAAAATATGAACCAACCATGAACCAACCATGAACCAACCATGAACCAACCATGAACCAACCATGATCCAACCATGATCCAACCATGATCCAACCATGAACCAACCATGATCCAACCATGATCCAACCATGAACCAACCATGAACCAACCATGATCCAACCATGATCCAACCATGATCCAACCATGAACCAACCATGAACCAACCATGAACCAACCATGAACCAACCATGAACCAACCATGAACCAACCATGAACCAACCATGAACCAACCAAGAACCAACCATGATCCAACCATGAACCAACCATGAACCAACCATGAACCAACCATGAACCAACCATGAACCAACCAAGAACCAACCATGAACCAACCATGAACCAACCATGCACCAACCAAGCACCAACCAAGAACCAACCAAGAACCAACCAAGAACCAACCATGCACCAACCATGAACCAACCATGAACCAACCATGAACCAACCATGAACCAACCATGAACCAACCATGAACCAACCATGAACCAACCATGAACCAACCATGAACCAACCATGAACCAACCATGAACCAACCATGAACCAACCATGAACCAACCATGAACCAACCATGAACCAACCATGAACCAACCATGAACCAACCATGAACCAACCATGAACCAACCATGAACCAACCATGAACCAACCATGAACCAACCATGAACCAACCATGATCCAACCATGATCCAACCATGATCCAACCATGAACCAACCAAGAACCAACCAAGAACCAACCATGAACCAACCATGAACCAACCATGAACCAACCATGAACCAACCATGAACCAACCATGAACCAACCATGAACCAACCATGAACCAACCATGAACCAACCATGAACCAACCATGAACCAACCATGAACCAACCATGAACCAACCATGAACCAACCATGAACCAACCATGAACCAACCAAGAACCAACCATGATCCAACCATGAACCAACCATGAACCAACCATGAACCAACCATGAACCAACCATGAACCAACCAAGAACCGACCATGAACCGACCATGAACCGACCATGCACCGAGCAAGAACCGACCAAGAACCGACCAAGAACCTACCATGAACCAACCATGAACCAACCATGTTCCAACCATGAACCAACCAAGATCCAACCAAGAACCAACCATGAACCAACCATGAACCAACCATGAACCAACCATGAACCAACCATGAACCAACCATGAACCAACCATGAACCAACCATGAACCAACCATGAACCAACCATGAACCAACCATGAACCAACCATGAACCAACCATGAACCAACCATAAACCAACCATGAACCAACCATGAACCAACCATGAACCAACCATGAACCAACCATGATCCAACCATGATCCAACCATGATCCAACCATGAACCAACCAAGAACCAACCAAGAACCAACCAAGAACCAACCATGAACCAACCATGAACCAACCATGAACCAACCATGAACCAACCATGAACCAACCATGAACCAACCATGAACCAACCATGAACCAACCATGAACCAACCATGAACCAACCATGAACCAACCATTATCCAACCATGATCCAACCATGATCCAACCATGAACCAACCATGAACCAACCATGAACCAACCATGATCCAACCATGAACCGACCATGAACCGACCATGTACCGACCATGAACCGACCATGAACCGACCATGAACCGACCATGAACCGACCATGAACCGACCATGAACCGACCATGAACCGACCATGAACCGACCATGAACCGACCATGAACCGACCATGAACCGACCATGAACCGACCATGAACCGACCATGAACCGACCATGAACCGACCATGAACCGACCATGAACCGACCAAGAACCGACCATGAACCGACCATGAACCGACCATGAACCGACCATGAACCGACCATGAACCGACCATGAACCGACCATGAACCGACCATGAACCGACCATGAACCGACCATGAACCGACCATGAACCGACCATGAACCGACCATGAACCAACCAAGAACCAACCATGAACCGACCATGATCCGACCATGATCCAACCATGATCCAACCATGAACCAACCAAGAACCAACCAAGAACCCACAATGAACCAACCATGAACCAACCAAGAACCAACCATGATCCAACCATGAACCAACCATGAACCAACCATGAACCAACCATGAACCAACCATGAACCAACCAAGAACCGACCATGAACCGACCATGAACCGACCATGCACCGAGCAAGAACCGACCAAGAACCGACCAAGAACCTACCATGAACCAACCATGAACCAACCATGTTCCAACCATGAACCAACCAAGATCCAACCAAGAACCAACCATGAACCAACCATGAACCAACCATGAACCAACCATGAACCAACCATGAACCAACCATGAACCAACCATGAACCAACCATGAACCAACCATGAACCAACCATGAACCAACCATGAACCAACCATGAACCAACCATGAACCAACCATAAACCAACCATGAACCAACCATGAACCAACCATGAACCAACCATGAACCAACCATGATCCAACCATGATCCAACCATGATCCAACCATGAACCAACCAAGAACCAACCAAGAACCAACCAAGAACCAACCATGAACCAACCATGAACCAACCATGAACCAACCATGAACCAACCATGAACCAACCATGAACCAACCATGAACCAACCATGAACCAACCATGAACCAACCATGAACCAACCATGAACCAACCATTATCCAACCATGATCCAACCATGATCCAACCATGAACCAACCATGAACCAACCATGAACCAACCATGATCCAACCATGAACCGACCATGAACCGACCATGTACCGACCATGAACCGACCATGAACCGACCATGAACCGACCATGAACCGACCATGAACCGACCATGAACCGACCATGAACCGACCATGAACCGACCATGAACCGACCATGAACCGACCATGAACCGACCATGAACCGACCATGAACCGACCATGAACCGACCATGAACCGACCATGAACCGACCATGAACCGACCAAGAACCGACCATGAACCGACCATGAACCGACCATGAACCGACCATGAACCGACCATGAACCGACCATGAACCGACCATGAACCGACCATGAACCGACCATGAACCGACCATGAACCGACCATGAACCGACCATGAACCGACCATGAACCAACCAAGAACCAACCATGAACCGACCATGATCCGACCATGATCCAACCATGATCCAACCATGAACCAACCAAGAACCAACCAAGAACCCACAATGAACCAACCATGAACCAACCATGAACCAACCATGAACCAACCATGAACCAACCATGAACCAACCATGAACCAACCATGAACCAACCATGAACCAACCATGAACCAACCATGAACCAACCATGAACCAACCATGAACCAACCATGAACCAACCACGATCCAACCACGATCCAACCATGAACCAACCATGAACCAACCATGAACCAACCATGAACCAACCATGAACCAACCATGAACCAACCATGAACCAACCATGAACCAACCATGAACCAACCATGAACCAACCATGAACCAACCATGAACCAACCATGATCCAACCATGAACCAACCATGAACCAACCATGAACCAACCATGAACCAACCATGAACCAACCAAGAACCAACCATGAACCAACCATGAACCAACCATGCACCAACCAAGAACCAACCAAGAACCAACCAAGAACCAACCAAGAACCAACCATGCACCAACCATGAACCAACCATGAACCAACCATGCACCAACCATGAACCAACCATGAACCAACCATGAACCAACCATGAACCAACCATGAACCAACCATGAACCAACCATGAACCAACCATGAACCAACCATGAACCAACCATGAACCAACCATGAACCAACCATGAACCAACCATGAACCAACCATGATCCAACCATGATCCAACCATGATCCAACCATGAACCAACCAAGATCCAACCAAGAACCAACCATGAACCAACCATGAACCAACCATGAACCAACCATGAACCAACCATGAACCAACCATGAACCAACCATGAACCAACCATGATCCAACCATGAACCAACCATGAACCAACCATGAACCAACCATGAACCAACCATGAACCAACCATGAACCAACCATGAACCAACCATGAACCAACCATGAACCAACCATGAACCAACCATGAACCAACCATGAACCAACCATGAACCAACCATGAACCAACCATGAACCAACCATGAACCAACCATGAACCAACCATGAACCAACCATGAACCAACCATGAACCAACCATGAACCAACCATGAACCAACCATGATCCAACCATGAACCAACCATGAACCAACCATGAACCAACCATGAACCAACCATGAACCAACCAAGAACCAACCATGAACCGACCATGAACCGACCATGCACCGAGCAAGAACCGACCAAGAACCGACCAAGAACCTACCATGAACCAACCATGAACCAACCATGAACCAACCATGAACCAACCATGAACCAACCATGAACCAACCATGAACCAACCATGAACCAACCATAAACCAACCATGAACCAACCATGAACCAACCATGAACCAACCATGAACCAACCATGATCCAACCATGATCCAACCATGATCCAACCATGAACCAACCAAGAACCAACCAAGAACCAACCAAGAACCAACCATGAACCAACCATGAACCAACCATGAACCAACCATGAACCAACCATGAACCAACCATGAACCAACCATGAACCAACCATGAACCAACCATGAACCAACCATGAACCAACCATGAACCAACCATGAACCAACCATGAACCAACCATGATCCAACCATGATCCAACCATGATCCAACCATGAACCAACCATGAACCAACCATGAACCAACCATGATCCAACCATGAACCGACCATGAACCGACCATGTACCGACCATGAACCGACCATGAACCGACCATGAACCGACCATGAACCGACCATGAACCGACCATGAACCGACCATGAACCGACCATGAACCGACCATGAACCGACCATGAACCGACCATGAACCGACCATGAACCGACCATGAACCGACCATGAACCGACCATGAACCGACCATGAACCGACCATGAACCGACCATGAACCGACCATGAACCGACCAAGAACCGACCATGAACCGACCATGAACCGACCATGAACCGACCATGAACCGACCATGAACCGACCATGAACCGACCATGAACCGACCATGAACCGACCATGAACCGACCATGAACCGACCATGAACCGACCATGAACCGACCATGAACCGACCAAGAACCGACCATGAACCGACCATGATCCGACCATGATCCGACCATGATCCAACCATGAACCAACCAAGAACCAACCAAGAACCAACAATGAACCAACCATGAACCAACCATGAACCAACCATGAACCAACCATGAACCAACCATGAACCAACCATGAACCAACCATGAACCAACCATGAACCAACCATGAACCAACCATGAACCAACCATGAACCAACCATGAACCAACCATGAACCAACCATGATCCAACCATGATCCAACCATGAACCAACCATGAACCAACCATGAACCAACCATGAACCAACCATGAACCAACCATGAACCAACCATGAACCAACCATGAACCAACCATGAACCAACCATGAACCAACCATGAACCAACCATGAACCAACCATGATCCAACCATGAACCAACCATGAACCAACCATGAACCAACCATGAACCAACCATGAACCAACCAAGAACCAACCATGAACCAACCATGAACCAACCATGCACCAACCAAGAACCAACCAAGAACCAACCAAGAACCAACCAAGAACCAACCATGCACCAACCATGAACCAACCATGAACCAACCATGCACCAACCATGAACCAACCATGAACCAACCATGAACCAACCATGAACCAACCATGAACCAACCATGAACCAACCATGAACCAACCATGAACCAACCATGAACCAACCATGAACCAACCATGAACCAACCATGATCCAACCATGATCCAACCATGATCCAACCATGAACCAACCAAGATCCAACCAAGAACCAACCATGAACCAACCATGAACCAACCATGAACCAACCATGAACCAACCATGAACCAACCATGAACCAACCATGAACCAACCATGAACCAACCATGAACCAACCATGAACCAACCATGATCCAACCATGATCCAACCATGATCCAACCATGAACCAACCATGAACCAACCATGAACCAACCATGAACCAACCATGAACCAACCATGAACCAACCATGAACCAACCATGAACCAACCATGAACCAACCATGAACCAACCATGAACCAACCATGAACCAACCATGAACCAACCATGAACCAACCATGAACCAACCATGAACCAACCATGAACCAACCATGAACCAACCATGAACCAACCATGAACCAACCATGAACCAACCATGAACCAACCATGAACCAACCATGAACCAACCATGAACCAACCATGAACCAACCATGAACCAACCATGAACCAACCATGAACCAACCATGAACCAACCATGAACCAACCATGAACCAACCATGAACCAACCATGAACCAACCATGAACCAACCATGAACCAACCATGAACCAACCATGAACCAACCATGAACCAACCATGAACCAACCATGAACCAACCATGAACCAACCATGAACCAACCATGAACCAACCATGAACCAACCATGAACCAACCACGAACCAACCACGAACCAACCACGAACCAACCACGAACCAACCACGAACCAACCACGAACCAACCACGAACCAACCACGAACCAACCACGAACCAACCACGAACCAACCACGAACCAACCACGAACCAACCACGAACCAACCACGAACCAACCACGAACCAACCACGAACCAACCACGAACCAACCACGATCCAACCACGATCCAACCACGATCCAACCACGATCCAACCATGATCCAACCATGATCCAACCATGATCCAACCATGATCCAACCATGATCCAACCATGATCCAACCATGATCCAACCATGATCCAACCATGATCCAACCATGATCCAACCATGATCCAACCATGATCCAACCATGAACCAACCATGAACCAACCATGAACCAACCATGAACCAACCATGAACCAACCATGAACCAACCATGAACCAACCATGAACCAACCATGAACCAACCATGAACCAACCATGAACCAACCATGAACCAACCATGAACCAACCATGAACCAACCATGAACCAACCATGAACCAACCATGAACCAACCATGAACCAACCATGAACCAACCATGAACCAACCATGAACCAACCATGAACCAACCATGAACCAACCATGAACCAACCATGAACCAACCATGAACCAACCATGAACCAACCATGAACCAACCATGAACCAACCATGAACCAACCATGAACCAACCATGAACCAACCATGAACCAACCATGAACCAACCATGAACCAACCATGAACCAACCATGAACCAACCATGAACCAACCATGAACCAACCATGAACCAACCATGAACCAACCATGAACCAACCATGAACCAACCATGAACCAACCATGAACCAACCATGAACCAACCATGAACCAACCATGAACCAACCATGAACCAACCATGAACCAACCATGAACCAACCATGAACCAACCATGAACCAACCATGAACCAACCATGAACCAACCATGAACCAACCATGAACCAACCATGAACCAACCATGAACCAACCATGAACCAACCATGAACCAACCATGAACCAACCATGAACCAACCATGAACCAACCATGAACCAACCATGAACCAACCATGAACCAACCATGAACCAACCATGAACCAACCATGAACCAACCATGAACCAACCATGAACCAACCATGAACCAACCATGAACCAACCATGAACCAACCATGAACCAACCATGAACCAACCATGAACCAACCATGAACCAACCATGAACCAACCATGAACCAACCATGAACCAACCATGAACCAACCATGAACCAACCATGAACCAACCATGAACCAACCATGAACCAACCATGAACCAACCATGAACCAACCATGAACCAACCATGAACCAACCATGAACCAACCATGATCCAACCATGATCCAACCATGATCCAACCATGATCCAACCATGATCCAACCATGATCCAACCATGATCCAACCATGATCCAACCATGATCCAACCATGAACCAACCATGAACCAACCATGAACCAACCATGAACCAACCATGATCCAACCATGATCCAACCATGATCCAACCATGAACCAACCATGAACCAACCATGAACCAACCATGATCCAACCATGATCCAACCATGAACCAACCATGAACCAACCATGAACCAACCATGAACCAACCATGAACCAACCATGAACCAACCATGAACCAACCATGAACCAACCATGAACCAACCATGAACCAACCATGAACCAACCATGAACCAACCATGAACCAACCATGAACCAACCATGAACCAACCATGAACCAACCATGAACCAACCATGAACCAACCATGAACCAACCATGAACCAACCATGAACCAACCATGAACCAACCATGAACCAACCATGAACCAACCATGAACCAACCATGAACCAACCATGAACCAACCATGAACCAACCATGAACCAACCATGAACCAACCATGAACCAACCATGAACCAACCATGAACCAACCATGAACCAACCATGAACCAACCATGAACCAACCATGAACCAACCATGAACCAACCATGAACCAACCATGAACCAACCATGAACCAACCATGAACCAACCATGAACCAACCATGAACCAACCATGAACCAACCATGAACCAACCATGAACCAACCATGAACCAACCATGAACCAACCATGAACCAACCATGATCCAACCATGATCCAACCATGATCCAACCATGATCCAACCATGATCCAACCATGATCCAACCATGATCCAACCATGATCCAACCATGAACCAACCATGAACCAACCATGAACCAACCATGATCCAACCATGAACCAACCATGAACCAACCATGAACCAACCATGAACCAACCATGATCCAACCATGAACCAACCATGAACCAACCATGAACCAACCATGAACCAACCATGAACCAACCATGAACCAACCATGAACCAACCATGAACCAACCATGATCCAACCATGATCCAACCATGATCCAACCATGATCCAACCATGATCCAACCATGATCCAACCATGAACCAACCATGATCCAACCATGAACCAACCATGAACCAACCATGAACCAACCATGAACCAACCATGAACCAACCATGAACCAACCATGAACCAACCATGAACCAACCATGAACCAACCATGAACCAACCATGAACCAACCATGAACCAACCATGAACCAACCATCGTCAGCCACCCTATATTTTCTGATGTATAAAGGCAAGATATGTGGCTAAAATATAAGCACATTTTGAAAACTTTCCTCCTTGTGGTTTTGGAGTAGTGGTCCCGTAAACTCCAGGACCGGATTCAATTCTTGTTGTTTTCCCGTCCTGTGCGTGTGAATATAATATAATCCTTAGTGATGGGGTTAACGGAACTGTCCATAAGTCCAGTTATACATCGTTAGCCACCCTATATTTTCTGATGTATAAAGGCAAGATATATGGCTAAAATATGAACCAACCATGAACCAACCATGAACCAACCATGAACCAACCATGAACCAACCATGATCCAACCATGATCCAACCATGATCCAACCATGAACCAACCATGATCCAACCATGATCCAACCATGAACCAACCATGAACCAACCATGATCCAACCATGATCCAACCATGATCCAACCATGAACCAACCATGAACCAACCATGAACCAACCATGAACCAACCATGAACCAACCATGAACCAACCATGAACCAACCATGAACCAACCAAGAACCAACCATGATCCAACCATGAACCAACCATGAACCAACCATGAACCAACCATGAACCAACCATGAACCAACCAAGAACCAACCATGAACCAACCATGAACCAACCATGCACCAACCAAGCACCAACCAAGAACCAACCAAGAACCAACCAAGAACCAACCATGCACCAACCATGAACCAACCATGAACCAACCATGAACCAACCATGAACCAACCATGAACCAACCATGAACCAACCATGAACCAACCATGAACCAACCATGAACCAACCATGAACCAACCATGAACCAACCATGAACCAACCATGAACCAACCATGAACCAACCATGAACCAACCATGAACCAACCATGAACCAACCATGAACCAACCATGAACCAACCATGAACCAACCATGAACCAACCATGAACCAACCATGAACCAACCATGATCCAACCATGATCCAACCATGATCCAACCATGAACCAACCAAGAACCAACCAAGAACCAACCATGAACCAACCATGAACCAACCATGAACCAACCATGAACCAACCATGAACCAACCATGAACCAACCATGAACCAACCATGAACCAACCATGATCCAACCATGATCCAACCATGATCCAACCATGAACCAACCAAGAACCAACCAAGAACCAACCATGAACCAACCATGAACCAACCATGAACCAACCATGAACCAACCATGAACCAACCATGAACCAACCATGAACCAACCATGAACCAACCATGAACCAACCATGAACCAACCATGAACCAACCATGAACCAACCATGAACCAACCATGAACCAACCATGAACCAACCATGAACCAACCAAGAACCAACCATGATCCAACCATGAACCAACCATGAACCAACCATGAACCAACCATGAACCAACCATGAACCAACCAAGAACCGACCATGAACCGACCATGAACCGACCATGCACCGAGCAAGAACCGACCAAGAACCGACCAAGAACCTACCATGAACCAACCATGAACCAACCATGTTCCAACCATGAACCAACCAAGATCCAACCAAGAACCAACCATGAACCAACCATGAACCAACCATGAACCAACCATGAACCAACCATGAACCAACCATGAACCAACCATGAACCAACCATGAACCAACCATGAACCAACCATGAACCAACCATGAACCAACCATGAACCAACCATGAACCAACCATAAACCAACCATGAACCAACCATGAACCAACCATGAACCAACCATGAACCAACCATGATCCAACCATGATCCAACCATGATCCAACCATGAACCAACCAAGAACCAACCAAGAACCAACCAAGAACCAACCATGAACCAACCATGAACCAACCATGAACCAACCATGAACCAACCATGAACCAACCATGAACCAACCATGAACCAACCATGAACCAACCATGAACCAACCATGAACCAACCATGAACCAACCATTATCCAACCATGATCCAACCATGATCCAACCATGAACCAACCATGAACCAACCATGAACCAACCATGATCCAACCATGAACCGACCATGAACCGACCATGTACCGACCATGAACCGACCATGAACCGACCATGAACCGACCATGAACCGACCATGAACCGACCATGAACCGACCATGAACCGACCATGAACCGACCATGAACCGACCATGAACCGACCATGAACCGACCATGAACCGACCATGAACCGACCATGAACCGACCATGAACCGACCATGAACCGACCATGAACCGACCAAGAACCGACCATGAACCGACCATGAACCGACCATGAACCGACCATGAACCGACCATGAACCGACCATGAACCGACCATGAACCGACCATGAACCGACCATGAACCGACCATGAACCGACCATGAACCGACCATGAACCGACCATGAACCAACCAAGAACCAACCATGAACCGACCATGATCCGACCATGATCCAACCATGATCCAACCATGAACCAACCAAGAACCAACCAAGAACCCACAATGAACCAACCATGAACCAACCATGAACCAACCATGAACCAACCATGAACCAACCATGAACCAACCATGAACCAACCATGAACCAACCATGAACCAACCATGAACCAACCATGAACCAACCATGAACCAACCATGAACCAACCATGAACCAACCACGATCCAACCACGATCCAACCATGAACCAACCATGAACCAACCATGAACCAACCATGAACCAACCATGAACCAACCATGAACCAACCATGAACCAACCATGAACCAACCATGAACCAACCATGAACCAACCATGAACCAACCATGAACCAACCATGATCCAACCATGAACCAACCATGAACCAACCATGAACCAACCATGAACCAACCATGAACCAACCAAGAACCAACCATGAACCAACCATGAACCAACCATGCACCAACCAAGAACCAACCAAGAACCAACCAAGAACCAACCAAGAACCAACCATGCACCAACCATGAACCAACCATGATCCAACCATGATCCAACCATGATCCAACCATGATCCAACCATGATCCAACCATGATCCAACCATGAACCAACCATGATCCAACCATGAACCAACCATGAACCAACCATGAACCAACCATGAACCAACAATGAACCAACCATGAACCAACCATGAACCAACCATGAACCAACCATGAACCAACCATGAACCAACCATGAACCAACCATGAACCAACCATGAACCAACCATCGTCAGCCACCCTATATTTTCTGATGTATAAAGGCAAGATATGTGGCTAAAATATAAGCACATTTTGAAAACTTTCCTCCTTGTGGTTTTGGAGTAGTGGTCCCGTAAACTCCAGGACCGGATTCAATTCTTGTTGTTTTCCCGTCCTGTGCGTGTGAATATAATATAATCCTTAGTGATGGGGTTAACGGAACTGTCCATAAGTCCAGTTATACATCGTTAGCCACCCTATATTTTCTGATGTATAAAGGCAAGATATATGGCTAAAATATGAACCAACCATGAACCAACCATGAACCAACCATGAACCAACCATGAACCAACCATGATCCAACCATGATCCAACCATGATCCAACCATGAACCAACCATGATCCAACCATGATCCAACCATGAACCAACCATGAACCAACCATGATCCAACCATGATCCAACCATGATCCAACCATGAACCAACCATGAACCAACCATGAACCAACCATGAACCAACCATGAACCAACCATGAACCAACCATGAACCAACCATGAACCAACCAAGAACCAACCATGATCCAACCATGAACCAACCATGAACCAACCATGAACCAACCATGAACCAACCATGAACCAACCAAGAACCAACCATGAACCAACCATGAACCAACCATGCACCAACCAAGCACCAACCAAGAACCAACCAAGAACCAACCAAGAACCAACCATGCACCAACCATGAACCAACCATGAACCAACCATGAACCAACCATGAACCAACCATGAACCAACCATGAACCAACCATGAACCAACCATGAACCAACCATGAACCAACCATGAACCAACCATGAACCAACCATGAACCAACCATGAACCAACCATGAACCAACCATGAACCAACCATGAACCAACCATGAACCAACCATGAACCAACCATGAACCAACCATGAACCAACCATGAACCAACCATGAACCAACCATGAACCAACCATGATCCAACCATGATCCAACCATGATCCAACCATGAACCAACCAAGAACCAACCAAGAACCAACCATGAACCAACCATGAACCAACCATGAACCAACCATGAACCAACCATGAACCAACCATGAACCAACCATGAACCAACCATGAACCAACCATGATCCAACCATGATCCAACCATGATCCAACCATGAACCAACCAAGAACCAACCAAGAACCAACCATGAACCAACCATGAACCAACCATGAACCAACCATGAACCAACCATGAACCAACCATGAACCAACCATGAACCAACCATGAACCAACCATGAACCAACCATGAACCAACCATGAACCAACCATGAACCAACCATGAACCAACCATGAACCAACCATGAACCAACCATGAACCAACCATGAACCAACCAAGAACCAACCATGATCCAACCATGAACCAACCATGAACCAACCATGAACCAACCATGAACCAACCATGAACCAACCAAGAACCGACCATGAACCGACCATGAACCGACCATGCACCGAGCAAGAACCGAGCAAGAACCGACCAAGAACCTACCATGAACCAACCATGAACCAACCATGTTCCAACCATGAACCAACCAAGATCCAACCAAGAACCAACCATGAACCAACCATGAACCAACCATGAACCAACCATGAACCAACCATGAACCAACCATGAACCAACCATGAACCAACCATGAACCAACCATGAACCAACCATGAACCAACCATGAACCAACCATGAACCAACCATGAACCAACCATAAACCAACCATGAACCAACCATGAACCAACCATGAACCAACCATGAACCAACCATGATCCAACCATGATCCAACCATGATCCAACCATGAACCAACCAAGAACCAACCAAGAACCAACCAAGAACCAACCATGAACCAACCATGAACCAACCATGAACCAACCATGAACCAACCATGAACCAACCATGAACCAACCATGAACCAACCATGAACCAACCATGAACCAACCATGAACCAACCATGAACCAACCATTATCCAACCATGATCCAACCATGATCCAACCATGAACCAACCATGAACCAACCATGAACCAACCATGATCCAACCATGAACCGACCATGAACCGACCATGTACCGACCATGAACCGACCATGAACCGACCATGAACCGACCATGAACCGACCATGAACCGACCATGAACCGACCATGAACCGACCATGAACCGACCATGAACCGACCATGAACCGACCATGAACCGACCATGAACCGACCATGAACCGACCATGAACCGACCATGAACCGACCATGAACCGACCATGAACCGACCAAGAACCGACCATGAACCGACCATGAACCGACCATGAACCGACCATGAACCGACCATGAACCGACCATGAACCGACCATGAACCGACCATGAACCGACCATGAACCGACCATGAACCGACCATGAACCGACCATGAACCGACCATGAACCAACCAAGAACCAACCATGAACCGACCATGATCCGACCATGATCCAACCATGATCCAACCATGAACCAACCAAGAACCAACCAAGAACCCACAATGAACCAACCATGAACCAACCATGAACCAACCATGAACCAACCATGAACCAACCATGAACCAACCATGAACCAACCATGAACCAACCATGAACCAACCATGAACCAACCATGAACCAACCATGAACCAACCATGAACCAACCATGAACCAACCACGATCCAACCACGATCCAACCATGAACCAACCATGAACCAACCATGAACCAACCATGAACCAACCATGAACCAACCATGAACCAACCATGAACCAACCATGAACCAACCATGAACCAACCATGAACCAACCATGAACCAACCATGAACCAACCATGATCCAACCATGAACCAACCATGAACCAACCATGAACCAACCATGAACCAACCATGAACCAACCAAGAACCAACCATGAACCAACCATGAACCAACCATGCACCAACCAAGAACCAACCAAGAACCAACCAAGAACCAACCAAGAACCAACCATGCACCAACCATGAACCAACCATGAACCAACCATGCACCAACCATGAACCAACCATGAACCAACCATGAACCAACCATGAACCAACCATGAACCAACCATGAACCAACCATGAACCAACCATGAACCAACCATGAACCAACCATGAACCAACCATGAACCAACCATGAACCAACCATGAACCAACCATGATCCAACCATGATCCAACCATGATCCAACCATGAACCAACCAAGATCCACAAGACCCAACAGAACCAACCATGAACCAACCATGAACCAACCATGAACCAACCATGAACCAACCATGAACCAACCATGAACCAACCATGAACCAACCATGATCCAACCATGAACCAACCATGAACCAACCATGAACCAACCATGAACCAACCATGAACCAACCATGAACCAACCATGAACCAACCATGAACCAACCATGAACCAACCATGAACCAACCATGAACCAACCATGAACCAACCATGAACCAACCATGAACCAACCATGAACCAACCATGAACCAACCATGAACCAACCATGAACCAACCATGAACCAACCATGAACCAACCATGAACCAACCATGAACCAACCATGATCCAACCATGAACCAACCATGAACCAACCATGAACCAACCATGAACCAACCATGAACCAACCAAGAACCAACCATGAACCGACCATGAACCGACCATGCACCGAGCAAGAACCGACCAAGAACCGACCAAGAACCTACCATGAACCAACCATGAACCAACCATGAACCAACCATGAACCAACCATGAACCAACCATGAACCAACCATGAACCAACCATGAACCAACCATAAACCAACCATGAACCAACCATGAACCAACCATGAACCAACCATGAACCAACCATGATCCAACCATGATCCAACCATGATCCAACCATGAACCAACCAAGAACCAACCAAGAACCAACCAAGAACCAACCATGAACCAACCATGAACCAACCATGAACCAACCATGAACCAACCATGAACCAACCATGAACCAACCATGAACCAACCATGAACCAACCATGAACCAACCATGAACCAACCATGAACCAACCATGAACCAACCATGAACCAACCATGATCCAACCATGATCCAACCATGATCCAACCATGAACCAACCATGAACCAACCATGAACCAACCATGATCCAACCATGAACCGACCATGAACCGACCATGTACCGACCATGAACCGACCATGAACCGACCATGAACCGACCATGAACCGACCATGAACCGACCATGAACCGACCATGAACCGACCATGAACCGACCATGAACCGACCATGAACCGACCATGAACCGACCATGAACCGACCATGAACCGACCATGAACCGACCATGAACCGACCATGAACCGACCATGAACCGACCATGAACCGACCATGAACCGACCAAGAACCGACCATGAACCGACCATGAACCGACCATGAACCGACCATGAACCGACCATGAACCGACCATGAACCGACCATGAACCGACCATGAACCGACCATGAACCGACCATGAACCGACCATGAACCGACCATGAACCGACCATGAACCGACCAAGAACCGACCATGAACCGACCATGATCCGACCATGATCCGACCATGATCCAACCATGAACCAACCAAGAACCAACCAAGAACCAACAATGAACCAACCATGAACCAACCATGAACCAACCATGAACCAACCATGAACCAACCATGAACCAACCATGAACCAACCATGAACCAACCATGAACCAACCATGAACCAACCATGAACCAACCATGAACCAACCATGAACCAACCATGAACCAACCATGATCCAACCATGATCCAACCATGAACCAACCATGAACCAACCATGAACCAACCATGAACCAACCATGAACCAACCATGAACCAACCATGAACCAACCATGAACCAACCATGAACCAACCATGAACCAACCATGAACCAACCATGAACCAACCATGATCCAACCATGAACCAACCATGAACCAACCATGAACCAACCATGAACCAACCATGAACCAACCAAGAACCAACCATGAACCAACCATGAACCAACCATGCACCAACCAAGAACCAACCAAGAACCAACCAAGAACCAACCAAGAACCAACCATGCACCAACCATGAACCAACCATGAACCAACCATGCACCAACCATGAACCAACCATGAACCAACCATGAACCAACCATGAACCAACCATGAACCAACCATGAACCAACCATGAACCAACCATGAACCAACCATGAACCAACCATGAACCAACCATGAACCAACCATGATCCAACCATGATCCAACCATGATCCAACCATGAACCAACCAAGATCCAACCAAGAACCAACCATGAACCAACCATGAACCAACCATGAACCAACCATGAACCAACCATGAACCAACCATGAACCAACCATGAACCAACCATGAACCAACCATGAACCAACCATGAACCAACCATGATCCAACCATGATCCAACCATGATCCAACCATGAACCAACCATGAACCAACCATGAACCAACCATGAACCAACCATGAACCAACCATGAACCAACCATGAACCAACCATGAACCAACCATGAACCAACCATGAACCAACCATGAACAACCATGAACCAACCATGAACCAACCATGAACCAACCATGAACCAACCATGAACCAACCATGAACCAACCATGAACCAACCATGAACCAACCATGAACCAACCATGAACCAACCATGAACCAACCATGAACCAACCATGAACCAACCATGAACCAACCATGAACCAACCATGAACCAACCATGAACCAACCATGAACCAACCATGAACCAACCATGAACCAACCATGAACCAACCATGAACCAACCATGAACCAACCATGAACCAACCATGAACCAACCATGAACCAACCATGAACCAACCATGAACCAACCATGAACCAACCATGAACCAACCATGAACCAACCATGAACCAACCATGAACCAACCATGAACCAACCATGAACCAACCATGAACCAACCATGAACCAACCATGAACCAACCATGAACCAACCATGAACCAACCATGAACCAACCATGAACCAACCATGAACCAACCATGAACCAACCATGAACCAACCATGAACCAACCATGAACCAACCATGATCCAACCATGAACCAACCATGAACCAACCATGAACCAACCATGAACCAACCATGAACCAACCAAGAACCAACCATGAACCAACCATGAACCAACCATGAACCAACCATGAACCAACCATGAACCAACCATGAACCAACCATGAACCAACCATGAACCAACCATGAACCAACCATGAACCAACCATGAACCAACCATGAACCAACCATGAACCAACCATGAACCAACCATGAACCAACCATGAACCAACCATGATCCAACCATGAACCAACCATGAACCAACCATGAACCAACCATGAACCAACCATGAACCAACCAAGAACCAACCATGAACCAACCATGAACCAACCATGCACCAACCAAGAACCAACCAAGAACCAACCAAGAACCAACCAAGAACCAACCATGCACCAACCATGAACCAACCATGAACCAACCATGCACCAACCATGAACCAACCATGAACCAACCATGAACCAACCATGAACCAACCATGAACCAACCATGAACCAACCATGAACCAACCATGAACCAACCATGAACCAACCATGAACCAACCATGAACCAACCATGATCCAACCATGATCCAACCATGATCCAACCATGAACCAACCAAGATCCAACCAAGAACCAACCATGAACCAACCATGAACCAACCATGAACCAACCATGAACCAACCATGAACCAACCATGAACCAACAACCATGAACCAACCATGAACCAACCATGAACCAACCATGAACCAACCATGATCCAACCATGATCCAACCATGATCCAACCATGAACCAACCATGAACCAACCATGAACCAACCATGAACCAACCATGAACCAACCATGAACCAACCATGAACCAACCATGAACCAACCATGAACCAACCATGAACCAACCATGAACCAACCATGAACCAACCATGAACCAACCATGAACCAACCATGAACCAACCATGAACCAACCATGAACCAACCATGAACCAACCATGAACCAACCATGAACCAACCATGAACCAACCATGAACCAACCATGAACCAACATGAACCAACCATGAACCAACCATGAACCAACCATGAACCAACCATGAACCAACCATGAACCAACCATGAACCAACCATGAACCAACCATGAACCAACCATGAACCAACCATGAACCAACCATGAACCAACCATGAACCAACCATGAACCAACCATGAACCAACCATGAACCAACCATGAACCAACCATGAACCAACCATGAACCAACCATGAACCAACCATGAACCAACCATGAACCAACCATGAACCAACCATGAACCAACCATGAACCAACCATGAACCAACCATGAACCAACCATGAACCAACCATGAACCAACCATGAACCAACCATGAACCAACCATGAACCAACCATGAACCAACCATGAACCAACCATGAACCAACCATGAACCAACCATGAACCAACCATGAACCAACCATGAACCAACCATGAACCAACCATGAACCAACCATGAACCAACCATGAACCAACCATGAACCAACCATGAACCAACCATGAACCAACCATGAACCAACCATGAACCAACCATGAACCAACCATGAACCAACCATGAACCAACCATGAACCAACCATGAACCAACCATGAACCAACCATGAACCAACCATGAACCAACCATGAACCAACCATGAACAACCATGAACCAACCATGAACCAACCATGAACCAACCATGAACCAACCATGAACCAACCATGAACCAACCATGAACCAACCATGAACCAACCATGAACCAACCATGAACCAACCATGAACCAACCATGAACCAACCATGAACCAACCATGAACCAACCATGAACCAACCATGAACCAACCATGAACCAACCATGAACCAACCATGAACCAACCATGAACCAACCATGAACCAACCATGATCCAACCATGATCCAACCATGATCCAACCATGAACCAACCATGAACCAACCATGAACCAACCATGAACCAACCATGATCCAACCATGATCCAACCATGATCCAACCATGAACCAACCATGATCCAACCATGATCCAACCATGAACCAACCATGAACCAACCATGATCCAACCATGATCCAACCATGATCCAACCATGAACCAACCATGAACCAACCATGAACCAACCATGAACCAACCATGAACCAACCATGAACCAACCATGAACCAACCATGAACCAACCAAGAACCAACCATGATCCAACCATGAACCAACCATGAACCAACCATGAACCAACCATGAACCAACCATGAACCAACCAAGAACCAACCATGAACCAACCATGAACCAACCATGCACCAACCAAGCACCAACCAAGAACCAACCAAGAACCAACCAAGAACCAACCATGCACCAACCATGAACCAACCATGAACCAACCATGAACCAACCATGAACCAACCATGAACCAACCATGAACCAACCATGAACCAACCATGAACCAACCATGAACCAACCATGAACCAACCATGATCCAACCATGATCCAACCATGATCCAACCATGAACCAACCATGATCCAACCATGATCCAACCATGAACCAACCATGATCCAACCATGAACCAACCATGATCCAACCATGATCCAACCATGAACCAACCATGATCCAACCATGATCCAACCATGAACCAACCATGATCCAACCATGATCCAACCATGAACCAACCATGATCCAACCATGAACCAACCATGAACCAACCATGAACCAACCATGAACCAACCATGAACCAACCATGAACCAACCATGAACCAACCATGAACCAACCATGAACCAACCATGAACCAACCATGAACCAACCATGAACCAACCATGAACCAACCATGAACCAACCATGAACCAACCATGAACCAACCATGAACCAACCATGAACCAACCATGAACCAACCATGAACCAACCATGAACCAACCATGAACCAACCATGAACCAACCATGAACCAACCATGAACCAACCATGAACCAACCATGAACCAACCATGAACCAACCATGAACCAACCATGAACCAACCATGAACCAACCATGAACCAACCATGAACCAACCATGAACCAACCATGAACCAACCATGAACCAACCATGAACCAACCATGAACCAACCATGAACCAACCATGAACCAACCATGAACCAACCATGAACCAACCATGAACCAACCATGAACCAACCATGAACCAACCATGAACCAACCATGAACCAACCATGAACCAACCATGAACCAACCATGAACCAACCATGAACCAACCATGAACCAACCATGAACCAACCATGAACCAACCATGAACCAACCATGAACCAACCATGAACCAACCATGAACCAACCATGAACCAACCATGAACCAACCATGAACCAACCATGAACCAACCATGAACCAACCATGATCCAACCATGAACCAACCATGATCCAACCATGAACCAACCATGAACCAACCATGAACCAACCATGAACCAACCATGAACCAACCATGAACCAACCATGAACCAACCATGATCCAACCATGATCCAACCATGATCCAACCATGAACCAACCATGATCCAACCATGATCCAACCATGAACCAACCATGAACCAACCATGATCCAACCATGATCCAACCATGATCCAACCATGAACCAACCATGAACCAACCATGAACCAACCATGAACCAACCATGAACCAACCATGAACCAACCATGAACCAACCATGAACCAACCAAGAACCAACCATGATCCAACCATGAACCAACCATGAACCAACCATGAACCAACCATGAACCAACCATGAACCAACCAAGAACCAACCATGAACCAACCATGAACCAACCATGCACCAACCAAGCACCAACCAAGAACCAACCAAGAACCAACCAAGAACCAACCATGCACCAACCATGAACCAACCATGAACCAACCATGAACCAACCATGAACCAACCATGAACCAACCATGAACCAACCATGAACCAACCATGAACCAACCATGAACCAACCATGAACCAACCATGATCCAACCATGATCCAACCATGATCCAACCATGATCCAACCATGATCCAACCATGATCCAACCATGAACCAACCATGAACCAACCATGAACCAACCATGATCCAACCATGAACCAACCATG
>JAZGUH010000758.1:0-67179 GCA_037893225.1 Hippasteria phrygiana | reverse complement strand
CAGAGAAAAAAGCTGGAGAGAGATAACGGGGTTTTTTTTGTTGTTTGGTAATTACTTGGGGCTTTTTTGTTTGTATTAAAGTGATCTGGGTTTTGAGATTTTTTTCGGAGCTTGTCGGAGTTCAGACTTGCCAAGCAAAGCGGATTTAAGGAATATTTCTTAATGTTTTTTTTTTTTTTTAACTTTGTGTGTAGTCATGGAGTTATATTATAATA
Organism: Hippasteria phrygiana; assembly: GCA_037893225.1. Lineage (NCBI taxonomy): Eukaryota > Metazoa > Echinodermata > Asteroidea > Valvatida > Goniasteridae > Hippasteria > Hippasteria phrygiana. The sequence goes on along the minus strand of JAZGUH010000758.1, from coordinate 66,964 downwards.
ACCAGAGCCACAAGTGTGACGTCACACGGTGGACAATCGCCATTTTGAAAGCAGACAAACAACGTGTAACCCTAAATCTAACCAATCCAGCAATGGTAGTGAAAAGCTGTTGTAATCTGTGTATATTTAGCCGTCAACACAAACTACACTGTACTAATGGTGAGTGGATTTTGTATTAGCAGGGTAGTAGCTACAATATACCTGTTGGATTTTGTTGATTTAGCGGGGTGAAGCTTCATGTACTTGTAAATATACGGTTTTGAATTTTTCATATTTAAGAGGGTGTGGTGAAAGCAGACTTCTAGTAAAAATTCAAGTCAATTTAGTTAGATTTGGCAGGTCTCATGCAAACAAATACCTGTTGTATTTTGTGGATTCAGCAGGTAGTTGCAAAATGCAAGAGGCTGGTGTGTAGGTGGTAACACTGCAGAATCCAACCAATGTTGGATTTTGTGTATTTAGCAGGCTCTTATTTCAGCTTTGTTTGAAGTTGTTGGAATTTGCAGGACATATGGAAAACACTTGAAGGGTCCATTTTGCATTCTACTTTGAACCCACTTTGGACCCTATTTTTTTTAACAATATGCTGCGGTCTGCATGTAAAGCCAGCTGCTCAGCACGCACAGGATAGCATGTGTGTCCTTCAGGTTTTTAATAATATAACTGTAGTACAAAAATGTAGTAAAAAAATAGTTACATACATGTACAACACTGGCTTTTTGACTTCGTGTTGTATGTCTAATTAGGTGATGATTAAATACATGTACTGTTAGTGACTTTTGTAATGAGACACCCAAAGTCAGTACCAGCATGTAACACAGCATTTATGTTTTAACGTGCCATTTTTGTCGTCCTTCAGTGTGGTGATAGAAACGGACAACACTGAGACTGTGGTAATACCCCATACCCCTATGACTAACGGTTCGTCCGTTGCTCTACAAATTTGCTTAAGTCTGTCCGAGTCAACAATAAGCCTCTTTCTCATGGCCAGTGTAACATTACTTGTTTGAGAATACACTTGACCATCCAAGTTTGTTTTCTTGGGCTTTTCTTTCTCCGGCCGTGCCAAGCCGGCTGGCTGGTAGCGCAGCGTCGACCTGAGAATAAAAAATAACAAATAACAAATACAAAACCCTAGAACCCAGGAAGTGAATTGTCGTGGGACGGAAAGGCCGGCTTGTCTCAAACACCTGTGTTATTTGTCCTGAGCACTCCCAGCCATTGTCCGTACCTGAATCTCGTTTTTCTTAATTTTGTTGGAGAGGATAGGTTATTACACCTGTTTTCTGGATGAGTGGGTAGTGGGAAAGTTGTAAAGGATTGAAAGGGCCGACTGACCATTTTGTTGCGCCCAGCTGTCGCAACCTTGCACGTTTCTCTTTTTTTGTCTACCTTTTTTTTAGCAATTGCAGGATTGCTGCTCGTATCTGAGAGCATTTTATTGTCTGTGGAGATGATTCAGGTAGCGCTCCGGATTTTTTTAAATTGGATCTGTGTGTTATTGGTCCATGATATAAGTCAACATGTCAACTGTGTTCCTTGGAGCAGGAAAGAAAATGTATTTTGGTGAGGTCGACACCGGCTGTTACAGATCTATGTTAGTACATGTAGTTGCTATGAAATGCATGTATGTACAATTTGACTTCCTTGTGAGTAGATCTTCACAGGTTTGTAGTATAGCTTCCTTTTGGAGTTTTTTTTTCTCCACCAGTTATTTAGTCATTAATGTGACATTCTGTTTATAGGTGGGGGTGAGAGATGGGGTTGGGTGTAAGAGGAGGTGATTGGATGAGAGTCCAGGGGTGTATTTCTCTGATTTTCTGATTTTAACCATTTTGGGTCAAATGCCTTCCACACTGCCAAAAATGATTTTCTAAATTTCTTTTATAAGAAAATAATTTCTTATCAAGAAAAATCTTCTTGTCTCACTCCCTAGAAAACTTTTCTAGGGAGTGAGGACAAGAAAAGTTGTCTTGAAATAAGATAATTTTCTCATTTTAAGAACCATTTTTGGCAGTGCAGATTTTGGTAGGGCTGTCTTTTTCGAATAATTTAGTATTCGATGATTTGAACTGGGTTGTGACTGAATATTCGAATAATCAAGTTTTTCAATCATCAGCTGCAGTTGCATGCCGCGCTGGTAAAAAGTTGCATGCATAGCACGCGGTGTTTATGTGCAAGCAATCGATATTATAGTATTTTATAGCGTGTGCTAGCAAATACTGTAACGGCTGTCCTGTTTAAAGTTTTTGAGTGCATAGATGCTGGGAAAACAGAGAGAAAAAATCTGTTCTAATTGTCTGGTTCCTGGACCATACATGTACATTGTACCTTAGACAAAATGGAGCAATTTTAGACGTCACGAATTATTAGGTCGGGGAACTAGACTATTTCCACAGTTGAAAAGCGATATAAATGTCCACTTTTCCTTGAAAACGGACAGCATATGATTTCACAGGATGCTCGAGATCGCTATTTACTTACATGTAGTCTAGTACGGTATTTTAGCAATATTTCAATAGTTTGTGTTTTGGATGTGTGCAAATGTTGTATACTACGTTAAATTGGTAGGATCCCTGCGTATTGTGTTGATCCGTACACTGTCACAGAAATTAGTCAAATTCAGAAAAGGAAATGGATGCACTGTATTGGCATTATTGTTACATTGGAGTATTGATGCCAATTGCTGTCTTGTGGCTAATTAATTATGCCACGATGGACAGGAAAAGTCAGAGAGAAAGAAATATGTATACAGTATCGGGCGGGGGGGGGGGGGGGGGGGGGGGCATTGAATAAACAACGGCTGGACATCCAGATGGCTCACTGTCAATTACCAACGTTTGGATAATAATCATCTATAATTGTCCAAGGTGGCGAAAGTGTGACATCTGCGACAAAGTTACGATTGGATTCTGACCTTGGAGAAGAAACGAAACTCCGACTAAACAACAGTTGCCGAAAAAAAAGAAAAAAAAAAGGGACGTTGATCCGAATAAAGTTCAGGTAAACCTATGTTGTTGCTATCAGCCGGGTTACTGATAACAGAAAGAAATATTTAACTATGTGGATTGGTGAAGGCATGAGTGATTTGGCAAAGCCACGAAACTGCATTTTATTCACGATTATTTTTTTTTTAAGCAGGTGAGGAAGACTTACCAAAGTACAAAGTGCAGTCTCACGTTGGTTTTTTTGTTTTGTTTGTATACGCGCCTTCCCACGCGACCAAGCCTTCAGAAAGCCTGTTTTCAGAAAAACTAAGTACATGGTATGGGTCTGCGATGGGTTGGACTATAAAACAAGGAGATAACTAAAGGGGGAAGTTGATGAATAGTTTCATGAACACTTACCGTTACCACTGAACATTATTGGGTTTTTGTTTTGGAATAACATTTTTTACATGTATGTATTTCAGTTCATGTGAAATTGATTATTTTAACTTGAAAAGAAACCAGAATGTATGTACATGTAATAAACCTGCATCGATTATTTTGTCTAATACATTAAATTGAGTTTTTTTTGCTGCACTCTATCAATATATATTTTTTTCATGTGTGAAGTACAGGGATTGTACATTGCAAGCATGACCCCCATTTGCCCAAGCATGACCATAAAATCCTAATGTCATTTACAAACTAATTTGGCAAATTATTTAATTGATGCTCCCTGGTTGTCAGAGTATTGTTAAAAATGAAAAAGAAAAAGAAATCTTTTCATGCCTTTATTGTGAGAGGAGCATTAAAAGTATAGCGCGGTTTCGTCACAACAGAAATGATAACTCCCTTGAAAGATTTATATGCTACACGTCTACTACATGTATTCAGGCATGAATTGTTTTGCTGTCCAATTTGTCAAGTGCCATTGATTGCCAATTCAAGAGGCCATACACCACAATCAAACAAACCAATTTTCGAAAAGAGGTTTTCAATAGAAATTCCAAGCTCACTGACTGTAACGGGCATAAACGAAATATAATTGTTCCCCTATAGTCTATAATTAGCAACACTGTCCGCATCCATGGATTAAAGTAAACTTGCACACCACCCCCCCCCCTCCCCCCCCCCCCTTGGGAAAAAAAATATGAAAATAATGACCTCTCTGGGCCATTTTACAGTAATATTATTATCACCAACCAATGTGTGCTTTATGTGACTGCCACGCCATGGCCGGGGCCGGCCCCGGCTTGGCTTGACTCCTGGGCCCCGTACAACACAACTGGCTTGTGTTGTTGGCCTTTGTTATTTGCACAATGCTTGCACGGGCCTGTTCAAACTGTGGGTCCGTGTGTTCCCCGGTTGCGCGACTTTTACGGGACGGTGTGTTACACTGGAGGTTGCTCAGTCATGTTGGCGTTTTGAGTGATGGGTTTTAAGGGATATTTCCAGGCGCACACATTTCCTTGTCGTTCCTTAAAGGAGCAGTGGGCATATGTGATTTTGGTACTTGTATTGCCCCAAAAACTTTTGATTGATTTTGTTTTATGTGCGAAAGGGCTTTAAGAATATCAGTATACTGTTCCACTGTAATGACAGTGCAAAATATTTGATCAGAATGTATATTTTTGGAAGTGAACCCAAAAAAACCCCACAAAAATGACAATTTTACCAGATTACGGTACCAGTGATGTACTGAGTTGTATAGACCATATCGAACACTCATTGTCGCCATAGCAACAACAGGCCTCCATTTTGTGGGACAGACATAATATCAGTACGTATTTGTACGTGTGTCCCCATAACATGGCAGTCATATTTGACATGTCGTTCTCTCAATTTGTCAATCTTTGTGATATATTTTTATTTTTGCTACTCATTATTTATGTTTGGATGCTCGTGTTTGCACCTGTGGATAGCATTTCCCTTTTCTTCGCATGTCATTTTTCATGATACACTTTTCTTTCTCACGCCTATCCAGTGCGGACATCGTTAACTTGGATTCCCTGTTCACTTCCAGTTCTCCAGTTAAATTGCAATTCTCCAGTTAATCAAGTTTTGTAGCCAATGCAATTCCTCTTTACAATTTTTAGCCTGTGTAGGGAAGAGTCGTTGCTAGAGTGTTGCTGGGGTCAAATAAATATCCTTATTTTTGGTTATTTTTCCATCAACTGATATATATGTAAGGCTTTTGTATTAAAAAAAAAAATATTTTATTTGTATTTACTCTGTTAAAAGTTAAACACCATAAATTTACAATTTTGTACTTTTCATTGGTTTTGCTTATTTTTCCTCAAGTGGTGTTGCTGTTCAGATAAAATGGACTTAAATTTTTTTATATAAAGAAAATGTAAATTATACTGATAGAGTGTAAAAAAAATGCATTATCCAATAATAGAAATTACCAAAATAAAAGCCATGAGTGGCAACAATCCCCTCCGTCAGATTGCATTCCTGCCCTTCCCCTCCCTTCCCTCATGGTAGGCCCCCCTCCATTTCATCCCACGCACCCGCATCAATCCGGTATCTCAGCTGTCCATGCGTATTTAATATCCAGGTCACTGGACCGATTCTCTACCCCCCCCTTCCCTCCCCCCCCCCCAAGTCGAGCCCCCAAGAAATGCCGAAAAAAATGTACAGCGTGACCTAGTTGCATCACACTTCGGATTTGAAGGAAGCTATGTGAGCGATTGAATGAATGCGGAAGGTGGAAGCGACCACGAAACACGAAAGCTGCCTAACAGCCAGGGACGTAGAAATCGCTAGTGGGATTAAAGCAGTGTGAGGCCTTGGAGCTGTCGGGCGGATTAATGTTTATTTTCCACCCTCCCCCCTCCCCCCCCCCCCCCCCCTATTCTGACTGTTTATTTGTATCTGAAATTATCCATTTCAGAAAATTACATGACAGGTCAGCCACACATCTGCGCTTGTAGTGCAAGTTTCGCTTTCTTTGGTGTAGTCATATCGCGGCAGGCTTTTTAGCAAGATTGGAAAACATCACCCCAACTTGATGCCATTTTTTTACCCACGATTTTCTTTTTGCACTTTGATTGGAGGCGCCATACCCCCCCCCCCCCCCCCCCCCCCCCCCAATGAAAGGATGGATAGTAAACCGAAGTGACTTGGCTTGTACGGTTGGTACGGCGATTTGATGAAAAACCTCCACATGTACTTGTGTCTCACGGCTGTGTTGGTATTGGACACTAATGAATGAGGTTCAGTTTAACCTGAATTTATCCGTTGCAGTTTTGATGTTGGCAGTTTTGCTGGGAGGTTTCGTTTTTTTACGGAGATCCGAGAATAATTTGTTGTGATGTTTTTTTTCTTTTTCGGAGTGGACTCTCCTGTCTACGTGTACATGCAAAGTCTTGTCCATTTTTGCCAATCAGCCTCTCGAGGAACAACAATCCTACAATTTTTGAAGAATTTTTCTGAAGGGATACACTTTCTAGGACATGGTCACCAAAATGATCTAACGTGTCGAATTTTGGGCAGTTTGTCTCGGATGAGATAGTTTCAAGTGGAATCAAAAACCTTGCAATAATACCCAAGTCATAACCATTGCGTCTGGCCTGTCTTCTATTATGTATATATTTTTTTTTCTCCCCAACATTCGATCGGTCCTTGACATGGGGTACTCGGACATGGGGTAATCCGTTACTGCCCTAGTAAACTTGTTCCCCACTCTGTCTTAAGAAGCCGTCCTTCAGCAAGCGGGAATTACGACGAAAATTTGCCAGTGTTGGTTGGCTTCAACGTCTAAACTAATGGAGGGGTCCTGGTTAGCAGGAAAGGGGCAGCCAGAAACTGTAAGATGCAGGGGCGAGATTTGTCAGGATTTGTCCTGATTTCAGGATGTTATTTTTATGTCAAACTGATTTCAGAATATTTAAAGAATCTCTTTTGAAATCTGGAATTCCTGAGGTGTTACCCTAAAGGTGTTTTTTTTTTTTTACCTGTAAAAGTGGATATGGACCAATAGAAACGGGTATTATATGGGGTGCCTTTAGGCAAATACAAACCATACATGTGGACCCTACGTTGCTCTGGGGTGCTCGGCGACCCTCCAGACACTGCAGATTTTGTGGATGTTTCATTTTCAGCCAATCTCAACCCTGAAATGCTAGAGCTTTGCCGAAGGAATCTTGTACATGAATAACGAGGTGAAGTAGTACATTTTGATAGATTTTGTATTCATTTTTTTATTTATTTATTTTTGGGTGGGGGGGACAATGAAATTTAGGATCTTGATATTGTTCTGCAACTGAAATTTAGAGCATATTGAACATTAACAATTACATGTATTTCTCCACAATGAAAGCATTTTTGAATGTTGTTTTATATTTTTTTTTTATTGCCCGAGCATGCCTCTGAAATTAGAAAAAAATTAGATTTGCCATTGTGAATTTTTGTAACTTTTGTTACAAACCCCTAATAATTTCAAATGTAAAAAAAAAGAAGGGCTGTGCATAATTGAATGTCAAGTGATAACTTTAGAGTTAAAATGTTAGACCAAGTGTAAGCCAATTTTAAATGTTTGGTGTCAACTCCCAAACAAGCCAAACATTTCTGGTCGGTGTTTCCATTGAAATTCCAACAAGCCCTGATTTCTCAACTCGAGCCCCTTGTATGTGTAATATTTAAAAAACAAATAATATCTTGGGTTTTAACCTCTTGAGTACGGTTTTACGTCGAAGTGTCGCGGTGGTTCTGGCAGCCAAGCGAACCGCTACATTGTGTTTGTGCAGTCAAGCGTAACATAAACAATAATCCAACAATGGATTGAAACTGCACAAACGGCGGCAAATGGCATCATCCGGCCTGGTGGCACTTTTTTTTGACGTCATATGGCGTCATCCGTATGCAAGGGGTTAAATGAACGTTTTACTTTTAAGAAACAGAACCCTACCCCCCCCCCCCCCATAAACACGATCAATCTTTGTGTTAGACCCCTTCACGTTCTGCAAATTTAGGAAACTGGGCCACATCAAAATAGAAGACAATCTTCCCTCCTCGTTTGAGTCCCTACGGATCGAAATTGTTTAGCCTACTATTCACACAAACACATACAAAAAAATGCTAAGAAACCCTGCAGAAAAGGTTAAGACGGCTACGTCACCCACTATGTGTGCAAATGTCACATGTATGTTTCCAGAGGGGAGGGCAGAGCAAAGCACAACTCCAAAAAAGAAGAGAAAAAATAGCGGGGAAAAAAAGGGGATTTAAAGCTGAAACGAACCTGCAGGCTGAGATTTAGGGGCACAGGTGAAAACTTCAAATTGAAGGAGAATGTTTGGCGATACTAGGCTTACGCGTGGGAAATTTTTTTTTCCCCAGTGTTTTCCTTTGTGTTGGTTGGAAGAGGGGGGGGGAGTTTTAGAAACTGATGAAATTGAATGTTATGTCCAAAGGCGAGAAGAGAATGCCTTGCTCGCGAAAAAGTTCAGGGAAACCTCAAACCTCGGTATATTAATTAATATTCTGTTCCGAACCAACTTGAGTAGTTGTATAGGGATGAAATCACATCAATTTCTGTTTTGAAAAAACCCCAAAACAAGAAATTGTTTTTGGTATGTTTTCATGCAGTGTGGTTAGGTCATGCACTGACAAACTGTTCGTGTCTATTTCAAAATTTGTTGGATGACTGATCAGTGTATAATTTTTTTGCATTTGGATTCCAAATGATAATTTTTTTATAAAGCAGTAATGATTCTTTACAATTATGTTGTGGATGACCTCGGTGTTATGTGCATTTGCATCCGTTCTGTACAAAATTTATTTTTACCCATGCGTGTCTCCATAAAAAAAATATGTTGGAGACAAATGCTTTTGTTTAACAATGTATGTGCAGATGACTGCAGACTGTGCACTTTGTTGTGGATTTTGATGTACAAGTTGTTCACAAGCAATTCTGTTGATCTTGCATTGGAATTCTAAGGCTTGTGTTGGACACGCATAGTGTGAGATGTGGTCAAGATTTAAAAGACTGCCAATGAATCGACCACATGTTAAACTCGATTGTTTTTTTTGTTTTTTTATGCGAAAATTTGTTTCCCATTATGCAGTGGGCAACCTTAGTGCTGTCCTCTAACACCTTGACTACGGCCCATGCCTGCCCTTCCCCAGAAATCTATAAAAGGCACACTTGGCACAGGTCACTCTTTCGGCAAATAGAACGAGAACAAACAGTTTCCCCTGGCAACTGATGACCAAGACCCAATAATTGTGCACTGCTGTCTGCATGCATGAAGCACCACGTGCACGCCTCGGTCCTTTTTTTTCTTCTTAAGAACCTTGTCTTTCCCCCACCCCCCCCCCAACTATTTTCGCTCTATTTCTCCTACATGTAGCTGTGCACACAGCTCGTGTGGCAGATGCTAACTGACCGCAAAGAACAGGCTCTGCAAAAGGAAAAAAATATTTTTAAAAAAGGCCGGATCGCCAGCGGGTCACTCAACTTGGAATTCCCGCTGGCCTTTAGCGGCGTTGTATTTTTTCCTTCTACCTGTATTTTCAGCTTTTTTTCGTTGGAGGGGCATCGGTTAATGAAATTGCTTGGCCTGACCTCATCTTGGACCCATTCCTCTCGAGTTTGCACCTGTCCATTTGTGATGCGGACAGGTAAGAAAAGGAAGTAAGGAGTGAAGGAAAAAAAAAACGAGATGGAGAGAAAAAACATTCAGGCGTTTGTTGGTTTGATGAATAAAACTGCACCGCGTTGAAGGGGTATTGCACGGCTTAGGTGAATTACAAACTAGCCTCATTACAAGTTTGGATGGGTGCGATTTGCATCGAGCGATTCTTATGTTTAAAAGATAAATTTCAATAACACATAACGGTTGTTTCCACGTGTCCTGATGCACAGTGGGAATCCAAATAAATATAGCCTGTGAGAAAATGCTTTATAAGATTGATTCCGAGTTTTAAAAAAGTAGTATTTAAAACAAATTTTGTTGTTGCCCCTCGTCTCGTTTATTAATATTTGAATGTTCGTAAGACGTGGTTGCCATGGTACAACCTGTACATGTCACAGGCTCTGTTCATAGAAGCCTGCGCCCGGTAATGCAGCTGACCAGTTACAAATGGCCGCATCCGTTAGTTAACTAAGTTTTTTTTCTTCGGCCATCCCAGGTGCAATCAGCAGTATATCCTGTGACATATATTGCATGATTTTGTGTGTGTGTGTGTGTGTGTGCTGCTGGCTTGCTTGGCCAGCTGGCTGGCATTGCGTCAATCGCAGGAAACAATTATCATTATGGGAATGCATTTATCTGCATTTAGTACTCACGTCAGTATCAGTTTGTTCTAGTTTGTTTAGCCTCTCGCCTATTTTCTTCTATTTTTTAGATCATGCCAGGCAATACTTTTTGAGATGGCTGCCCCATTTTTTTTTTCAACAAGGCTTTCGCTGACATCCCCTGGACATTCAAATGTTTTCTTTAAAGCTAAAAAAAAATCGGACCATCTCTAAAAAAAATAATTTGGCGGCTTGAAGAATTTGTTGGCATTGAGCCAACAAATTGATCAGTTACACTTATGCCCCAAATTATTCATACCCATGCCAAATTCGGGGTATTGGGAATCATCATATTTATCATTTCTACTTTTATGCTAATGATGTGAAACCAAAATATGTAGATTTGTATATGCCAGATTTTTCATACAGTATGAATAATTTGGGGCACAACTGTATATATCTCGGGTCGTTCCGGTTGGCAAGTAATCTGTACTGTAGCAGAATATTATGTCATTCAATAGATCTTTCGGCAATTGTTTTTGGGTCGTTTATTTTGAGTCTCATAAGTTATATTCTTGAATCGTGTAGACCACCTCATTAAATCAAACGAAACGAAAATTGAAAAAAGAAAATAAGCACATTTTCATTTTCTGGTACTGACACTTCAACTGACTGTAGGAGTTCTTTGAGGTATGTAACAGAAACGTACGTGATGCGCTGACCTACATTTTGGTCTCACACACATCATGGGGCGAGGGATTTTTTAACGCAATCGCAGGGGAAACCCATTCTGTGTTTTCGGTTGGATTTTTAAAATCTGTACCGGTCACACTTCCCAAAACGCGAAACCTCAAAGTGTGTGCGTGTGTGCGTACAGCGTGTTGGCACTGCTTGCCTATGTGCCTATTCAATTACATGAACACATAATCCCTGTTTCAGTATCACCATTGCACAAGGACAGAGAGGGGGAGGGATGGGTGATGGGAGAGGAGTGACTCATCCTAGCACATCGGCTATTCCATGATCCAGGGTACTCGGTCAGATGGGAATCGGATCTCATTCATATGCATGAGAACCCCCCATCTTAAAGGGCCGCCGGGAGTTTCATTTGTATTTTCAATTAATTGGTTTGCTGCTTTAAACAAAATTATTGCATATGTGGGGTTCATTGATGAGAGTATCGTGTCACTGGAGGAAAGGGTATTTGATCTGAGGAGCTACAAAAATGTTGGATAATATTTGGTAAAGAACCTTTGAGAAATCTTAACAATTTTCAGAATGAATTACACCCCTATGCTCAATATGTTTTACCCCGGCTCATGAATAATATCGCGTACAAATTTGCCAAAATTATAATCAGAACATTGTTCACAAAAGAAATCTCTCATCAAATAAAGATTGGGATTGCATTCAGAAATATAAAAAACGAAACAGCCGTCATAGCACATGATCCAGTTTCATGTGAACTTGTGTAGTTTGTGTGTTTTTAATCGTGTGGCATTTCAAATGTTGTTGCACCATTAAATCTCTATAATGTGGATTCCTTGATTCCCCCCCCCCCCCCCTGCATTTGCCTCAAAAACGTTTTACCTTGCATAAGGTGTAAAGTAGTTAAATTGATATTTCTGGTTTTGTTTTAAAGGCTGTTAAGATTTTATTACAAAAGCCATGAGGTATCGGTTTTAAAAGTTAATGACATTATGGATGTAGATTAGGTACACGTGCGCTTTGGCGTTGGCGTCCTTGAAAATAAGTTTAGCAGAAGCGCCTGTTCCCAGATTAATTCCGCTTGGCTGGTTGGCTGGACTCGAAATATCAAGTTGAATGTCAGGCAGTGAATGTAAATTTGTCCACCCCTTGATGGATAAAACAAATCTGCAGCTGGTTCAAAATGACATTATAAATGGCAAGCGGTCATTTAGATTTTGCCCCCTCGGGCCCGTCCAATGTGTATTTCCAGTTATGCGGTCATCAGTCACCGAGGGTCGAAAATCCCAGCCAGTCACTAGAAATGCCTCATTCATTAATCTGGCGGTTACATGTGTTTGCGGTGTGTAGGTTTTTTTCCCTCCCTCTGTCTCTGCTGTCCTCTTTTTTTTTTTCTTTTCTTCCCTCTCAGCAAAACGTTTTACCGCAATCATCTGTTCCACTCATTACTATTCCCCCACGTTCTCGCCGATGCGAAATCCATCTTACGCAGGGCCGGCCACATTGCTGCGTGCATACATTGCGGGGTATGATCAGATTTTTGTGCCGTCTTTCCTCCTTCCATCCGACTCCCCCCCCTCTCCCCCCCCCCCCCCCTCCCCCCCCCCTTCAAAAACTGCTCAGCGCAGGCATAATTGAAAATAATGCTCCTAGGCACCCTCAGGACACTGGGAGAATGTTCATTGGAGCGTCAAAGATCATGGCAAGGGATCGTGTCAAGGGGGGTGGGGGTGGGGTCGGGTCACGTCGCAGGGGTTCACCTTGGTACATGTACATGTAATTTGTGGGCTTGTGGTTAATAAAGCCAACCTATACACTTGACGACTGGGGTCTAGAGCTTTTGTCATTTAGAGCAGGATCGGTTAGAGATATTCTTTTAACTTGAGGGAAGCCCTACCCTGACATCCCGGAAGGTGAGGGAAGGGTTAAGGAATCACAATATATTCACTGCCTTTGATGATGATTACAAATACAGCACTCTATCCAGTAGTATGTACATGTATGCATGTGTAGTGTGTGCCTGTGATATGGCGAAAAACGGCAGGCCACAACTGTAAAATTGATCGGCTGGGGATAGACTGAGATTGGAATGCTTAATCTGGCCTACTGATCTCTCGGCATTCTCAGAGGATGTGTCATGAATGTGTTTTTTTTGTTTTTGAAACTGCATGCGGCCAGACTTTTCTCTACTGCCAACGTACTATCTTCTGTGTATGGCCTGAGCAGAATCGTGTTTTGTTTATGCTCATTTTGTTGTTTATTTTTTGATACAATTGTTGTTTGGAGGAAGTTTGGTTTTGATTTGTTTGTGGATGGTATTTGGAAACGCCCAGAAAACAGTTGCAGAAGGCGTTTTAGTATTTGTAACTTGTTTATTTGTTTAAGCTGCTTATAAGAGTAGTTTTAATTGATAATATTGCTTTTCTTGCGCAGTGTCAAACTTAACTTATATTTCACCACGACATGCCCAAGCTGGTGCATAATGCTTTGAAAATGAAGAACTAACGGGCCGGAATTAAGAAGCAAGTCAAAGCGTGAAATTAAGGAATCAACGACGGGGTTATTTTGAGGGATGAATGATCTTGAGGTTAATCTCTAGGGTTAGGAGTCCAGAGTGCGAAAGTACTAAACTGTTAGATTCGGTTGTCGGATCCACTGGGCCTTTCGGCATTTATTCAACTTGATCTACTGAAACTTGCATCCATGTGTATGGGTGAAGAGGCTCAAACTGCCTGTTTTAACCAACTCGCAATTCGCATTAGTATCTCCTAATGTAATAAATGTTAAAGGCAGATTTTTAGACCCATGCTGTTTGGCCTTTTTTCTTCAAAATGAAGCATGCTAGCTCTTGGTGTCGGTGACAATATGGTGCCATACAAAATGGCTGCCCTTAGCAACAGCAGTAGCCGCAGCTGTAGCTGCCAATAGCTCTATGTATTGATGACATCATATCAGTGTTTGCCGCATGACATTGCAGTTGTTAATGGGGGGTCACCGCTCGACGCTCTCTATACTTTTACATGTACGTGCAGAATGCCGACGGACATGTAAATGTACCTGTACGATTAGTTTTCGACCAAAAGCCAGTCAAATGTGCAGTTTGAGCCATATCAAAAAGATGATTACCGGTACTGTGCAGGGGATTTTCCTTGACAGCCACAAGGTTGAAAATGCTACATGTAGTGTATCTAAAAAATCTTATACGGCGGTGATCCCCATTTTCTCCCAATATGCATTGCGGTAACCTGTTCGTAACATCATCAATACAAAGTTATTCAGAAATGTCCACTGTGCAACTTTATCTGTCCACTTTATTTTACATGGTGTTACCTGCAATCCCAGTCTCTCTCATATGGCACCCACCATGCATATACCATGGTAAACCAGCTTTGTGAATAGACACCCCTGCTTTAACAACTGGCCACTACCACAATGCAGTCACTTAATTGGTCTGCCAAGTATTGATTGGGAACTAGGGAAGGTGCTAATCCCATAATCGCCATGAAAGGACTCCCTAACTGGTTCCCTTTGTACATGTACATGTACAAAGGAACTACTTTTGTCTGGTCATGCTATTTGTCAACAAAGATGACCAGTGTCAACAAAGCATCAACAAATTCTAGGTGTACTTTCCAACTTCCAAATCTATGTCGCACAATATCTATGACTCTCAGGGAACTTGTTTTCTAAGAAAATGAAGGGATTTCACCTACGAAACACCATATGAAATAAACAAAATTTTGCAATCCCCTCACACTTTTGCAACTCCCCTATAAACAAATGGAGTGGTCCAGCACAAACAAGATGGCAGCCAGTGATGCTAAACGAAACGGGTACCGTCGCGAGTTAAGTTTTCGCGTATTATTTCACACATTGACAAGGTTTTGAAGTACATGTATGTTAATTTTCCTTATATGACTGTTTGGAAATAAATGACATTGTCAAATATTTAATTTGTTGACGCTTTATAGCATGACTCCTTTTGTCCCCCTCCAACCACCAGTCAGTAAATGAGGCATGTGGTACTTCGCACCCATTGTGTGCGGGGGAGAATACTGGGTTTCTTAATGATTTCACTGAGTAGAGGTGGAAGGTGTGCTTGTGTAAAGAGATGCGGCACATTTTGAGACTGCAGAAGGGAAATACAAATTCTGAAAAAGATCCAGCTTCTTGTTTGTGCAGTTCACCATGTAGCTAGTCCCGGGCTTTCCAATTCTTGCGTGGGCATGTTGTAAAAGTTTTTTGAGTGCCAGCGTCATGTTTGTGGGGAGGCTGTGTTGTGACGTAGTACATGTATACAGTGGGATTGAAGAACAGATGGTCTGTAGTTTTGCAGTCAGGGCGAAGTCGTTATGTGATTCCAGGGAATGTTGTGTATGAAAGCAGTTTGGATCTGTGGTAAAAAGGAAAAATTCCTTCATGCCACATGTACATTTACAGGTTACAATACATGAAATAGTTTAGAAATCCGGCTGAACTTGAAATGTTTTCAGCCCTGGTCCCTGCTTCATGTCAGAAAAGTTTGAAAATTGATGTAGATGAGTGCATCTCATACTTGCTGGTAGAGAAAAAGAAAGAGGTTTTCTTTTTTGCTGTGACTAATAAATTGTATAAGATGACTTAAAATGTTGCAGAGTAAAATGTACATGTACCGTTCTTATACAATTCGGTCGATTCACAACTCGGTGCGCCACTTGCGGCAACCGGGGAAAGGCCAAATTACGCAGTGCATCATGGGAAAAAGTCAACATCGCAAAACCGGAAGTGGGTATGGCCAATGCAGCGTCCGTACTTACACCCCTTCTCTGCTAAATCTATCAACTCCTCTCTCTTCTTTCCCACACAAGGTATTCCCCGATAATAGTCAAAAATTGCTTTAACTCATCCACTCGCATTCACATGAAATCCATACTGCTGTACTGCCCACCATCTACTACAACGCTATAGTCGCGATGTCGACCCTGAAAGTGGGAAATTGGCCTTTCCCGGCTTGCCGCTGGCGGCGCACTGAGTTGTGAATCAGCCAAATTGAAGAATGAGTACGGGTTCAGAACAGTTTAAAAACCCTTTTGAAGTTGTCTTTGATAGAAAAGACATTTATGAATGGGAATAAAATGCAGTGATGGAGCCACGTACATGTACATGTACATGCAAGTATGACAGGAATTAAAAAGCTGCTCCGTTAAAGTTTGTAGTTATACATTGTATGCCCATTGTTCGATCAGGTTGGAAAATATAAAATACAGCCTGTTAAAGCTTTTTCTTTATCACACGCTGATCTTAAACATTTTTTTTTAAAGATTGTTTCTAAAGAATCTAGCCTTTCATACCATCAGGTTTTTTTCCCTCATGTGGTAACGTTATGAATACTTCAGACCCTCCAGGGCCATTTGTGGCTTTTTTTCCCACCTGGATGTGCCAAAATATAGTGAAATTATGTTTATATTTTTTTTTTATAGCTGTTGGGTTTACAGTAAGTGGCTGCATGACCGTGGTTAAGTGTCATCCCCATATACATGTACATTGTCAGGGTTCCCACGGGTCATGGAAAATCCTGGAAAATCCTGGAAAAAAAGTTGTCCTGGAAAGTCATGGACAAGTCATGGAAATCAAGATCATGCAAGAGTTATTTTTGATGGACCGCTTTTGATGTGAGAAGGCCATTATTAATTAAAATGTATTTTCAAAAGCTAACAAATGGTTAGCCCAACATCAGCAGTTCATCAGTATCATAATACCAAACAACTTTTCTCTGCAAAATGGCGTTAAATGTCATGGAAATTGTCATATTTTAGTCCCGGAAAGTCCCGGAAAAGTCATGGAATTTGGTTTTCAGATTTCCGTGGGAACCCTGATTGCACATTTTGGATCCGTGTCCATATCAACCCCCATTAACTGACATACAATGTGTCACGCTTTTTGACCCCAGCATTGAATGCAGAATGCAGTATTCATGAGCGAAGCATCAACGTAGTGCACTTGAGCCTTATCTTCCAATGGAGGATTGCCTTCCCTGAGAACTTTTAAGAAACGAACAGACTTGTATGACTCATGAGTCAGGAACTCGGTCTGTTTTAATCAAGTGGGCATTTTTCATTGAGCAACTCGGACCTTTGACTTTAACCCTAATCCCCCCCCCCCCCTAGGGAGCATGTAAAATATTAAAATTGGAGGATTTGGGACTGTTTAAGAAATCAGTGTTGAACTCTGAGCCATTGGTTTGACAAGACGCTAAGGACCTTGGACTTGCATACATAGAGTGAGACTGAGGACTCTGGTGTTTGGAATTGTACTTTGTGATTTGGGACGAAACACTGGGGACTTAGGACGTAGTCCTTGACTCTGTGACTTGACTCTGGGACTAGGCAATGAGGATTTAGGACTCCGATTGGAATCTGCAATTTAGGACTTTCACTCAACTCTGAGGACTAGGGAACTGGACTTGTACATGTACTTTCTGATTTGGGACTACACTCCGAGGACTCGGGACTTGTTTCTAGACACCATGACTTGAGTCAGAACTATGAGGACTTGGACTTGGAATCTGTGGTTTAGGACTGGGACTCAACTCTGCGGACTGTGGATTTTGACTTGTTTATTGATTTTGGACTCGATTCATAAGATATGGAACTCTGTGAGGACTTGGGACATGGTTGGAGGCTCCTTGACTGGACTTTGAGGACTCGGAATCCAGAATTGGAGTCAGCTGTGTAGGACTTGAACTTAACACAGGACACAGGACTAGGACTTGAACTCTGTCACACTTACAATGGCCTAGGACTTGACCCTGTCACACTTACAATGGCCTAGGACTTGACCCTGACTCGGGACTTAGACTCTGTGACATGTGAAGCACCAAACAATGATGACACAGTCCTTCAGTTCAAATTTGAGGATTTGAATCTAAATTTGAATCCAAATCTGGTGTGAGTTCCTCGTTTCCAGCCCGGCTTGGATTTCCTCCTGGGGTTGGGTCTGTCACGACTCCCTGGCCGATTGGTTCTATTCTCGGAATCCAATCTCGGTGTCATTGACCCCTGCTATATATCCAGGGGTGACAGCCAGTTGATGAGATCCAGCAGCTCATTCGGATCGGGGCTACGAACAGGAAATTATGCTGAGAGGAAAATTGTACAAGGGGTTAGGCCAAGGATACCGAAATAGCAAGGGTCCATGGGTTGGGCTTGCAAAGAAAACAAACATTGTCTGGATTGTCGAAAGTAATCCCAGAAGTTGGTATTAACTTTCTTGGCATATTGCAGCCGTTATGATTGCTTGTACCACAATGGGCTTTTATTTAATGGTAGTGTACACGATTGGTAATCCTCCAATTTTTGTTCACTGAATTATTACGAAATACCTTACTAGACTGTAAGTTAATAGTAGTCTAAATCATCCTGTTAAATTATGCCACCAGGTGTGCCGTCGTCAAAAAAAAGTGGAAAATTATATCGTTTTCCAACAATTAAACTGCCTGATTTATAACCCTAACTCCCCAGGTGGTGTGAAAAATTGTATTGAAATTGGAGGATTCAGGATTGTTAGGGTTAAATCAAAGATAAGATTGTTTTAATGTCAAAAATTAGCATGAAATTACCTTCATATTTTGTGTCATGTGAGGGGGGGGGGGTGCACAAATGCATCTTGTGTGGACTTATTTTAAGGTTACTGCTTTGCTGGACTAGTTACGTCCATCTTGTAGCAATTTACCCAGTTTCCGGTTTTGTTCCTTTTTTTATGTTTGGCCTCGGGTTTAATGGCCATTTTAGTTTATGATTATCATTGATTACTGGTACTGCCAATAAGAAGCTTACAGCAAACCCCCCACCCCCCCCCCCCCCCCTCCGTAATTAGAGTTAGTGTTGACGTACACAGGGACGCCACTACCTTGATGATAAATGCCGTCGCACGAGGCATCGGCACTGTAATTCCTGAACGGTTTGTTTTCCCCTCTCTACAACAGAGGGCTCTGTTCATTGCATAGGTTGTCCAAACGTACGTGGTTAAAGTTAAACCCCTCTAAAAACGATGGCTGCATTTTCACTTCAGGGTAATTACATAAAAAAGTCGTCCCTCGAGAGAATTTTGATAAGGTTTTTTCTGAACAGAAGTTAGTCAATAATAGGGCTGTCCCGAATATACCGAATATTCGATATTCGATCGTCAAGCGAATATTCGAATACCATTTTGCCAGTTCGAATATTCGAAAAGATATATATGCACGTACAGATACGACTCTGATGCTATTTTAATAGAAAATTTACGGCGCTTAGCAGTATCAAATGCCGCATTTTTGTCAATCGCAATTTTTTGTGGACGGAAGTTTATTGTTCCTGTCGGTAAAACCCTTGATACAACATGGTCATGCAAAAAAATGCTGTTTGAACGGTCCATAATATCAATCGCCATACGTAAAACGCCGGCGTGCTTTTACATGCAGTGTTTTTTTTTCCGGTGTGGCATGCACTGAAAAACTTGATCGGCGAGTATCGAATATTTGAATATTCCATCAAACCCATTTTCGAATATGAACAGCCCTAGTCAATAAGTCATCATTGCATTTGAAAACTTGTAATAATAGTAGTACTAAAGTAGCGATTTATAGGGGAGATGGGGGTTAGTTGGAAACTGGGTAAGTTGAAACATTGAGATTTGTTTCCACAGCTAGCTGTGTAAACAAATCTCAATGTTTTAACTTGCCCAGTGTTCCAACTAAGCCCCATCTCCCCTACAAATGTCTCAAAACACTTCATTACCTCCATTTGTATTAAATTTACGTATCCATTTCCATTTCAATTTTAAAAAAATGCATTTCCTGCACAAATGTTATATCTCATTCTTTGGTTCGTTTTGTAATAATGGTTGGACTACTTTTCCCTGTAGGCCTACACATTGTATTTATATCTTTTGAAGCACCTTTTGACGTGAATGAGTGTTAATTTCACCAGGCTCTCCTCCGGAGCTTAATTAATGCTCCGTGTGCACATACCGCAGACATCCATCAATAATAATTCGTGTTCCTACCGGTTTAATGATTAAAAAAAAATATGTAATTTTATGAAAGTCCTTTGGCTGACCCCGACACGCACACAACATTCATGCACGTCCAGCCCTCGACTGTATTAAACCCATCCCTGTAGTTAGAAAGTAATTACCTCCGCGAGGCAGTACAACCTTGATGATAAAAAGAAAACAACAGAACCTAAATACATGTAGATCTAATAATTTATGTTATCATAATTTTCTGTGCAAGCGAGAGGGGCGGCGTGACAGCCGTCTGTGGCCTGAATGCATTTAAAAACCCAAGGTCAGGTTTCGAGGGGGAAAAAGGAAGGGGGGGGGGAGGTTGGGAAGGGGATGTACATGTAATAGCAGTTTAATTAAATGATGCGATAACGAGACTGCCTCATCCACATGAAATTGGCCTTCCGCCCAGTTTGCTCTCTGCGTGATCGATACGCATATAAGCCGTCCGCCTTCCCTTAAAATAACAACTGCATCCAGGTCCCTGTTGTATTATGAGAGGCAAAAACCAGGGGACCGTTTAAAAAAATAAAATAAAAAAATCCTGTTTAAGCATGCTAACATGTTTTATGATGAGCGTTTTTGACTGGTTTGCTGCAAAATTGTTGCTGAACTTAAAGTAGATTTTCTGAGCAAGTCACAATAATTATTTTATTAAAAACCTGTTGCATATCAGCTTCTGTTGGTGTTTTATAGTGTAAAAAGATGTGTATGCAAGGTTAATAGGTTACCAGCTAAATTGTGCTGTGTATTGCTTTTGACTGGTTCTCTGACATTTTGCTGAGTAGATTGGCTGAGAGGTCCCCAAATTGTCCTGGAAATTCATTTTGCGGAATTTGGTTACATCGGGCTTTAGTTGGTCAGTACTAAAGTTGTGTTATTTGCATTTCCTGTGTAAACCTGGGCAATTACATAACCGACACATCACTGAATTTGATGGTAGAGGGCTTGGGTGTCCCATTTCCCAGCATCCCCAGAATTAAAAAGAGAGCATCTTAAGCTAGGGATGCGCAGTCGGAGGTACATTGTACTGCTAAGATTGCTCTTGATCGTCCCATTTTATTTGTCCTCCCTTGCCAATGTGACCAATTATATTAGGAGGGGGAGTGGGAGAGAATTCCGAAAACACCAAGAAGCTTACTCTAATGATCCAGCGAAACTCCTTTACATGATTGATAGGCAACCCCGGGATGTCACGACTAGCAAAGACTTTTCTTTCAGCGTCTACCTGACGCACGTTGGGTTACCTGTCCCTTCTCGAATAGATTTACCCGTAAGTAAATACCTGTAGTAAACCGTAATCCTGAGGTCAGAAGTAGTTATATCCCCATTAGGGTAAGTGTCCCGAAAGTGGACAGAAGTATTTTTTTGTAACGATTGGTGGCCTTTTGACCTGTTCCTTTCTGCTCTCCAATCAACCCTCTCTCTTTGCAATCATCGTGATCCTTCGCTCATCCTGTCTGTTATCACCAACCTATTCTGTCGTTTTTTTGCTCCTCGCCATCCTGACCCCTTTCCATCCTCCCCGGAAGCTAGTCTTTCATCTTGGGCTCTTGGGTTTTTCCTCTTTCTCTTTGCCTATGGTCCCACCCTACATGTACAAGTACGTCTTCCGCATCCTCCCTGCTTAGGATGTGTCCTCATCAGTCTTTGTACCCTTTCTCTCTCTACATCCTGCCAATTGTTTTTGTATTCATCAAGTGACTGACATCTTGTGCCATCATCTTGCTACTCTGTTACTTTGCTTCTTTTCTTGCATCCTATGAGCTTGATCATTCATCAGGATTCATCCTCGTTGGCCTCTCGCTCTGTCTTGCTGGTTTTTATCTTAGTATCTCGGATCCTTTTACCAGTGTTTTAAAGTTTCTCTTGTGTTTGTCTTGTACCTCATCTTTGATTCCTCTTAATTCTGTTCTTCCTGCATCCTTGCTTTTTTTCTTGTAGTATGACGTCCTAGTGCCACGCTTGTGGTCTTTCATCAGCAAATTCCCTTCACCTTGTCCTGCTTGAGTCAACCTTACTCTGCTTGCCTCATCAAAATTTGTGTTTGCTCTGTTTTGTACAATGTACAATGTACATCCGCTTTGATTGCACTTAATTCTATTCATGCATCCTTCCCTGTTTCGTGTCGGATGACATTTTCCTGCCACGATCTTGGTCCTCTGTAATTCCTTGGGAAATTCTCCCCTTCTGCTCGTCTCTCTTTGTCATCTGATTAGCATCCATCACCTCCCTTCCTCCATCCTCCTCATTCACTGCTAATCTTCTCTTTGACCACCCCAGTTTTCTCCACTCTGTCTGACAACTTGCATTAGAATTGGCCAGCCGACCCTGGAAAGCTCACGGTTGAGTGGTTGAGTAGTCTTCACTCCTAAGCAGGAGGTCATGGTTTCAAGACCCACTTGAGTGAGCTATTGGAGTTTTTCTCACAAGTGCTAGGAAAGCAGAGCAGTAGTTATGAGGCCAAGATCTGGAAAGGGCTAATTTTTGTTCATAAATTATGTCCCCCCCCCACATCATCTGTCCTTGATTGCAGTACTGCATCAGATTTGAATCAGCTGATCAACCCTGGCAAGTTCTGCCATTGAGTGGTCCACACTAGTAAGTAGGACGTCATGGGTTAAAGGCCTGCTTGAGTGCTTAATAGCTCAAAAATTTTAAGTAAGGACAACTCTTTTTTTGGGTATTTCATGTACATGTAACTTGCATCACCCCAAGACAGTCTATGATTATGGTGCCATCTGCTATCAGATTCTGCAAGCTGGGTGGTCCAGCCGTTAAGACATCTGCACTAGTAAGCAGAAGGTCGTTGTTTCTCAATTAAACTGGTGAAGTTTTCCATGTTGGCCCTCAGAATGCGCCAAAGAAAGTGACAATGCATTTGGAAGTTCAAATTTGTGGTTATAAATTACTTCTCATTTTATCATTGTAAAATGGTAACCTCTTCTTCTCCCCCTCCTTGCTGGCAACCCAGCCTCCTTGCTGGCAACCCAGCCTCCTTGCTGGCAACCCAGCCTCCTTGCTGGCAACCCAGCCTCCTTGCTGGCAACCCAGCCTCCTTGCTGGCAACCCAGCCTCCTTGCTGGCAACCCAGCCTCCTTGCTGGCAACCCAGCCTCCTTGCTGGCAACCCAGCCTCCTTGCTGGCAACCCAGCCTCCTTGCTGGCAACCCAGCCTCCTTGCTGGCAACCCAGCCTCCTTGCTGGCAACCCAGCCTCCTTGCTGGCAACCCAGCCTCCTTGCTGGCAACCCAGCCTCCTTGCTGGCAAACCAGCCTCCTTGCTGGCAAACCAGCCTCCTTGCTGGCAACCCAGCCTCCTTGCTGGCAACCCAGCCTCCTTGCTGGCAACCCAGCCTCCTTGCTGGCAACCCAGCCTCCTTGCTGGCAACCCAGCCTCCTTGCTGGCAAACCAGCCTCCTTGCTGGCAAACCAGCCTCCTTGCTGGCAAACCAGCCTCCTTGCTGGCAAACCAGCCTCCTTGCTGGCAAACCAGCCTCCTTGCTGGCAAACCAGCCTCCTTGCTGGCAAACCAGCCTCCTTGCTGGCAAACCAGCCTCCTTGCTGGCAAACCAGCCTCCTTGCTGGCAAACCAGCCTCCTTGCTGGCAAACCAGCCTCCTTGCTGGCAAACCAGCCTCCTTGCTGGCAAACCAGCCTCCTCGGAATACACACAAAACATAATTTGTGGCTAGACAGCTCCATGCATCATTTTTAATAATGGTTAGGACAATCAGATGGTCTGCTTGCATCACATTGGGGAAATAAGGATAGGATAGGATGACAAAACAGGTTTTTAAATAATGAATGCCAAGTTTAAAAAATTGTTTTATCGGAAACTGAGGTTGGCAAAATATATTGGGGGGGGGGGGATAATAACTTAACTAGGACCAGTAAATGCGATTTAAGGCTTTACATGGTGGAAAGTACAACTAGACAGTGTGAAATGACCAACTCAACAAGGTGTAGTTCTTGAAGGAACTAGAGGTATAAAGTTTTGACGTTTGGGTCAGTCAGTATCCCACATGATAGCAAACTTCCCTCTTGAGTTACCTACTAGGACTAGCACCTGAGGTGGGATAGCTTGTTTTGTTTTGCAACATCTGTGTTTTTGTTTGAGCCGTTAATTTTCACGACGGCTGCAAAGTGCTGGGAGAAATCGGTGAACTTTTTGTGCCTCACCGATCCGTAAGATATCGGGAAACATTGCCTCCTGAACAATCTTGCATATCTGTCATCGACTACCTTGTCTTTGTTATTGATTCGTATCTCTCCCCACACCTGAGTAAATTCTAGGCAAATTTGGATAACAACTGAACATACATGTACTACAGGGGTGTATGTGACTTGCATGTTGTGATGAAAGCGATTCAGAGTAATTTCATCAGTGTCATTTTGTATTACTTGTATGGAACCTGCAAATTGCCTTACTGATAACGAGAAGTGAAATTTTGTGGATAAGAAGTGATTCTTGGAAAAACCAGTGTATAAACTGGACATTTTGGTCAGTCGGCTCTGATAGTCATCAGGAGAATACTCTATCACTTACAGGTAATATATAACATTTGCAAACACAAAAATATAAAACTACCGAACTGTTATGAAATACCGTACTTGACTGTAAGTAAATAGTCTCAAGCATCATGTGAAATCATGGCACCTGGTGTGCTGTCATTTTTAATATAAGTAACATTTTTGTATCAATTTCCAGCGATTTGTCGGCTGACCATCGTTGGAAATAGTCTAGTTCCCTGACCTGCTTAATTCCCTGACATCTTAAAGTTGCTCTGTTTTGACTGAAGTAGGGTCAGGGAACCAGACTACAAGAACAACAGTATTTAAAAAAAAAAAAAATTTCCCCGCATCTATTCACACAAAATTTTAAACGGGTCATTGTTACAGTATTTGCTATAAAATACTAAACCCCCAAATCCATCATTTCTGAAAATTACAGCAAAAGCAAATGTTGTACATGTACATGTACCTTTTTAATAAATCATTCACTACTTCACACATGCATTTCCCACTCCACATTAAAATCTCTGTAACATTATCAATTGTGACTTCACTTGAAATAGAAAAACATTTTTGATAATTTTAAGAATATTAAAAAAAAAAATAAAACAGACACCTTGATTGATAAATTTGTATGGTGATTTCTGACCCCCGCCCCCTTAAAAAATGTCTTTGCTGCGTAGGAGTCCACCATCGTGTCTTTAAGTGGCCACGTTACCGTCAAGTAACCAGTTCTCGAAGACTTAACACTCCCCTGCCTCATTTGGCCTGTGAGTGTAATGGATGGGTGCGCTCCCGCAAAACGCCGTCCACGACTTCGCATCACTTGAATAATTGACGCGGCTGAATGATCCATGACCCAGTACTTACAGTCCCGCGATGGCTTGACATTATATCGCAAAGTATAGACATGATGCGGCAAAAGCATTAACTTTTCTGCCATAGTGCAAATGACACATGCACTGTGTTAGTTGCTTTTATTTATTTTGTTTGCCAATGAAGCCACTCTCTCTCTCTCTCTCTCTCGCAAAGCAAAAAAAATATGATGATCGAGATAGGACTGCGTCCTTTCTGAAATGCTCGGCACTAATGGCAGTCCGGGCCTGGGCGAAATGTGCTAAAGACCCCATTTCAAATTACATTTGGCTGGAAGCATTTGTTTTGATGAAGAGAGATAAAGGCTCGCCTGTGCCTTTAAATTCAGAAGTCGGCTTTCAAGCCTTTGTGCATTAATTTTGGATTCCAGACTTAAAGGGGCATGAGTGATAGTAGGAATGTCACTTTTAGGGATTTAACCCCTTGGGCACAGTATTTTACGGGAGGCGTTAGGATGTCGCGGCGGTTCTGGCAGCCAAGCGAACCCATACAATGTGTTTGTGCAGTCAAGCGTATCATAAACAATAATCCAACAATGGATTGAAACTGCACAAACGGTGGTCAATGGCGTCATCCGGCCTGGTGGCACTTTTTGTTTTGCGTCCACAGACGTCATCCGTACGCAAAGGGTTAAATCAATACGGATTTGATCCGATAATGATTTGCAGTTTTTTGTATAAATCCAAGTAAAAAAATGGTCGGCATCCTCACCTGCTTCCTTTTTAGCAGCCACAATTTGTATTTTTAAAATTTATTTATTGATATTTTTGTGGGGGGGGGGGGGGGGGAGTTGGGAGGTAAGTATGTTGTATGTTTTGAATTGAGTCGGGTGATTCTACCGTAGGTGAAAGCCATCTTGAAAAAGAAATAGGGGTGGCCATCTTAGAAAATATTGTATGATAAAAACAAAAAAAGTTAAAAAAATGTATTTTCTATTTTTTAGAATAACGTGACCCTACGTGTATAAAACATTTCATTTTTATTTTTTAGCCTCATAGTGGAACTCTGCCAGCCCTTTTTTTGTGTGGAGAGTTTAACATTTTATTCTAAAAGGTTATTTTCCTTTGTATTTTTTTTGTCTTGTTTACAGCCAGTGACGAGGACAAAGAAGATATTTGTGGGTGGACTAGCAGCCCCTACAACACCCGAGGACCTCAAGAACTACTTCCAACAGTTCGGCAAGGTGAGTCCGTTTTTTCGAAAGACTTTTTTTTGTTTTCCTCACAGGACCTTTTATATATTTATTTTTTTTCAGGAAGTTTTGGGCGACGGAGTATGATTAAATTTGTTCCTCTTTATTGTTCTGCCATACTGTTTATCCTGTGCTTGCCCGGGAACCATTGTGGAAAAATCAAAATCAAAATCCTGAAGATATATTTCAAATCCCGAGTGTGCTGTCGGGAACATGCAACTTCACTCAACCAATTCCCCTTGGAGTTTCGAGTTTTGTGGGCCAGGTTGGTCTCCGTGTCGGTTTTTGAAAAGCTACTCTCAGGATTTGTTTGTTCTATTTACTTGTACTGGTTTAAAATTCTTATAAGATACATGTAGAATACCCATCAGTGGTTTATTTTTTTGGGGGGAGGGTTTTGTTTTTCGCCATCAATTATTGGGATTGCCTCACTGCCCGAGGAAATCATTTGCAGTTGTTTTTGAGCATGCTCAGTCTTGTTGAACAGTAAAATTGTACTATTTTTCCAGGGGGAGGCTGAATATTTTTTCTCTAGAAATCTATACCATTAACAAAAGAAATTTTGTTGAGGTAAGAAGCAAACACCAAAAACATACTGTAAAATTGGCTTGTCATGGGCCTGCATTCTTGATGATGTGACAATATAGCATTTTTGAACTTGTTCAAAGCAAATGCTTTCATCAACAGGTGCAAAAACCCTTATGTTAAATCTTGTTCATTGTGGGGCCGTCTTTTGTGTGATTGATCACTTTTAAGGTGTGTCTCTGTTGTACATCTGTTTTCATTAAAAAGAACACTTATTCTAAAATGTGTTAATATGCCTAGTTAAGGCACAGCAGGGACGCTCTCTCATTCATGCTTGTCCAGTGTTGGTTAATGTAATTTAGCACGAATCAATCAACTGCAATATTTGGTGTAACCGATATGCCAGTATCTTACAGGCCTAGGGGTAACATCTTGGTGGTCATGTGACTCAGCGTATAGCATTTCATTGGTCGAACGATCAGTAGTATTTTTTTATGGAAGTCACCCAATAGTATTTTTTTATGGAAGTCACCCAATACAAGGTGCATGTAGGTGGTTGAGTTGGCAAAATTTTAGGTGGCCAACCCAATCACCTTTTACAATTGCTGCAAACTTTCTTTGATGGCATCAAAACGTGACAAACTTTATTCCCTGTCCATGGGAAAAGGGACCCATGAAGTGTATATATGAACAAACATGTTTGTTGAAAACCACTCCGTGCACTTTTGACTAAACAGGAATCGAAGTTAATTGTGCGGTGCTACAAAAACAACACACTGTGATTATATTAACCAGTAGCATTGCAACATCACTAAGAAATTGTCAACTGAGCTCAAACCGGTTTCACTTCCTAAAATAAAGTGCAGCAACGTAAACACATTGAAAGTTATTGTTGTAGTCAACGTATGTATAATGCAAGTGAAGTAAGTGATTCAGAATCAGTCGTTAAAATCCATCTGATGTTAATAAAAAAATGAGTACTCTAGACATTCAGTCAACCAAATAAAATAAAAATTAAAGAAAGAAAAAAAACACCAATGCCGTAACAAATAATAAAAAAAAAAATCTGGAGTCAATGGAAGTAGCTGAACTGGAGCATAGTTCCTCACTTCGTACGTCATTGATTCAACGGGCAATACAAGGCCTCGCAATGCTGTGCAAAAGCCAATTACGGCTCTTGTAATGATGGGAACCTCTCCATAAAGAACATTTGTGTTGGTCGTTAAGAAAAAAATCATGGGTAAAAGAGAAGGGTCCGGTTTCAAGTTGAACGCAAGGTCTTGTTTTTTTGTGTTTGTGTGTGAGCCTGCCCTGAAAGCTATTTTGAATACAGCGGGAAGTCCTACATATTTTTTATATGGTGGAAAAACATGTTGAGTGCTGTGCACTTGTGAAATGGTTCAGCTGCCATATTTTACACTTAAAATTTCTGGACCGGGAGTAAACGTTGTACAAATAAGGGAATGGTGATTTGCTAGGATATTTCTGAAAGTGGCTCATGTATTTTTTAATGGACATTCCTGCGCCGGCTGATATCGTTTTTTTATATTTTTAATGGCGGGAGTGACTGGATTAGGCTGGAGTGCTTTCGTCTGAGGTTCTGGAGAGCTTTTGGGATGAAAAAAAAAATGTTTGGAGAGCGAGTTTGGGAGGGATTATTATACCGTGGTGGTTCGAGTCGCAGTGAGGAAAAGTTCACAGGGTTTTGAACAGACTGGAGGAACTAAGTAAACACCAGAGTGCTCGAAAAACATTTTTTGAATTTTGTTGATAGAATTTGTGATAGGTGGTGAAGTGTGGCTTGCGTATGTCCATTTGGTTACTTGTATGCAAGTGCGGTGAGTGGTGTAGGCATGCTTGCGTTGCCAGTGTGTCGTACATTTTGCACTTTTCCTATTGGAATGGCGGTTGTTTTGTAATGCATGAAAGTTGGATTGAGTGATGTTGGTTGCAGCTTGGTAACGCCTTGCCTGGGCAATGTGTGCGAGTTGGTGAAAATTGTGTACAAAACCAAGGAGGCGTACAAGTCTGTGTGAGCATTGCATTTCCTGTGTGGACTTGCAAACAAAAAATGTCCACACAAAGCTGGGTCTCAAGACATTGTGTGGACTTGTCCACACAATGTTTTCCACTTTCTGAAAAGTAGTCACAGAGGCATTTTTGGGTTAGGATTGTCTATAGCAAAATAAAGTAGAATTGCGAAAGGACACCATGGTCGCAATTTCATATCCAAAAAAGTGTAAAGTGTGAGTATGTGGTTTTGAAACTTTAACTACACGAGAGCAAAGGAATGTCCACACAAGGTATGCAACAACGGCTTGGTGTATGTGTGCACAACAATGCAATTGTTTCCTCTTCGTGCCAAAATGTTTTTGGAATACGAGGGCAGACTCTTGGACAGTGACATGAGTTGACCTAACCTGATCTGACCTGGGTGTTAAAATGTGCGATGGTGCCCAGGTTCGGCCATGTCACCAGGCTACCATCATGGTTGATACAGCTGCACGGAAAGCCACACCCATCGTACATCGAGGAATCTATTTTTAGCTCATAATGCCCAGCATGTGGTATTGCTACCATCTTTCATGTGCATGAGTGTGCAGTTTGTTTTTTATAAAATGGACAACTGATTCGCGTAGTACTTGTCCTGGTATGATAAGGATTTCCCCCATAGGCGTAGCTCCCATGAAGCGCTTGAGTGTGGTACTATTATTTCCAATCAAAAGGAACCAAGGTCAATTTCAAAGCCTGTCAATAAAACCAGGGACCCGCTTACTACTGTACTGCAGGATCTGTGAGCAATGGTTTATTCAACCTTCCAAACTGCCATGGGAAACGGACAACCTTGGAGACCAGACTTGGGGGCTTTTGTCATGCTCACAGATCTGAAAACCTTCAGATATTTTGCTTTCTTTTTTCTAATGCTGATTTTGTTGTTGGGTTGGGGGGGGGGGGGGGGGGGGGTTCTGTTGTGTGGACTCTGGTGTGATTTCACAATTTTGTTTTTGTTATTATTGAAAAACCAAGTGTGAAAGGGTCGGAATGGAGCCAGTTTAAGGTAAAATAACCAAAAATACATTGAAGAAAAATAAATTTGAAAAAAATGTTTAAGCGTCCCCAACTGATTGCTTTTTCAAGGCCGCAATTTCCCACTTTTCTCCAAGATAAAATGTAAAATGAAGAGGAGAAATGCCTTCCAGTTGATCTGTTGCATGAATTAATTAGGGTTGACTCCGCTGTTGGCAGAAGCCATCTTAAAAACAAAAATTGCCGGCCATTTTGGATATGTATACTGCCTGTCGGGATTGAATCCGCTGTTGGCGCGGTACGAACCATCTTGAAAAAAGACAAAAAAAGGCGGCCATTTTGAAAATAGTGCCACTGCCTGGAAGGTTCTAAATTCAGAAGCAAAAAAAGGGGATTCCTTCCCCTTTTATATAAAGACATGACTCTAAACATTTTTTGTGTGCAAATTATTTCACCTGATTGTGCATTGCTGTTCCATCCAGTCGGTACAGACTTGAGTGTATACCAATTTGAAATGGTGACCTAATTAGTACCTTGGACTAATTATTCACAGTGCCTAGACTTGTCATAAAGAAACACACTTACAATGTGGTTGAATACAAACCCCCAGATAGCGCTAAACACATCTACATGTACAAGGTGCTGGCATGACCTCCCCCCCTACCATTCTCTTGAAATAAAATCCACAAGACAATTGTCAAACAATTGGTTCACCCAGTACAAGGTCCTTTGACTCTTCAGGTGTGAGCTGAAGATGGGGGTGCCTGGAATACACTGTTTATTGTCCCTTTGTGTTGGAGTTTTGATGGACAGGGATGGGTTTTTTTTGTTCCGGGTTTGGCAAAACTCAAGTGATGTTGGGCAATCAGGAAGCATTGTGTTTTCATCCAGAGGACTGGGGTAGAGTTCTGGGTCCAATTTCATTGAGCTGTTAAGCACACAGTGTTGCTAAGCATGAAAACAGGTTAGCAGCTAAAATGCCAGGTGATGTATAATTGCTCGTGAACGGTTCCCGGTAAAATTTTGCTTAGCACGAAAATTTGCCAAGCAGTACTGGGTTCTAAAGTGGGTCCATGAAACGGGGTCATGTTGGGTGGATTGTCACTGCTTAAAGGTTTGGCCGCAAATGTCCCATAGGGTTTACAGAAAATGTTGATTGAAAGAGTTGTTGGCCTGTACAAGTACATGAATTGGTCTGCCAGTCTGGATCTTGTTCCCCCAAACAGTACATGTAGCTGGATTGATCAGTCACTGGGTAGCAGCATGGTCCCAGGTACCAGTCTGCTGGTTGAAACTTAAATTGTCAAGGCTGCGCACCTGTCATCTTGGTCTTGTTGCCAGAATCTTCGCAGGGTCACAGTCTGAGTACTGAATTTGAGGTATTGGGCTTGCTTTGCCATCTCTGACGTTGTTCCCCACATGTATTGTAGAGATTGGGTGTACATGCGTGTACATTTGGTTGCAAGTTATATGCACAGTTCTGAAATTGCCTTCTTTGAAGCCTCTTGCATCTATTGTACCATGTGTAATACACAAATCCAACCCTGGCCTCTTCATAATGAAATGTAGATTCAGTAGTTGTTTTTCTTCTTCTTCTTTTTTTTTTTTTTACATCAGTCATTCTGATCTGACCTTGTACGCCAGCTATCTGCATTAGTTCCATACCATTTCCTATAATCTAGCCCTTGGAGCTGAAGTGCGTTGGGAAGAATTTGTTAACGGAGATATGGGCAATTTTGGTACATTCAGAATATAATAACATGCTGGCTAATCGGGCTAGATCTAACTTTGGTTGTCTGTGTCTTGTGTGGCTTAGAAATGGAGGGTAATCTGGCAGGAAATTAAAATGGAAGCCTTTGAAATCTCTACCAGAATTGTGCAAGGTATATTATATGTTGGAGGTGGAATTGTGATATTTTCTTTAAAATACTGACAGAAATTAGTTATTGTCAATGCCATCCAAAATTTGGTTAAATGTTCATGATTTTCACTGAACTGATGTCTGCCTACCATTTGCAGTAAAAAAAAAAATCTTGCTGGTTGAAAAATGTGGTTAGATAACATGGAAAGGTCAGTTGTCCAGAAGTACCTGTACATTGACATCTAGCAGAAAGACAACGTCTGTTAAATCTTGAAGTGTCCATCAAACTGCCATTGGTGGAGATGGAGCGTAAAGATACATTGTACAACTACATGTAAAAAACAAATAGCACAATGATGAGCGTTATTCTATCGGTAGTTTAGAATAGAAACACTGACTGTTGCGCATGTGTTAATTCGGATGCATAAAGCAATTGTGTGTAATATATTTACAGTTGCTTCCACAATGCCGTTTAGATTTCTAATTCTGTGTACCTTCCAAAGCTGAGACTGTTTTTCTTTTTTTTACCGAGAAGTTTGCTGCAAATAGTAACCAGCCATACTGCCATTCATTCCTCCTACAAGTTCTGCTATTGTGCGTGTCTGCCATAATTGTCTGTTGACTTCATTTGTTCCCCGAGACAAAGCGCTCCAAACAAGGGACTTTGGGGAGTGGGGACTGGGGAGAGATTGGGACTCAGTGAGCGAATGAAATATCAGATGTGAGGAAAGAGAGGGAAAAAAGCCAAAATGGAATCTTTTCAGCGGAGCAGATAATGGATGTGAGGTCTCCCGCGGGAGCATTTAACATTGATCATTGTCGTGGCTGTAGATTGCATGATGGCACGATGCTCGGCTCGTAGATGTCTGTGGTAAACGGTGTGCGGTTTGGTTGGGGGGGGGGGGCGGGCTTTCTCTGCCGATGGCTTTGCCCAGCCTAAGCTCAGCCGGCCCAGCGTCGCTGTCTGATCAGTGCATGCGTGTTGTGTGCACCGTACCAGGGGTCTCCAATTTGAGCTGGGGTGATGTTCCGTAATGCAAGCCGAGTGTCAAATTTTGCTCTCGTCGCAAAAATTGACTCTCGTCCGACCTTGAGCAGGTGAACGACTGCACTGGGCATTAAAGATGTCAGCAGAAGGGCCGTTGATACAATCCTCTCGATTACCGTCTCTCAATCCAAAACCCCTCCAGAATTGAAACAGAGATACCGTCACTCCCTGATCTTTTAAAATATGTAACATTCATCAAATTAAAAAAAAAAAAAATCAATAACACCAAACTGGCAAACACGCACACCAACAAACAAAATGAGTGAATAATTGAACATGGCAGAAAATTTGAAAAATTCTTCAACTTGAAACATTTTGCCTGAGATTTCAAAATATTTCACAGGATCTTTAGCATCAAAGTCCAAATTGCAAAAAAAGAAATGATGGGCATTTCGGGTTGCTGCGTTTCTCAATTCCGTTGCACGTCTGTGCATGCTTTTAAAGCATTTCCTGTTTTTACAAATTACGAAACTCGGTGATTACGTTAATTCAGAAAGGCAAACACTGCACATGATTATAGCATTTTGCGATACGGGCAGGCCACGTGCCATGTTTGCCGTATTAATGTATCTTTAATTATATACCCATTTCAGTGGGCAAACAGTCATTACCTTCGGCATTGAATGGTTGAATTCACTCAGCGAAATGACAGGGCGAAATATCCACATGTTTGTCCATTACTTTGCACAGGAAGTGATAAAAAAACACAGAAATTTGAGGGTGGGACAAAAAAACTATATGAAGATGTCCTTCGGCTGTATGACGATGCTTAAAACTTTAAAAGTGGGTGGGGTACATGTATCTAGCTGGTTTTTTTTGTGCCTCAGAATTATGTTTAAGTGATTTGACCACAGATTTTTGTTTGTACATGTATGTATACTTCCATCTGTTGCTAGGCAATGAGGCACCCGATTCTGTATTAATTAATCTTTTTAAAGTGAGTTTTTGAGGTGCATTTGAACTTTTTTTCTTTGCCCCTCCCCCGATTTATTAACCCTAACCCCTTGGGTAACTTGACTAGAAAGTATCCTGAATCCGCCAAAATCCACCTATTTTGTCATGCACAAAAAGTTGGTTTTGGTGACTGCTCAATATGGAGGTATACTGAATCCATCAAAATCCTGCAGTACAGCTAGGCTTACAATCCTCAATCCATCAAAATCTCCCAGGTTTCAATATGGAGGTATCCTGAATCCGCTGAAATCCTCCAAAACAGGGGTATGGATTTTGATGGATTCAGGTAGGTTAGGGTTAAAAAAAAAAAAATTGTAAATTTTTTTTCCTTCTAATTTTTTACATTTATTTCCCTAAAACCCGTTCAGGCATTTTGGCCAGGAACATCTGCAAAACCACCGAAAGCCAACAGTTTTTTATAGCGTATAATATGCTGTGGTACCAAATCCGACATTGTTCATTGTGGTGTGGTACTGCTTTGCACCCTCCAAAATCAACCAAGTATATTCGAGTCTTTTGTCATGCTCGGTACCCATACCCCATGGTAGGAGACCAGTTTAATGTTGACACTGTGTAGAGAATCTAACAAAACCAGGTGGTGGATCTTGGCAGATTTGGGTTATCAGCCTGAACCCAGAGTTGTATTGGAGTCCCTGCAAGTCCTTTCGTAAGTCCCTGCAAGTCCATCAGAAGCCCTCCAGTCCTAATCCCAATCACAAGCTATTCAAATGAGCTGTGACAAAGGCATTCCTTTGTCATTGTTCATCCAGTTACTTGTGACGGGCTTTATGAAAGGACTTCTGACTGGGCTTGCGAAAGGACTTGTGAAAGGACTTGCAGAGACTCAAATACAACTCTGCCTGAACTTTACATCCAGCTTTTTTGGATTTGTTATGTGTTACTGATTGCAAGTAGATTTAATCATATGGGTTCTCATCAAATTGCAGATGACATTATGCATTCCTCTCTTTCAAAGTTGTTTTTTCATTTACCGATAACTACCTGAAAATTAGAATTGGGAAAAAAAAATCCTTCATAAACAGCATTCATACACTTGTGTATTTTGACTGCACAACAATTCCCCTTGGCTCACGATCGTTATTGGTTGCGCCAGCTCCGCAAATATCAGAAAGTCAATTTAGGACCCCGGAGAAAATTTACCGGGGTGTAAAATGGAAAGAATACCTACCATTGTAGGTCAATTTCATCTCTGACTGCAGACATGTTTTTTGTTTGGTTTTTTGTTTCTTTTACCTTACCTTGACATTTTGCCAGAACGTGAAGTGGGGCTGTTTGTTTAGTTGGTGTGTTCACATGGTTAAATGGTATAAGCCATGTTGGGTCAAATTTCGTACCAAGTTTCGAGTCCCTGTGTCCCCCCCCCCCCTAATCCAGTCCACCCTTTTCACGGTACATGTATTTTGCTTTTCTGTGCAGTAAGTCTGACTACGAAGCATTTAAGACCACAAAAATGATAGCCTTCTCGTTGGGAAAATATTACTTAGGAAATTTAGTTGCTAAGCAAATATCAGCAGAGAACCAGTCACCAGCAATGTAAAACACATGACAGACTGGCTGGTACCCTATTTTTGCTTTAATAGTAGAACTCTTCTCTGCTAAGCAGCTCTCTGAAATTGGGTCCCACACATTGAAGTGCATAACCCAGTCATTGGCGGGCCAAAATTCTATCGGCAAGATTTGCAATAGAAGTTAAAAGTTTTATGTATGTTTACTAAGGCTGTTCGATATCCATTTATTTTGATACCGAAATATCGGCAGAAAAATATCGCGATATTCGATATTATCGTGATGACGTCACTTTTTAATTACCGGAAAAATACATGGCGGAAGTCACCACGGCATCATGAGATCGGGGCCACCGGGATCGGGCCTGCCGGGATTGAGCGGCAGGAACGGGGGGCCGGTTTGACAAAGCTTCCCTTCGTTTGTTGAGTATTTTGAGTTTTACGACATTTACCTTCAGTTGGCTACTTTATGGCACTCCAGAAAGACTAGCGTTTGTTTCTATTTCAGCATTGTTGATTAGTAACACAGATGATAATACCATGGACGATCACATGCGAGCTGTCAACAAACGATCGTGTCGTATATTTTGTGAAGACGACATGACATTGCACAATGTACAATGGATGCGCGGCACGTGTTTTAATCTTTTCTCAAGACGCGACGCAGTTCGCTACACGTAACTACACCTAACTACGTGTGCCTTGTACACTGGGGAAAGACGGTGGCATTCAGTGCGGTTGCTTGCACTTGACCAAGGCTAGCAACAAAGCAACGCGCACGCGCAGATGCGCTACAGGGGTTGACCTTATTGCAAACAATTGCCATACCCCTCGATCTCAAGATGAGTTCGCAAGCATGTAGGTACGTACATTGTACACTGGGAATAAGACGTTGTTTGCACTTGACAACGTACGGCGCGGAGGGTAAATCGCGCGGAGCGGAGATGTCATGTCGGGGTTTAGAAAACGGTCAAAGAAAGACACATTTAGTGCATGTATGTATTTTTTTATTATACATTATATACTATTCTACCGTCCAATAATTGGAAATAACTGGAATTTTGAGCAAAGTAAACTGGACAAATCCACACGTAATGCGGCCAAAAGGAACATATATCGCGATATTCTTTGGTATATCGAATTCCCCGATATTCCGGTATTTTTTAAAGGGGCCTATACGATTTTCGATATGAAAAAAATATCGAAATATCGTCATATCGAACAGGCTTAATGTTTACATGGACCTACCTATTATTTAATTTTTCACAAATGTCTAAATATTTGCCCAAAAAATTGGTTGCACCTACGAGCAAAATTTTGAGAAATTGGCTTCATGGGGATAAACATTATCAGTAAATGGCATTCAAACACCCCTCCCCCCCCACCTCAAATTATTTTCACATTTTACTTCACCTTGATCCAGCTGTCGATGATTAAAATCCAATTCTTGAGACCCCGCGTCCCTGGCTCGTTAGATAAGAATAAACATA
The DNA here is from genome assembly GCA_037893225.1 of Hippasteria phrygiana. Lineage (NCBI taxonomy): Eukaryota > Metazoa > Echinodermata > Asteroidea > Valvatida > Goniasteridae > Hippasteria > Hippasteria phrygiana. The sequence continues at coordinate 30,054 of JAZGUH010000758.1, read as the reverse complement.
TCGGTTCCGTGGTGGTGCCCTTCATTTGCAGTTTCAAAATTGAAAAAAAAAAAATTTGCAAGTAGTAACCACATGGGGAGCAGTAGCCCCCTGACATTTACGCCAATTCGCTGATCTGGGCATGATGCCCACTGCCATGGCCGAGCTCGCTTTCCCGCCCGCCTGCCCGCACGCTGGCAGTGACCCCCTAGCTGGATAAAAATTAACTTTGCTATTACTGGGCATTAGCCAGTGGCTTGTTGAAATTGATCGGCGCTGTGATTGCCACGGATGCTGACATTTGCACTCGGGGGAAGAAAGGAAAAAAAAAATCTTTTTAGGGGGGGGGGGGACAAATTGAGGGAGTGCATGTCACTAGGGAATGAGAATTGTGTAGTTATTACCTGATATAGAAGGCTACCTAATGTAGGTGTATCTGATCGATATGATTTTGAAATAGATACGATTTTTATTCTGATTATTGGTGTGTGTGTGTGTGTGTGTATATAGATAATCAGACCCTTTTGTAGCTTGTTTTCAACACCGATTGCATGACTTTGACATTTTCATACAAATAATTATCAAAGCAAAAGATATCTCTGGATATTTAAAACATTTTGTTGGCGTTCAGATATTCTTTCTCCACGCTGCCCCTGACTGACTGGAGATATCTTTCCTTTGCCACTTGCGCACTCTGCTGCCAAATTGTTTTTTTTTAGCCAAGGATTAATTAGATTTTGTGCCATTTTGAACTCTCTTGAGAGGCATTTTATAACATTAAAAAAATAAAGCCCACAGCAAAACCAGTTCTGTGGTGAGTCCGAGGCCGTGTCCGAAATACTTGGCTAGGGCTTGAAATTACACACAAGTCTATGTAATGTCAATTAGGCTGGTACTCCAAATTGTGTACAGATGTGAGTATGGCTTGCATCATCTATAGGCTTTGGGTACTATTCCATTTTGTTTTTGAAGGAAAAAAACTGGTGCATGTCTGTGTGTGAATTTGTTATCAAAGAGGTGAGATGCCAACTTATTGTTGCTGTGACGTTCCTCCTCTTCATAAAAAAGAACCGCAACAAATTTGTCGCCATTTCTGGAGGACACAGGCATGGCATAGTACATGTATTCTACCCACGTTAGGAGGCAGCTTTGTAAAAACGTTGTTATTCTGTTAACTTCGTTGTAAGGAAACCCAAAGCAAACAAGCCCTAACAAAACAAGGTCTCTGAGAGGTGAAAGGTCAAACGGGCGTGGAAACCGCATCTTGCACAAGTTACATGTCGCGTGTGAAGAATAATATAAGGGGGGGGGGGGTGTGTCCTATCCACCATAAATTTATGTGAATTGTGTTGGAAGTTTGCACGTCCTTGTATTTTTTCTGCATGGTGTTTTTTTTTTTTCTATGCAAGGAATCTCTTGGATATGTTTTTAGAATTGCGGAGAGTTTCTGTTGCGAATGAAGTATTTACAGAAACTTTAGGAAGTGTATTGAAACTGTTTAAAGCATTGCTCTAAATTATGCTGCTTTCAGTCAACTCGGCAAAAGTTGTTATATATACGGTATTCTGTCGTGGTGTCGGTGTCAGTTTCAGATGCTTTGTTGAATAGGTGTTGGTTTTTGTTTTGAAGAGAATACTTTTGTTTGATCAATTGTTGAATTTTGTCTGAGTTTAAAGACCAAGTCTGATTGATAAAAAATTATCATCGGTAGACTAGGACATGTTTAGTCCTCCACACAACTCCACATGCGTGCTCATACGTGTAGCTTTGTTTGAGCAAGGACATAGGGATGCGTGTGATTTTTTTAAAAAATTTTTTATGGAAGTCGCCCCAACAAGGCTAAAAGCCACTCTATGTAGGTACAAGTAAAGGGCTACAACAGAGGTGGTGGGGTTGGCCACATTTTAGGTTGCGAGCCCGGCCACCCTTACAGTTTTCCTGGGACAAGATCTCAATACAGGATAAATCTTCAATATATACCAAGGAAATTATCCCATTTTCAGACCTATAGACCCAGGTGAGGTAACTTTCACTGCTAGTGAGACCAACTCACTTCCCCCCCCCCCCCCCCCCCCCCCCCGGACTTGGACAAGAGTTTATTAAAAGCTGGATTTTTCTTGTTAAGTTTTGTAAGGTTACCTATTGAACTGAAACTGATGACTCACTATGCGGCCATGTCGTAACCCATGTATTTGGTGACCAAATACATGTATATATACAGACATCACCAGTTCATGGTCGGGTACCATATTTATCCAAGATGTTATCAGGTGGAATCTTACCAGACATTGTTTGTGGCTAGTTTTCTTCCCTTTTTTTGAGAGTTGGGGGCCTGCCCCCTGCTGTGTCACATGACCCTGCCGCCTCGTATCGGTCTACCTCTGGCTGAGGCTTTTCTCCAGCCCTATAGCTTCGACATTGAAACTTGCTGGGATCGGTTTCGGGGGCGTTTTACCATCTTGAGGCCCGCCGTCCAATTACGCCACTGTGGGTACCGGAGACCGCCGGCTGGGAAAACCACAGCGGGCGACCGGGAGTCGCTTTGTGGATTTTTTGTTTTGTTTCTTGAACTTGTCTGGTTTCTTTTTTTTTTTCTCTTTGGAAATTTCTTGGGAGGTTAATTTGGTTCAGGCAGTGTTTTTGTTCGGTGTAAAGTTTCAAGAGTTGTGGTGTCTCATGCATGTGTTTGGTTTAGAGATCCGAATTCTGAAAGTATAGGAATATGTTTGGACCGTAGTTTCTACATGCACTTAGTTCAGAAACCTTCAGGTTGGCCTGACTTTTTGTATTTAAAAAGAAAGTTACTCATGCTTTATAATTTTTCTGATGATGAAATTGCAGACTGTCGACCAACAACATGGCTAAGTTTTTATGGAACTCGTGCAAAGCAGAAAGTCTGATGTATTAGCTAAGCAACAATCTTCTCTGGACCAGCCACAAACAATAGCTAAATTTCACATTAGTCCTGTCTGTGCATTTCCGGGTTGAAAGCGAGGCTCTCATTGCTATGCAAACACAGTGCTATTCAACAAATTCATTCATGCATGAATGAATCGCGGCATAAATGGCAACACACGTTCTGCATAGTAACTTGTTTACTTGGCACTAAGAGCCTCGCTTTCAAACCCGGAAGTGCACAGATTGGGGCTATTTTCGTCATTTCAGGATTCGTCTGCAGAAATCACGCAGTGTTTTTTGCGGGTAACCTGGTTGTGCTAATCAGACCTTTCATTTTTTTTCTGTGTTCATTGGTCGTGTTTGGCTTGTACACGTCCAAACTTGTAAGCCTACTATTACTGGGCAGGTTCCAGCTGTGACCATTTTTCGACAAGTGGTCGATATTGTCGGGACACGCTTTGTGCACAGGTTACATACATGTATGTACCATTGAACATCGATTATTAGTTGACAAGTGGTCAGCGATCGAACATTCCCCCCATTGTCACATACTTGTAATATCAGAAGTACATGTAGCAGTTGTCAAATATTTGGGGCACATGTGGCACATTGCATCTTCTGGAACCAGGTCTGTATATTTGCGCGTACTGCAACAAGGAAGACGTGAGTCCGCCGTTATGTTCCGGTTTCGGGTCAGTATTGGTACGTTACCATCTGGAGGCGGTGTCGGCTGCCGACAGCAGCCGGACAGCCCTGGGATGGAACTGATGACACAGGTGACTTCTAATTTCAATGGTTTGGCTTTGGTCAACAAGGCTTCCGCCCGACACTTGTCCAAAATCAGTCCATCGCCGTGTTGCTCTTTACTTTTTCCCTCTCACTCCACTCTCCTCTCCTTACCCACTTTCTATTTCATTCCATTGACTTCTCGGTCTGCAATCGGAGGCAAGTTCGAGCCGGGGATATGTATTTTTTCCCTCATTGCTGACCACTTTCCCTCGTGTCGTAGCATCTGTCGTCACCCCCCGATGCCATGATCATCGCGCCCTTCAGGATGTTTGCCCACGCCACCTGAAGGATTTCTGGATTTGGCGTTTCAAAAGTGTTTGCGCAGATTGGCTTACCGAGGAGGCGCCGGTGTGCCAACATCTTGAGACGACTTCAGGCCAAAAGTGTGCTCGTTGGAAGGCACGCGCTCCCTCTCCACCGACTCGCACGTAGCCGTTCCTTTGGTGCTGAGCATGGCTACCTTTCGTTCCACCCTGCACAACTCTGTTTTTTTTTCTATTCTGTCCCTATTCTTTCTTGTTTTTAATCGAACTCCTTTCCAGACTACTCGTAGTGGCACAACTAGATACATGCACACCTGTCCGTGCCAATCTGCCATCTGCCATTTATTGGTTTTCAGATTCCTCTCGGCTTCCCGAAATTTGGTTCCGATTTAGCTACTTACAGGTACACCTTTTGGAAACGAATATCACGTCGTGTCGAAAAAGAAAAAATTGTAAATGTCGTATGCCATGTTTTATTTAAAGCAGTGTCGTGGTGGTGTATGTGTGTGCATTCCATTGTAGCAAACTTTGTGTCGGTGCTGAACTACAAGAAGACTGGTCCTGAAATATTTTTACTCTTGAATTGTACCTAAAGATAACGGGGACCAGACGGATGGACGTGTTAAAGTGTATCCTCTAGATGCGGTAAACATTTGTGCTAAATTCAGCTCTAGGTTGTACCACGTTTTCAACACAGAAAACGAGTAACAGAAATTTGTTCTCCGACAAACGATTGGAAATGTTTTCTTTTCCTCCTTGTAGTTGGCCTTTGCGTCACGACTGTGCCTTACAGATCGAAAAAGAAAACCTGTAGTTAATGAAAACATGGGAGTGGGATTATTTTTTTTGTCAGCTTTTCAGGGGGGGGGGGGGGGGAGAGCAATTGGCAACAAGAAAATATTGCAGACAGCAGGATCTCCAGGGTCGAGAGAGTGGATGGGGGTAGGCACGAAATTTGCAGTTTTTGTAATTAGTTCTACCAAGTGTGTGGGGGAGGGGCATAAGAGAATTCTGGGTGAGTGTAGATCTTTTGCCAAAAACGTGGTGAACAGGATGTGGGTTATTGGATTTGCAAAATACCTCTGATTGGATGAGATTCTCACAAAGAACACTGCAAAAAAAATGTAGTTGTGTGTTGCCATGTCGGATACTGTTACATATACATGTATGTAACTTTAAAGAGGTTGAAAATTGGTCAAATTTCAATACTTTTCCTCCCAAAAGAAATGGAAGAATATTTAATAGATTTTCATTCCTTCCCTTCAGTTTGCAGTGCTTGTGTGTGCACCACCAAATGCATTTTGTAAAAAAAAAAAGGTCACCTACAGTGTATGTACAATGAAACAGAACATTATGAAGAGGTACGTACGAAACCCAAAGCAAGGCTTATTTCATGCCCATTAATCAACGTAATCGGAAATAATTCCCTACGGCACGGCACTCATTCCAACATGACGGGTCACATACGTCAAATCGACCGTGCCAAATACGATCTGCGCACATTGCCGTTCCCCGATGCAACCTTGAGAGAGAGAGAGAGAGAGAGAGTTGCTTCAGTCCAAGCCAAGGAGGGCATCCGAGAATGTTGTCATCTGCAATTACTCTAGACTCGTACAGTGCTTATCTACTTCTGTTTTATCAGTGTCGTTCCCCCCACTGTTTAACGTGTGCTACTAATGTTGTTCTTGAGGGGAAGCATTGGTGGCATAACTTTTTTAGTTAGACGAGCTTTTCTGATTGCATCTAAGTTGGAATGGTGAACAGGCTGGTAGTACAATGTACATGTAGTCGAGAAGCTTTAATGTTTCTTATTCAGCTTTTAACCCAAACTCCTTGGACACTGTAGCTCAAAACCTTCCCGAATCTGCCAAAATCCAACTCTGCACTATTTTATGGTACATTCTTTGTACTTGAAGAATCAAGGGACATCAAAACCCATGTTGGAGTAGGTGTTAGCCTGGCTGTCCAGTCCAGACTCCTTCAGAATCCATCTGAGTGTGGTTGTGGATTTTGATGGATGTAGGAGAGTTTTGGTTGATAATCAAGTGCATTATGGGCCACGTAAAATACCCTCATCATAAGGGTGACGTCGTTCAGGCATAAACCACAGCCACTGCACAAGGATCGAATCCGAACATAATCTGTAGCCAGGCAGAAATTGCTTTACATACATGTATCTATTCATGAAGGAATGGTGTAAGAATTTGTACGAGATTCCCCCCAATCCCCCAACTTGGGAACAGGTGGACCCCAAGGAGTGCGGAAGTCTCTACGATGTGATCAATGCTAATGCTGTGTAACTGTGGTTGAAAGTTGCCCGATTCTCAATTCAAGCCTAGTCACCTTGCGCTCCCACCTCCAATTTTTCTAAAAGGTCAAAACTTGGCACTAGTTTATCAGAGGGTTTAGGGTTTGTTATTCTAGTGCAGTCACCTTTCAGACCAGGGGCCAATTTCATAGAGCTGCTTAATCACAAAATTTGCTTAAGCACAAAAAAACAACCTTGCAGTAAAATCAGGTTACCATGCAGCCAAAACTCAATATGATGTATATTACTTGTGACTGGTATTTAGCTGTTGTTTGCCTAGCATAACAATCACATGGAGTTTTGGCTGGTATCCTGATTTTACTAAGCAAGGTTTTTGTGCTTAAGCAGCTCTGTGAAATTCCCCCCCCCCCCCCCCTCCCGAGTCCAATTGCATGGCTCTGCGTACTGTAAGCCAGTTTGGTATTTCAACTGCACATGTGCACAATGACATTTTATCCTGAATGACCCACGTGACCCAACGCGCACGTGTGAATGCAAAAGGTGGTTGCACAACGCGCATGTGTTAAATTCAATCAGAATAGGCGTTTCCGTAACATTGCGTGACATTGCATCGTGTCAGCAATTTTATCCCGAATAACCTTTTGACCTTTGAGAAACCGAACTGGTTTATTGCAGAAAATTCTGCACTGGAACATTTCACAGATCAGCAAAGAATTTTGGTTTGTGTACATGTATATTATATACGAACATTCTGTACTTAAGGATTTTCACGGGGGTTTGGCCACAATTTCTGTGGTACAATGTAGCTCAATTAGTGCAAAATTACAGGCCGTAAACACAGAATCCAGCATTGCCGATTCCATGAAATTTGGGCTTTGGACTCGGTAGAGTCGGAACATGAAATTAATCAATGATGCGGTCCGGTGTTATATGTGCGTGTGTATGAAGACATGCACAGATGGCCGGTTAAGCACTGGCGCACCATAGCCTAGCGAGTTTGGATTATGTTGGCATGATAAACACAATCAAGCGAGTGAGTTATTGGGCCGAGCGGGATTCCTCATATGTGACCTTACGCCACCATCTTAATGCATTTTCACAGTTGGCGGTTGGCACAAGGGAGTGAAGGGGGAATGGGAGAGGGGGGTTGCAGGGGGTCGGCTGAGAGAACGTTGGAATTTCTTGACGAGGTTGGGGATGCAATGAGGTTTATAGAACATCTTCCTTATGTTGTCTGTTTGAACTAAGGGTGTGTCCGAGTTGGGTATTATGTCACGTCTTTGGCTCGTGCCTTGACTTCACCATGGCGAACAGCCGTAGCTATCGATAAAAAGCCTAGGTTAAATTAGTCCTTGTTATGCTCTGCCCGATTGCTCTTGTGGCCATTGTGCCTGAAAAAAATCGGTAGGATTGTCATCATTCAAATTTTCAAAGTGAACAAAGATAAGTGTCAGGAGTGGGATTCGAACCTGTGTCCTCCGGAATACCGTACATGCACTCTACCAACTAAGCTGTCTTGCCCTATGTTGGCGGTCTCTCAAATTGTCAGTGTGATTGTTTGTTTGTCAGCGAATTCATGCCCTTGGTATTGCTCTGCAGAATTTCTGCAGAAAGATAGTACATGTAAGGTTAAATTTGGTTAAAATCAGTGCATTTGCCCCGACTATACACGTATCCCCAATACACAATTTTTTTTTAAATGAGCTAAACTTGTCAATCACCAGTAACCTACATGTACTTTCTGTGGCATGCAATGTACATTGTACATTGTACAATGTACCTGCATCTCTGTATCCATACATGTATCTCTCTCATCTGTTAATTTAGTCCTCATCATGCATATATTCATAATTTAGCTTTAGATTCTATGGGATCAAATCAGGGTGAATAATGCTGTTACCAAGTGTTAGAAATATGCCTTGAAAATGAAATGTTCTCCCCCCTCCCCCCAAAAAAACCCACCCCCAAAAAACAACCACCAAGCATTGGTTTTATACTGTTGTCAATACAAACATCTGTATGTTTGTCTGTTTGTCTGTCCACCTGTCTGACTGCATTAACAAAGTATATCCATATCATTATCAGACTTGTTCTTCAAATTTAATTTATAAGGAAATGGGTGACGGAAATGTTTCACACAAATGAGACTCCAATATACATGTATAGTAATTACAGGTCTTATTTCTCCGCATAAACATTTGTAAACAGTGCGCGGTTTGCACAGAATCTTGGGACAAATTTGCTCCGAGCCTTAAACCAACTCGCACATCCGTCAAAGTCCATGATGGACAGATCCCCCAGTATGATACTGTTTGCTTCGCGCCTCTCTTGGGCAACGGCGGTGGGAATAATTATCAAAATTGTAAATTGCTTTTCTTCCTCATTTTAAATTTTTTTTACCAGAGAATTCTTTGTCCCCTGTCAATTTTAATACATGCGATTTTATTTTTTCTCTCCACACAATGGCCGACGATTTTGCGGCGGGAGCCATTGTGGTGATTGTGATGTTTTTGTAAAAGATGATACGACTCGGATCAAAGTGCTATTTTTTTATATTTTAAATTTTGTTTTATCTCTTCTGCTCATCCATTCCTCCTATTGTTTCCACAACGCGAGGCTATGTCACTCTCTCCAGCATTCCATTCACGACTCTTAATGGCGTTAAATTTAGATGAATGTCACTTTCTTCTGATGCTTTCAGGTTTTTTTTTTTAAATCCTTTTTTGTTGCCGTCTTCATTTTTGCATGAAGCTCGGTCCAAAGTCACCTTGAATAGAGAATGATATTATGAATAAGGAATGAACGTGCGGTACAAAGATCGCCCTCTGTTCCTGTAAGCTATCGGTTCCCCCTTCCACATTTATACGAAGGCTTTCTCTTTCTTGAGATAGTTCTATCTGTTTTGTGTCTTGTGCCAGCATGTTTTACACCATTGCATAATGTATTTCGCCGTTTGCACGTGTACTGGTATACGCTGATGCGTTAAGATTACAAAAGCATTATCTAGTGTTGCTGGAACTGGCTAATTTTTTTGTTTTAGCATGATTTGCATTTTTGCTGGGGGATTCCCAATCTTGACTAGTCCCTGTACATCTGCACGACCGCAACCTTTCGGTTCAGAGAAACAATGCTCTGCTGCCGACTTGGTCCAGTACCTCAACTTGCCATACCTGACTTCAACAGAAACAACATCCAGGCACCAATCTGGTCTGAAACATGGACTTCTAAAATAGCATTTGCCAGTACATGCACAGCTTGTTTTCTGACTACCACTTAGCATTTGTGAAAATGGTTTGATCAATTTGAAAACTAAACTATCTGAAAGGGGTTGTTATTGAAATGATATAGTCTGAAGCCATTAGTCCTGAATGGGAAATATTTTCTCTTTGTTGGTTTCACTGTTCCCAAACTATCCTCTACTCGAGTCCTTGAGCTCTCTGCATTGCCGAAATGCTGTAAAAAACTAGATGTTCTTGCAGCCAGCCGTATTGTGCGCATCTTTTTTTTATCACGTAGTTGATGAAATGCCGCTTCCTTTTAGAATGCACATGTGATATGATCATTGGGGAGAAGTCGGAGCACAAAGCCCCCAGCGTCCCCTTTGATTAAACGCCGCTCTGCTTGCTATCTGAACGCGGATAAACTTTGTAAGCCCTTTTTCTAAAGACATTTTTTTATAGCTTAACTAATAAAAGCTTAATTTACTGTCAAACACGTGCCCTGCAGGAGTTCATGCAGCAAAGGTTACAAGAACTGTTTTGCGGTCTCCAATATTGGTCCAAGATTTTTTTTTTTTTAATGGGGTTGGGGATGCCTGTCTCCAGGGTGTCGGAATTGACTTTTCGGTTGACCCTTCCCACAATACCCTCCTCTGTGGATTGGGGTCATTTGGTAAATTTTTTGGGGGGAGGGTGGTTTGACTGTTGCCCACACAGCTTGAGTTTTTTTGTTTGTTCCCAGAAGAGCAGTTAAAGTGATGCTGTTCGAGATTTTGTTTGAATTTATTGGGGTGAATCTTGGGCTGTGCATGGTTCCAGATGTCATGGGATCGTTCAGGATAAAACCGAACCATTGTAAAATTAGGAGAAATGATCGGCATGGCTGCCAGCTATTTTGAAAAAAAATTGGTAATTCGTAGGAATTTATGAAAATTAAAATACCAATTTACTCTTGACAGTTAGGAATTTCAATTATTTCACTTAAAAACATCGTATTGAGAACCAGTTCCCGGAAAAACAATTGATAATACTTGGCATTTAGAATCTATATTACTATAGTATTGATATTCCAGGGCGCCAATTCAGTTCATGGATTAGAAATAAGAAAAATCATACATACATGTATGCATACCTTGGTACTGTAGTTCATGGTAGTTCAAAAAAAAAATGTCAAAGTAAAAACAAAATACAAATGACTGGCACTGGGTGATTCCTTATTGGAATTTTGGAATGTTAGTAGCTATGTATTGGGTGGTGTTTATGATTCAATTTCTTTAATTTGTTTAATTTGTTTATTGACTCATTAATACAGTGGTTTGTGTCCACAACCATAATTTGACATTCTCTGAGAATAAGACCTTTGTTGTGGAAGGCTATCGAGTCGAGTGTTGGTCAAAAATTATGGATTTCATCTCTAATTTGAAACTGGCCTGTAAAATATTTATAAATGAAAACCAAATGCAAGTCCGCTGCCTTCAAATTGTGGACTCGCCCACGGTGTGGGGTGGCGGGCGTCGAAATCGCCACCACATGGTTTCTCAAAATAATTGGCCAGTATTTACGGTAAGCCGATCTTGGCTAACGTTGAATGCAACCTGCCACCGACATCGGCGAGCAAATACTTGACCCGGAATGGAATCGCCTTTCAATTATTCAAAGGTGCATTGGTTTGTTGGTTGCAGGCGATTGATATTTGCAGTTTATTGGTGGGGTTTGGGGGAGGGGGGGGGGGGGGGGTGGCTGGAGAGAAACAATTTTGAAAAGGTCATGTTAAGCGGTAGGTGGTGCAGCCACACGTTTTTTTTGCCTTATCAAAATCTGAACAAACAGGAGGGGGGTGATGGCGAGAGCTGGGGCACGCTCGCTGGGCCTTGGAGCGGGTGGGCTGGAGTGCTCTGAGTGGTGGGGGCAGTTTGGGGCTTGAAGGGACGTGGGGACAGTGTTTGCTGTTTCCCTGGCGATGGAATTTTGTACAGTGTATAGTTCGATCAAGAATTAAAACTGTGATTGATTTATTGTGGTAAAACGTGGAATTTTGTTTGTTATAGTCGGCAAATTTTCTCAGTGCAGAAAAAAAAATTACTTAACAAAAAACGGGTTACCAGCCAAAATGCTGTTTGATTTGTAATGCTGCTTTTAAACTGTTCTTAGTTAAATTTTGCTGAATTAACTTTGCTAAACAGTATTTTTCCCCTTAACAGAGCAACAAAATTGGGCCCTTTAAGTGGAACATTTATACCAGATTAAGACTGAGCCTGCACAGGCGGCCCATCTCTGAGCTTTACGACCCAAATCCCAGTCCTCTGTTAAGGTTTTAGCATTTAGTGTGATTAGATAGCTGTGGGAGTGAGTGAAAGCAGAAAGAGCCAAAATGACAAGGTGGCAGTTATCAGTCCAGTGAAATTTCTGCAAAATATGGCCCATTATCATCATGAGAAATGATCATCCAGAACTGGTTTTGAAAGCATCCAGATTTTAGAGAGAAAAACCCAGCAGCCCTTGCAAAGTTGCATGTTTTGCACTGCAACCTTCAGGCTGTTACTCTGAACCAAGTTCTTACGGTGGCCATCGTTCTTACAAGGTTGCCATTGGGATAGCTGGAGATAAACAAAAGGGAGCAGTAGTGCCAAGGTCACAGAGATTATTCAACCACAGATTGACAGTTGCTTTACAAAGTTACATGTAGACTTCCCCCCCAGCCTCTCCTTGTACAAAATCTACACAGCTGAAGCAAACGGTGTGAAATTGTTTACCTCTAGCATGTCTGTAAAATGTTCACTTTAAACACATGCAAGAAGAACTGTTGTTTTTAATGTAATACAATGTACATCATATTGCAAACAAAACTACAAAAAACAAAACTACTGAACTGTTATCAAATACCTTATTTGACTGTAAGTAAATAAGTCTTATTTTCAAGAAAAGTGAAATTTTTGTATCGATTTCCAGCGATGGTTGGCCGACTATCGTCGGAAATAGTCTTGTTCCCTGACCTGATAATTCCCTAACATCTATAAATTACTTTGTTTTGTCTGAAATAGGGTCAGGGAACCAGACTACAAGAACAGCATTTTGTTTCTGTGTTCCCGACATCTATGCACACAAAAGTTTAAATGGGCGAGAGTTACAATATTTGCTATAGAATAATAACCACCAAATCCGTTGGTTTCTGAAAATCACAGCAAAATTACAGCAAATGTTGTCTTCTATCTTTAATGCCACTAATGAGGATTTTCGAATGGTAATTATTAAATATTCTGAGATAAAAAAAAAAATTGCCGATTGAGCAACCATTTATTTCTTCCTTTTGTGCGGACGCGGAGTGTGTACCGAGTGGCACTGGGAGTGTGAAATGGAGTCCAGTCAAAGAAGGGTGGAATTGTTTAACCAACCCAGTAATACGCCATGCTGTGAGGCCCATTGCATTGCTCAAGTACACTTTTTTTTTTTTAGATGGGTTTGATCAGAGCCAGCTGGCAAACATTTACATAAGGCCAGAAAGCTGTGAGAATCTTGCCCAGAATTTGACCTGCTGTGTGTTGATGATAATGGAGAGAAGAGTTCCTCATGCCAATATATCTAAACACTCCTTTTCTGTTCTTTTGGGACTTAATGAATGACACTGCTGTAAACTACTGACTGACTGGATTGACCTGAAATATACAAATCAACAAACTCAGCTGGCCCATGGCTGGCCTAACATGTGGAACCTAAGCAAGTTCTTCTGCCTTTTTTAGGAAAGAACGTGCTAATTTTCTTAATCTGTTTTTCGGGTGTGGTTGGCAGAAGACCACAGCATTTCCCCAAATCCTTTTTGGCAATCTTGTTGACTAAATTTAAGTCACTCGAGAATTGTAAAATTGTTGACTACAATTTTTGATTTATTTTCTTCTAAATAATAGGGATCTTTTAATTAATATTGATCCACCTTTCTGTGCTGTTACGATTCGGCTGCATTTTGCGTTTCGATTCCCTCATATTTTCCCATAGCTTTTCCTGAATAATGATGTTTATTCAAGTAATGACCCCCGGCAGTCCCCTCTTCCTGGAGAATCTGATAGATTAGCAGGGCGGGGAAAAAGTGCGGGCAATTGGGAGCGGGGCTGTAAATCATGCAGGTACTATTTCGGTACATAGATGCGGAATAACATAACTAGATGTAGCAGTGTGTGTGTGTTCGCAATGTGTCCCGGGCACGCAATAAGGCATTATAAATACATAGTCAATTTAGGCTGGTGGGAATTTATTGTTTTTGGCCTGGCCTTTTTGGAGGCGAGGTTATGAACGTTAGAGATATGTTTAAGATTGTTTTTTTTTTTTTTTTTTAAATGGTAGTAACAATATAATGTACATGTAGCTTGCTGAAGATCGATGAATGCAGAACATGATTCAAGAAGTGATGAATGTGGGCGTGACCCGAGTGTTTATTTGAGTTGGCAACCCGACGTCATCTTGAAAAGTTTGGGATATTTATCACCGTTTGACAGATTTTTTATTTTATTGAATTTTATTGTTTTGATTTCTAGTAAACTGCATAATCAGAATAACTCGGCCCGTTTCCAATCTATTTTTTGCACCGACATTCCAATTACTCAAATTGTGTAGATAGATGCTGACTGCTTGAAGTTGTACCGTAGGACAGCCGGTTCCAAAAAAGTCTCTTTAGATTTCTTTGCGCGAGTGTTTATGAAGATTTAAGAAGCATATGTGCTGTGTACATAGAGGCCTTTTCCCTCGAAGTTCGTGCTCAAGATGCGATTGGTGAACATGCAGGTTCAGCATGTCACAGCAATAACATTTTATTGGTCATGAGTTGTTATGCGCTGTGTTCATGGTACTGTGTAACCCAAGATGGCCGCTTTGTCACAAATGCGTGTGCTGAAAGGTTCAGTTGCCCACAAACTCTCCATTTTTCATTTTCAAAATGCCCCCTAAAAATGCTGCAAATTGTTTCATCACTGTTGGTGTTTTCCCACACAAGATGAATTGCACTGTGTGTGTGTGAGTTTGTATATGCCGGCAATCGTGGACCTATGACAAAAGAATTCGAGCGTAGACAAAGGGGTCCACGTTTGACCCGACGTCCACGATTGAAAATTGTGTACAAAACCAATGGGAGGCCTTCCGAAAAAGTTAGAGTATAAACAAAAGAGGAACAATGGGAGGTCCACGATTGCACCCGTTTACATGACTGGGTGTGTGTGTGTGTGTCTGCAGTTGGGATACGGCACTGATAGTTAATGATCATGGTGCTGTGTTGCAACCTGGAATTCCGATGGTCTTTGGACTCTACGACCTCTGGTCAAAATGCAGCAGTATGTGTTTGGTCAGTGCTCCAACTGCCCTGTCCCTTTGTTAAACTTGTGATTAATTTGTTAGTACATGTATGCTGCAACTTTGAGAGTTGGGAGAAAACGCTGCGTTTCTCCAGGTAATAATTTTGTGGTTAGAAACAAAGAAATGGTTGGCAGCGTGGATGAGTGGTTGGACTCTGATAGATGGGGATTTAAATGGATGGGAAAATAGTCATGTTTCTCATTTATAATTGGTTCCCTGCCCCCCCCCCCCCCTCGTTTAAGAAGAAAGCACGCTTGTTCTGTTTACTCGGAAGGAAGTGGCAGACCCTGAAAGGAAAGACCAACAAGTTGTTGGTTGTAGAGATTGAGGATTTGCAATTCAGGAAGAGAAGAGGAAAAAAAAAGAAGGAAAATTGATTAATTGCTTGAAAATGAATGGGTATTTTAAGCGATGACATTGATGAATTGGAATTCGGACGTTTCATCTCTCGGAACCCTTTTGCCAGTTGTTTTGGGGACGGCTGGACGCGATAAAAACGTGTACCATTCAAGTTCTGTGATTATTTGTGGGTGCCAATTTATCTGTTGGTATAAGAAATATGTCTGTTGGCCCATTGCCAAATTCAATTTGTCAGGTTTGCCAAAATTGTTGTTGATTTGTCAATTGTTTTAGAACAGTTTTGAGCACTGTTGTTTTTGTCTTTGCACTGGAAAAGAAAGAAAAATATAAATATTTCTTGGCGTTTAATGATGTATCCATTTTCAATGAATTGATCCGTCTCAAGGGATTTTTTTTTTTTAAAGTGAATACCATTGTA
This sequence comes from Hippasteria phrygiana, assembly GCA_037893225.1. Lineage (NCBI taxonomy): Eukaryota > Metazoa > Echinodermata > Asteroidea > Valvatida > Goniasteridae > Hippasteria > Hippasteria phrygiana. Next base: position 14,523 of record JAZGUH010000758.1, on the reverse strand, counting down.
TTTATTATTATGTTCTTTTTAATTAGATTGTTGTATTCATGTCTGTGCAGTATATATGTGATTGTCATTTATTTCTCGGAACATTGTCATGAAAAACCTACAACAGCACTGAGCTAACCACTCCAAACGCAATTCCGTCAATTGATGTTGGAAAAACGGCGGGAGTTCCGCTTGGCATGGCAATGCATCTTGGGGTTGGGGCCCGGAACGACCGGATTGCAATATCAAAATGGATATTGGTTTGTGGAACTAGATATTCATTAAGTGTGACAGTGACTAATGGGTGGATTATGGTTTAGGAAAGGGTAGAATATATTTTCCCATCATTGGGTGATTGAATTGTTTTCATAATCCATTTGATGAATGTTAAAATGATGCCGACGTGAGTATGCAATCCTATTCATCTCTGGCAATATGTGTATATTTCGCGGTGTATTATTTTCTCTGTCTCTTGCCTGGGGCTGATTAATTAAATTAGTATACTGATAGGGCAATATTTGGAATTATAAAACACGGCTCTTCGGGTCTACTTTGGCATTATATTAAACCGTCGGAGAGTTTAGTCTTGTGGCGGCAATCTTGGATTTTCGGCACCGTGTACAAGAGAAATTCAAAAAAATGTACAACCAAAAGGAGTGTTGTGAATTCACTTGTGCCATTTCTGCATGTATATGCCTAAAGTCTGCGGCAGCCATCTTGAAATTCACACCGTACAAGACCACGGAGCCAAATAGTCTGTCACCTTATTGCCAGCTGACCCAGTTTACACACCACACCTTCCAGGAATGTGACCGGGGCATTCGTTCCCTGTATACCTCAGGCTGGTCCGCAATAATAAAATTGGAACCCACTGTATACATTTACCAAAAACCCCACCCGACTCATACATCACTTGAAAATCTATGTTGGGCACATAACCCTTTAATGCCAAGGATCAGCACTAATCTCCTGCTCATCCCCTCAGTTGTGCAATCGTCTATCCTGTGCAGAGCACACACCCCCCCCCCCCCCCCCATCTGTTCCCTACGTCAGCCCCCCTCCAACACTTAACATTCACACGTAGATCTCCAACCTTTTTCTTTCTTTTTTAAAGTCTTTTACCCTCCCCATCTTCATGTGACAGTTTCTCGGCGGTGTTTCCTCTGTCTTCTTAACTGCCTAGACTAGCTGACTGCCCGCTAACACCCTTTCCCGATAAGACTAATACATGAGTGATTGGGTGTGTAATCGGCCACTTCTTATATAAACACCTAAAACCATCCCATGGATTTTTTTTTCCTTTGGGTAGAAGGATCTTATACATGCATGATCAGGTAGGATATGGAGACTAGTAGGTTAAACTTTGTACAGATTGTGAATGTTTCTGTGCATTAATTGGGGTGTGATGCACTCGATACGTATCACAAAATTCAGTTTTTTACAGATTTATTTTTTAAACCAACCAAAATGTGCTCGCTCAACTCCCTGCGAGCCTTTCATTTTTACGAGGGCTATAAAATTTGACCTAGAAATGAACTTCTAAAAAACGAAAGAAAACAAAAAACCACCTATTGCATCGGATGTTGATTTATGCAAGGATATTGAAAATATCTGCTGTCTGTCCTCAACAAAAGAGCAGGGGAGAGAGAAAGAAAAAAAAAGGAAAAACCAACCCAAACCGAACTGGCCGTTTAACTGAAATCGGCTGCATGCCCTGTGTAGTCAAGAGGGTAGTTGCAGATCAATAACAGGGCATTTGAGCGTCATCTCCAAGTCAAATATAGCTGTGACATCTGTGCGGCCCAGTGTTTACCCATGGCTCTGGGCCGGCCGCAACATCTGGGCCGGTTTTCAAGGATGGGGAGTGCATGGGTATTAAAGAGACGGAGGCAAAAGGTGTGCATTTGAGAGGGGAGGGGTTTTGTTTACGGAGTCTGAGAGGGGACCAGTGTGTCGGAATGCATCACCCTATGTGCGGGGTACCAGTTTAGCATAATGGAGGATTTAATGCTGGGCTTGCATGCAGTAGGCTCGGATCTTGTTGATTGAGAGCAGTGAGCTTGCAACACACTACATGTAGATATGCAGAATTGATTTTTGAAATTCAGTTTTTTGTAAACCTCGCACTTTCAGTTTGGGATATTCACTGTTGATCATACAGAGTATTTATATTTCCTTTCTTATTTTAAACTATTCCTTAAAATGTTATAAATAACAAATTATTTTTTTGTTATTTGGATATAATGTACACGTACATGTACATGTACATGTACATGTACAGTCAAGTCATAAATCCGCCTTAGTCAGTCTTGAAATTTAACTGAATGTTCTGATATATTTGTTCTTGCCTCTGATTAGTCAGTCCTTATACCGTGTGGCTCATGGTATACCGTGTGGCTCATGGTATACCGTGTGGCTCATGGTATACCATATGCGGAGATACTACATATGTCTGTACACCAACACCACATGTGCACACTGGACAAATAAAGTCGATCATTAACAATACATGCAGACATGCGGGTATGTACATGTATTCTTATTGAAAGGGCATAATAAATTATGATGTTAAACACACACGTGCCTGCAAACAAAATTGACCAGCCCACTAACATGAATACCCTTCTATCATTCAAGCAAATGTCCATGTAATTTTTCGTTGCTCACAAGTCGCTTCTGTTCTGCCTAATGGAGACGTTGTCATCATTCCTCGTTCTCCATTAGCGACCCGAATGCTTCTAGTTCTGCCTATATTACTTGTGGACAATTATGGTCAATTTGGTCCGAGGCAGCACCTAAACGAGAAGTCAATATTAGGCTCTTCAACTCTTCATATTTTTTTTATAGAGGGGTTGGGGGGGGGGGGGGGGGGTGGTTGGAGGAGAAGGGCATTGTTAATTGATGTGATGGACAATTGGAGAGTAAATTCATTCACTCCCCTTGAATAGCATTTTCCTTAATAATTGTTGATTTAAAATTGCGTTAAAAGCAGAGAAAAATATTTACTCATTCGCTGATTGGACCTGTGTTTTTACTTATGAGTAATGTGAATGGAGTTTTTTTTTTTTTTTAGGATAGGGGATGATGTAAATTAGAAATTGTTGGTGTCACTCACTGTATTCTCGGTGCTTTCCGAGATGTCGTGCACCAGTAAACTGGAGGTCGTAAGTTTGAGTCCAAACTGAGTAAGCCTGTGAATTCTTCCCACATGTTCTCGGAAAACACTGCTCAACACCACATCAGCAAGGCAGGGGTGAGATTTGTCAGGATTTGTCCTGATTTCAAGATTTTTTGTCGGGATTTCAGAATTGTTTAAAGAATCTCTTTTGCAATCTGAAATTCCTGAGGTGTTGTCCTAAAGGTGTTTTTAAATGTAAAGTGGATACATAGACCAATAAAAACTATATGTTGATCTGGGGTCCTCGTATATTTTTCGTGGATTTTTCATGGATTTCATGTATTTATCATTTTTGGCCAATCTCACCCCTGGCAAGGTGAAAAACATCTCTTGTAGCCTGCAAGACATGTATACATTTACAACGTACTTGTACATGTACATGCAGTACATTGTACTTTGAAAACATGCACCTTGATTGAAAAGAAATTCTAGAAAGATTACAATCTGGAAATTGTCATAATTTGAGAAATGTCAATGAAATTCTAGAAAGACCGTAATTTGAAAAAAAATGTCAATTTCTATTTTGTTCGTGAAGGAGCTAAATACGTGTAGGTGCAGTCATGTTGTTGAATTATGATTAAACATAGGCTGTGAGATTCTTCATTTGGGGACAGGTTTACTCGGCAACCAAAATACTAGCTGATGTTACAGGTGCCAGTTAAAATCGGAAAAGGGTTGACAAATCATCAAGGACAGTCTTTGATCAAGCTTGTGCTTGTTTTAAGGTGACAAGGGACATTGATTCCCAGTAACCTTTGTGTGTTTGTCACAGACCCAGTGCCTGGGTAGTATTAACTTCAATCTCATATTCTGAAATTCATCTTAAAAACCCCCCAAAAACCTAAAGTTTGGATGAAACTGTCTGTGTTAGTAATCAGAGGCACAGGGTCGAATGCAACATGTCCCCTGTTCAGGAACCAACCCAAAACTGGCCAAACATTGGAACGCCATATAAACAGAAACCTCATACTTCTGTCTCAAAAGACTAGGGGGGGGGGGGGGGGGGGGTTCAGGGGAAAAAAGCTGGGGAGGTAGCGGTAATCGGAGGAAACTGAAGGAATCAAAGGTAATATCCGTGACAAGATGGCTGGCCATTGTCTGGGCATATTTGGTTGCAGGAAACTGGAGCAGTAAAGGCAACAGAATGGGGGGGGGGGGGGGGGGGGGCTTGTTATTCTATTCCAGCATGGGAAATCACTCCGGACGATGATGTTTATTAGAAAGGCAAATTTCTGTGGTCGTGCATTCAGGGAGCTTTGCCATGCAAACAGATTTGCCCAACGGAACAATTTTGCTTGGCAGTAACAGATCACCAGCCACAATGTTATGTTGAGGCATTCACTTGTGACTGTCCTCAGCTAAGACAATGGGCTTCAAATTTATTTGCATTGCTCAGATAAAAGTTGCTGACTAAAGTAGTGTTACCAACTAAAAATGTCATGTGGATGTTGTATATTTTGACTGGTTTCAAGCGGGCCCATATTGTGTTTTCTCCAGCATAGCCATCGTAATTAGATCTGCAGTAACATGGTTCAACATTGTCGATCCCCCCTCGCCCTCTCCCCCTCCCCCTGCAAAGTCTAAAGGGCAAGCTACTCATCCAACCTCTGACGAAATGTCCCCCTCAAAATTTCCACGAGCACATCCCACAGGACATTGAATGCCAAAAGTTTTTTAACCCCGGCGAACTATATATATGCCATATTCTCATTTGACAAAAGAGACGTCTGGAATTTTAGGGTGTACATGAATTCCATCGGTGGAAATGTCGTCGCCCTTACTCCTCCCTCCCCCCCCCCCCCCCACCACCCCACCATCCCCTGTAAATTACCATCCATCCCAGACAATCAGTGCAGCGGTTCATCATTTGACGATTGTCCGTTCCCCGCACTTTTCAAACCAAATGACTAGATCCGGAGAGTGCACGTGCCAATAAAAGAAAGTGAGTTGGGGGGGAATCATGGGACGTGCTGTTACACACAAATCTATTAATCTCTTAAAGTCGTGTTATGCACAAGAATTTACGCAGCGTAGCGTTGTAGCTGCCTAGATTTCCTTTTGGCAAGTTGGCTAATTTTGGAATTGCATCCTTTGGTTGTGCGCATTCATCCCAAATATTGTTGGGGAATAGCGTTTTGAGAAATTAGAAACCTATTTTGGTTACAAATTTCTGTAATTTAATAGAACAGGTCGTGCTTAAACATACATGTACTAATATTTCCTGTGGGCTCAATTCTTCTATTTCTGATAGTAGTATATTGCTGCAATTTTGTCTTGTCGGCTTAAAACTGCCTGTTGCATGTAATGAAGTCTGCCACTTGAAAATTCCAGCTGTCTTGTTTGTGTCCATATTGATTTTAAAAAGTGTCAATATGTATGTAGCTCTTTGAAACCATAACACTATTGATAAACAAAACATGCTATTTGAAGATTCTTTCTGGCCAAATGTGCATAGCAAATTTTTACAGAATAGTCATGGAATTTGGATAGAAATGACTGGGCTTTTTAATCTTAAAACAAAAAGAATTCTGCTTGTCTTATCAGCGGCATTCTTTGAGATAAAGTATACAGCTTGGATGGTTTTTCCTCGATTTGTCATTTTGGTGAGAGCCGAAGCCGGCAACGGCCGCCGCGGACATTGCAGGCCGTGTGAACCATCTAGAGCTGAAAAAGCCAATTGAGTGACTCCTTGGCAAACACCCAAAGCCGGGCCAGGGAACAGGGGAGTAGGGTTACCATTTACCCCCCACACGGATCATTATTGGCTTGCGTGCTGCAATTTGTTTTAAAAAGGAGTGAGGGAAGAAGAAAAAGAAAACACTATTAGGAAAAAAAAAATGGTATGAGAAAGGAGGGAAAAAGCAGTTGAAATGAGTAAGTTCCGGCCAAATGGTGTGATTGAGTGTGTTTATATTGGCCACCGGCAGCACGTTTCTTTGGCTGCTTTAACCACACTGGGAAGTCTTTGGACCAGCGAGGGCGCTTTCAGAAGAGCAAGCATGCATGTTGGATTCCGAGGTCGAAGCATGGTTAAATTCAACCCCAGTTGAATTCTGGGCATGAGTGTTTGGCATTGCAATGCAAAACTGTAAGCAATAACGAGGATAAGAGTGGCTTTGTGTAAGATCTGGTAAAATGAGAAATTTTATGAGAGGTTGCCTTATTCACGGGACTAAATTGCAGTAAGTCGGCACTGTAAATTATGGCAATCCATACAATTGTTCTATTGTGGAGAATGCCGCGTTGCCACCAGGGTACAGGGTTCAACGCCAAAGCCTGGAAATACCACAGACGGTGATTGGCGCTGCTGCAGGACTCTGGATGCCTCTTGCCCAGCCCAGGACATGTTTGAATTGATCAAGTGATTTATATGTGCTGAATTGTTTGTCATCCGTCATCAATCCCAGGATAAATAATTTAATATCTGCTGGTGGAACGTTAAGAGGTATTCAATATCGGCTTTACTGATTGATTAATTGTCTTTTCCTTCCGCCACAAGTGGAATATTTCACTCGGAACACATTAGGGAGATAAATACTGGAGGGGGGGAGGTGGGGGACCGGGAATGTATTTATATCGCGCACAGGGAGGAAGCAGGGACCAGTGGGTCTCACCATCCCGACATTGAAGATTAATCAGTGTCTTGTCTGACACTAATAAATTAATAAAGTCACAACAATGTGGTTTCAAAATTGCTTACCAAAGAGACATTTTGAATAGAACTGAAAGTTGATCATGGCTAGAATGACAGCAAATGGAGTCAGCTTCCGTCCTGTCTCTCCCCCCCCCCCCTCCCCCACACCCTCTTCATCTAACGGTGCTCGGTAGTGTTCGCAGAAATTTGTCGGTTGTCTGAATGCCATCATCCTATCCCAAACAAGAGTAATCTGCATCATATCGGAATGCCCGTTAATGAAATCAGCGGCTGCCAAAATCTGGTTAGCTGCCAAAATATGCATAAATCAAAGCGCGGAACTGGATTACGCAGCGGGGAAGCCGTAAGAATACACTCTCGACCGGAAAGAAGACGAAGAAGAAAAAAAAGTAGACAAAGTATTGGTCTTTTCTTAGTTTCTCTCTCGGTGGAAAGAAGAGAAGAGGCAACAAAAAAAATGGCTTGGGGGGTTTGCAGACATGGGCAGTGGCTTTAATTTCTTACCTGTCTGAACAAATCCATCGGCTACCGGGTACGGGACTCCTAATGTGTTTACACTAAAAATGTCTCGCAGCGGTTATTCCGCTAAACCATAGAAACTCCTTTTCAGACTCCCTCTGGTGCATTTACACAGGGTTTTTAAATTGGAGAGCCAGAATGCACCAAAGGTCTTTTTGGTTGTTCGTTCCTCCGCCCCCTTTCCCATTGAATCCGACGGTGCGTGCGGATAAACGTTACCAGAAAATTAGCGTGCAGGGGAGAGAGAGAGATAGAGAGGGAAGGGGAGGGGGGGACATTTGACTGTTTTCCCAGCGCCAAAGCCCGCGATTGAGTTGTGTGTTGTTTGTTTTGCCACGCAAAAATGTCAAGTGCATGTAACTTAAGTAATCGGTTGAGCCCAAGATTGTTTGGGGCGAGCTCACGTTCTGGTCTGGTCGCGGCTTCGGCCGTGCATTGAGGCAGAGTAAACAGTGCCCTACGGTCAAATGAGCAGCTCCCGTCCCGGAACACGCCATCCACAAAGGGCAAAAATGCCTGGAAAATCATGCTCCTCGTTACCAAAGCCTCTGTTTTTAATTCACTTTAATCCGAGTAAGAAAGTCCTATTTCGAAAAATGTTCAGGTTTTTTGGTGTCTCTTTTTCCCGGCTGTTACCAGTAACAGTTTAAATTTAAAAGGGCCGAGTAGCTTCCTTTGATTGGATTTGTTTGCCAAGGCAGAGAGCCTGATGTGAAAATAAATAAATATAAATCAAACAAAACAAAAAATCTTGGAATAAAGGCTGTGTGCAGAATTCAATCTGTCGGATTTGGAACTTTCCAAAATAGCTTGGCTCAACACCAAGCTATCCTTGCGAGTATGAAGGCATGAAATGTGAAATGAAGAATGTGTTTCAGGAACTATTGAAGAAACAGGGAGACTTTTCATTTTAGGCCTAAAATCATCTCCTGTCGCCTCTATATATGCAGGCTCCTGAGGAAAGCAAAATGAGGTTCTTATTCTCAAGCCCATTGTATATACATACGTGTACAACTGTACAGCCATTCTGGCAAGAGTCTTACAGCACACAAAATAATCAGTTCAACATGTAATTGTAAGGGGGAAAAAGATGAATTTCTCACTCTGCTCCCCAACCATTTCATTTCATCTCCCCCAATCTCTCATGAGATGCGTTTTATTATTATTGAGCTGTGCTGTTATTTTTTTTCCATCGTGGCTAGTATTTATACTTTTTCTCTTGTGTCGGTTGCACGGTCTGCTGAGTTTGATAAAAAAAATACCTTCAGTGTTTGATGAATGAGCTGTGGTGCCTGTCCACCATATTGCGCGGGCCGATGACAAACCTTCTCCATGTTTTTAGGAGGGGAGAGCTCTTCTGTCAGTCATGGGACGGACAGTCAAGCTGCAGAATCGTCGTTCCAGTCGGCCGGTTGTCCGTCCCGTCTCATACCAAGGATGATGAGGGCAAATTAATTCTTGATGTACATTGTGGGATCCATCAGCAAATTTTTTTTTTTTTTTAAGATGTTGATGGGAGATGCTTCTGAAATAAGTTTGACCTTGTCGATGGGACTTGCTTTAAATACTTCTTAAGGCCTGTGTCTGGCTGTTAATTGTTACAATGTACAGTGGCGTGCAAAATTATTCGAACACTTGACATATCTGAAGAAATTGATATTTAATGCCTTACAATTCCTGGTTTACATTTTTCACCTGCATTAAATAGAAAAGGTGATTGTTGTGAGCATACATATTAGCTTATATTAGTATCTGCCAGTCCTACCATCTTTTTTTATCAAACTTTACTCTGATATTTGGTGTCCACCCTTGGCAGCAATCACTGCGGCACATCTTACGGGCATCGTGTCTATATATTTCCTGAGAGTTTCTACACTAATGCTGTTCCAAGTCTTCTGAAGTTCATTCCAGAGGGTTTCATTTGAATGTACATTGGTATATTGATTGCCATTTCATCACAAACAACTAAAGTACCCAAAATATGCCAAGTGTTTGACTAATTTTGCACGCCACTGTACATGTACATAACTCGTGTTGCTTCAGTATTTAAACTAACATAGTACACTGTTTGCACATTGTATAGAGTTCGGGTAATCAACCATTTAATTTCATCCAGTTATTTGAATATTCCGGAATTTCGGAGAACAAGTAGCCAAAGCATTCTGTCTGCCGATTTCCAAAATTGAAGCAATTTGATCGGAGAGTGGAAAATCACCACTTTTTGCTGAAACTTAAATGGCCACAGTTTCTATGACGAATTTCAACAGTCATGCAGGTGGATCTTTGATGTAAAGCCTACTGGGCTTTAACCCTTAATAGTCCAAGATCCTCCAATTTGAATATGATTTTGCATGCACCCTAGGGGGGTTAATTAATGAGCTCCAAGCTCCAGTTTTGACCTCATGCTAAATTCGTCACTCCATCAGTAGGGTTTGAGGTACAGAATTGGGAACTACAAATAAAAAAATACCAACAGTACTGCAACTGATACCGCACCTGGACATTATGAAATGCTCCTTTATACAGTTCACCCCATTTCCCATCCAAAACCTCTTTAACTTATCAGTATCAAATTGGGGATAGGCAGCAATATTTTTTATTGTGGGGGAGGGGAGGGGGGGGGGGCTAAATTAAAAATAAACGTAGACCAACATCAGAACAATGCTCTACATTCTGTTCAGACCGCTCTGTCCGGTATCCTAGCATCTGATCTCCTGAAAAACACATGCAGTATTGATTGTTGCCAAGGTGCACCAGACTACTCCAGTGGAACCCTGCTGGTGTTGTTTGCAAGTACATACCAGACCCAGGTTTACACATTCAGTGTGTATACATGTATGCTTTTGTGTGAGGTTTTAAAAGTTGGAAGCCTGCCACAAGTCGGGAAAGGTTTCTGAACCTTCTAAATGTAATAGTTAATCATCCTGAGAAAATACTTTTATAAAAAAAAAATGACCATTTGTGTCTCATCAGGACAAACTGTTGGAAGTTGTTAGAGCTATTCTAGAGTTATGGGCCGCTCAAATGAATTTTCCTCAATGAAAATTCCAGGAAAAATGTTCACCCACATAATGAACTTTTCACCCACATAATGTCCACGTTTATCCAGATGTCTGATTGATGTATCAAAGCGGAGAACTAAGTATGCTTTTCATAATGCACTCGGGAAAACTGGTTAGTTGGGGAAAAAAAAGACTCCTTGTGTAGGATCAGGTTACATTTCAGATACCTCCTGGGGGATTCCCATATCAGACTGAGGATACAGCAAAAGATGGCTTCTTGAAGTGATAATAGCATTTACAACCAATAAGTTTGGCTCAATCCATTTGCAGCAGGGTCGTTTTAGCATCGCCAATAACAGCAAGCTCGGTTTCTGTATTTAATGAATTATTGATGTAGCCCTTTAATTGGAAGTCGCACTAACACAGCACCAGCCAAAGCCGATCGTACGGGCTTGGATTAAGAGGCTTTAAGTAGGTGCCCATGGTCACCTCCAAATCCCTCAAATTCCCAGACATTTAGAGAGGGGGTGGGGGGGGGGGGGAGTAGATAATTCCAGAAGGGACTAGATAGACTAACCCTGGGAGGCTAAAGCACTTATGTCCATGGCTGTGTTGATCTTACTTAATTTTTTTGTATTGTTTCGGCTATTTTTTATATACAGAAGCACATTTTACCTACTTGGTGCTACATGTATGTGTTTGTATGGCCGGAAACAACGGAATCAATTGTAAAACAAGGGCTGTTTCGGAAAACTTCCGAAACAGCCAACAAAATAGTCTTGTTCAAGATCTGGAGAGGTGCAAGATCGCACACATGCAATTGGTCAAATACGGGCCTTGTTATGTTACACTGTAAAAAACTGGTGTAAGATTACAACTATTGAATGAATCTGTATTGAATGAATGGGACAATACATGTACCACATTGTGTTAAATTGTGCTTTTTTTGCTGTCATTTCTAAAAAAAAATAAACACACACAAAAAAATGAAGGAAGAGTGGAAATGCATCACACTCAGTCCATTGTTTTGATGGATTCTATTGTTGATGGAAGCCATTTAAAAAAAAGGGTGATTATCATGGGAAAATATTGCTGGCGGAATTTACATGTAAAGATAGAAGTAAAAAAAATGGCCTCCCAATCCATTTCTTTGAAAAAAGAAAGAAGCTGTCTCTTTTTATTTTGTCAAGATCCATGCTTTTCCCGGTTGACCTGATCTTGAAGCCCTTGCGGTTTTTCCTGGAGAAATATTTGTGGTTATTCCCGAGTCTGGCGAATGAAGGAGCCATTCTGTTGCCTGTCCTGTGTTAAACCCCCAACCCTTACATGTACTCCCAAGCTGGGTTCTGGGAGACAGGTGGAAAAGGGGATGGTGGTGCTTTGATTGGTAGGATCGGCCTATCATGCCTTGACGGACCCCCAGCAGCTGTCGGCCACCTCGAGAAAATGCAGCCAGTCAAGATCCCCCTCCCTCCCTCCTACCAACAGCCGGTTTTGTGATTCTATCATTTCCAAGCAGGAAGCATTTCATTTAGTCGCTTCCCCCACTCGTGTTGGGTTGGGTTCTAGTGGGACTTGTGAAGCTTCTACTGCCCCTGTATCAGAGACTGTGAGGCAGGCACAGCTGACACTGATTCAGTGGGGCAACTGTAAGACAAGTCGGCCACAGCGTCCCGACCGATACAGCGCTTGCCTTTAACACAAGCTGTCGGCTGGATACGGTGCTGAAGGAAAAAGGACAAGTCAGCCAGCCGGCTGGGCCCACATTGTTGTGCAGCTCACGTATGATATTATTAGAGGAACAGAGCGTAACTGTGTGATGGCTTTGGGAATGATTTTGGACATGCCGAACAATCTGTGAGTGCCGCGCTTGCCCGCTTGCTCGTTTCTTGTGCGAGCCTCGGAGTACCTAGAGTGTGGCATTCCTTGTCTGGCGGCAATATTTGATGGCATTCAGAGCCCACTCAAAAGCTCATGCTGGCCTACTTTTATTTTTTTACCTCCCTCTCTCCTGGTTTTTTTTTTTTTTTTTTTTTTTTTAAATAGGTGAATAGTAATGAAATTGAGGTGGTTTTTTTTTATATCTTCTTTGCGGTTTTAGCTTCTTTTTTTTAAGGTGATTTTTGCTTCTGGGCAATTTTGGGGCGGGATGGAGGCAAGGTTTAGACAAATAATCTGGTACACGGGGAGAGTAGAAGCTGTTGAATTCTCATGGATGTCAAAAGAGTCAACAATGCAGAGAGTGCTCACAACCCAATTACGACCGATATTATTTCGGTCTCATTTTTCCTCCTCAAATTCGTTCCAATAATTAAAAGTGTTAAATTAATTTTATTGTCTGACATTAAATAGTTTAAATATGCATTCAGGTTTAACAATGACTTAAAGATGTTTTGTTTTGTGCTTTTAAACCCTTTCCTTACCAATGTCGAGTTTACTCGACAAGCCACAGCACCCCTCTTGCTTAATACCAATGTCGAGTTGACTCGACAAGGAAACCACACACCAGAGTATCCAAACAACAAATATATTCACCATGTTTCAACGAACTGTAGTGCTTGTTACTTTCGCTGTCTATACATGATCTATACCAACTGAAAGAGCTTGTTCGAATCTTTCCAATGGTGCAATCAATTCATGTGTCACCATTACAATATTTTGAGAAAACTGTATCTGAAGTTTCCCTGTAGAGTTATGTCATGTGTATGGAGTGCCATTAGTTCATGTAACAAACAACTGTCCTGTCTGATAAAGTGGGCCAGAAGAGAAAACGGCCTATTTTAGCAGTTGTGACTTTCATTTTTTACACCATGTGAAAGAGAAATTTTCATGGAACAAACTTTACCCACACATTTTCCTTTTCAATCAGTTCTTGAGGCCGAAATCTTTGGTTGAAAGTACCAACATTCAACAAGCAGTCAGCTGCTTTTTCTGCGTAAGTGGTTTTATGCTTGACTGAACAAAGAATGTGGTACTGGGGGAAGATAAGCCAATAAACAATGTGGTATGAAAAGGTTAAATACATTTTTCAAAATGAATGGCTAATTTCTTGACATTACAGTCATGAGCTTTCCAATGAGACAGTCCACACACAAATCGATTGAAGATCAGTAAAACAGGTAATAAGTTTGTAACGTGAGCAAGGGCCAATTTCATAAAGCTGTTAAGCACAAACATTTGCTTAGCATGCAAATGCTTCCGTGATAAAAACTGGATAACCAACCAGATTTCCATGTGTGGAATATTGCTTTTGACTGGCATTCAGCTGTTGTTATATTAGCATGAAAATTACATGGACTTTTGGCTGGTAACCTGTTTTTACTAAGCAAGACATTTTCATGCTAAGCAAATTGTTGTGCTTAACAGCTCTATGAAATTGGCCCCAGGTGGGAGAAATCGGGGATTTCAAAATCCGGGATTTCAAAATCCGATTATCCTAATTTTATGCAAACCGAATTATGATGATCTGATTTCACCAGGGGTTCCCCAGCTCAGTCATGCCAACAAAAAGTGACGAGTGAGGTGCCGCATGAAAAGCCCTACCAATGACTGGATATAGTTTGCAGAATTCAGTGACCACTGGGCCTTTACAAAAACACTCCAGGGCTTAAAACCTAGGTTTCCTCCATGATTCGTTTGTAGGAGAAAATCCAATGAATTGAAATTTTCAGCCAGAGCACGGACATTGCAGCTTTGAAAATACGTTTTCCTGAGTCGTAAATTGAAAATACTGAATTGTTTATTTTCAGTGGTATAGCCTTGTTTCTTTGTCAATCGAATCCTATATAATTTGAATATTTTGATTGAAATCGAAGAGTTAATAGTGTCAAAGACCTTCTGTGAAAAATTTAGCAAGGCATTACACTGCATGCACTGTGCAGTGTTTGTGAATGATTTGACATGTAAATTACCGTGTGAATTTAATAGCACTGAACACAGATATTTCCCTATATTCAGTTTAAAATCCTGCACATATCTTTTTGTTGGATTTGATTGGTTCCCGTACTGCTTGTACACAGGAGGAAAAACCTGGATTTAGTTTGTGTACTCATCCTATATAGTGTAAACTTGTCGTACAATTTTTGGTTGATCCTCATGGTCATATGTGTGCACATTCCTTGAGGTTTAATTGGTCTGGATTTCAAGACAACACTGGTCATAATTGCGAGCTTTCTCCCCTGAACTCCATG